>JAJHSJ010000017.1:21104637-21184191 GCA_021015155.1 Magnolia officinalis
TCAAGTGGACTACACAATGGGGATTGAACTCTTACTGTTAAGACTTATTGAGGACCACAGAAGTTTTGAATGGAGCTGATATTTGTGTTTTCTCGTCATCCCGTCTATGTAACTTTATGAATAGTTTGGATAGCAAAGAAACATCACGGTAGGCCCTAGAAAGTTTTAAGGGTGAGAATCATTATCACCCTGCTTCCTGTGGTGTGGTCTACTTGAGCCTGGATCTGCCTCATTTTTGAGCCTTTTATCTAGATTATATGAAAAAATGGATGAAAGGTGTGGATAAGACCCATACATTACAGTGGCTACTCAAAGCTACTGCCCATTCCCAGCTGGAGAGGGGGGATGGACGATGTGGATAAAACACATACATCGCGGACGCTAGAGAGCCCCTGCCAGGACCGAGATCTGTGCATGCATTCCAATGGTAGGGCCCGGCCACAGGTTGGCCCGTCCCGTCCCTTCACTTCCCGATTATTCCCTTAAGCCTCTGCCCTAATAAGAGTCAAAGAGGCATTGGCCCTGATCCTGACCCTACACTGGACCAGCAAGAAAAAGATTTTAGTGATTAGAGGTCTGAAATAAGTTCAATTTAAGAATTTTCTTTTTGAGATATCCTTTGTCCATGATAAATCTTATATATGAACGGTCTGGATTATGAAAACATGACTTTTGATTTAACAATCATCTTAAAGCTAGGGTATTTTATGTTACGCATGGACTGCGTTGATAAAACACATACATCATGGAGGGGCCAGAGCTTTTCCAGCATCGTCCTAAATCCGAGTCTGCAAGATTGAGCCATTCGTCATTAGGGCATTGGATGGAGATTTCAAGCCGGGGCTCAGCCCTCATGCCCAATGTAGGGGACCAGGCTCGACCAGGTGGGCCCCACCCATTGCCGCCTCCAGCATTCAACAATTGTACGTATGGCAGGCATGTAATTCGAATTTATACCGTTGACTATTTATTAATTTCACGTTCAATAGATATCTCTGAATCAGCTAGTCAGGTGTCAGTTTGGTTTTTGGTTTACTGCCCATTACTCAAAGTGGGTCCCACAATTTGAACGGTTTATCTTTAGTCACGTGTATGCAACATAAATTTCTAATTGCATGCATGTGTAACATCACAATCTGCCAGAGTGTCGAAGTTTATTTCAAAAGGATCAACGCCTGCGACTCGCACGAGTAATCCATGTGGACTCGGATTTGGGTAGTAAACTGTGGGTGCTGTGGGCCCACCATGATGTATGTATTTTATCCATGCCGCCCATCCTTTTTTCCAGCTCATTTTAGGACATGAGCCCAAAAAACTGAGGCAGATATCGAAATCTCATGTCACCATAGGAAGCAGTGGTGATTGAACGCCCACCGTTAAAAACTTCCTGGGGTCGAAAGCTTTCAATCAAGCTAATATTTGAGTTTTCCCTTCATCCAGTCCGTATGACCTAATTAACAGGTTGGATGGAAAATAAACATCACAGTGGACTGGGGGAAATTTTTAATGGCCGCGTCCAATCCCAGCTGATTTGTGTGTCCAGTACACATGAGATTTGCATCTGACTCATTTTTGGGCTAGTGCACTAAATTTAGCGAACATAATGGATGGACTATTGGGAACCGTGGAAGCACACAGAGTGAAATCAAGCAAGGTAATCATACAAACAACTTAAATAAGAACCATCCAATTTTTATTTAGAAAAACCTTTGCGAGAAAATACCATGGCATAAAGCGACAAGTAATGCACTATAAAAGCATAATTACAAGAAATAAATGATCTTACAAATTTGAACAAGTTTCCAATCTCTTCCGGACCCTTAGCTTTACCCTTAAACCCTTAAGAATGTTTTAGAAAGCCTTAATACACCTTAATCCCCTTAAGAATGGTTTGAGAAGTTTCGAACTACTCTACTGGATTTCACTTTTACTTAGAGTCAGTATGACTTCTCTCTCTTCATCCGTAAGACTGCTATTGGGATCGTTATACTTCTTGTGTATGTGGATAATATTGTGATTACCGGATCTGATCTCCAATTAATTGAGCAGCTCCAGCAGCAACTCAAATCTTCGTTTCATATGAAAGATCTTGATCTATTGCAGTATTTTCTTGGTCTTGAGGTCCAACATTGTCCGAATGGCATGCTCTTACATCAGCATAAGTATACCCAAGAACTTCTTTCCTTAGCCGGTCTTCAAGACGGTAATTCGGCTCTTACACCTATGGAGGTCAATTTGAAGCTGCGTCAGGTGCGCAAATGGTGATTTCTTATCTGATCCCTCGATGTATCGGAAGATGGTGGGCAGTTTGAATTATTTGACTATTAATCGACCTGATATCTCATTTGTTATTCAGCGGGCTAGTCAGTTTATGCAGGCTCCTTGCCATACACATTTGACCACTGTTCGTCGTCTTCTTCGATATCTCCTAGTCGCGGTTTGTTCTTTCCTTCAGGGAATTCTTTACAGTTTGAGGGTTTTAGTGATGCCGATTAGGCTAGTCATGCGGATACTCGTCGTTCTGTTACGGGTTGGTGTAATATTTCTTGGTGATGCCCTTATTTCTTGAATAGTAAGAAGCAGGATCATGTCTCGAAGTCATCCACCGAGTTTGAATATCGGGCTATGTCGTTTGTCTGTTCTGAAATTATATGGCTCCAAGGGTTGTTGGGTGAACTTAGTGTTCCGTAGCTTACTCATACTCCTTTTCATGCTGATAATACTAGTGCTATTCAGATTGCTGTCAATCCTGTTTTTCATGAGCGCACCAAACATATTGAAGTGAATTGTCATTCCATTCGTGAAGCCCTTGCTCACCATGAGATTACTCTTCCACATATTTCCACTGAGCACCAAACTGCTGATGTCTTCACCAAGGCTCTCTCTCGTCATCGTCATCAATTCCTAATTGACAAATTGATGCTTCTTGATCGCCCAACATCAATTTGAGGGGGGATGTTAGCAGAATAGTCAATATAACAGTTAGATATGTGCTATTGTAGTCTATTAAGGCAACATATATCTACCTTATTTAGTCTAGCTATGTATCGAAAAGAATATTGTATATATGCCTGTAATTGATAAGAGTTTTATTTGTCGGTTACTTACCTTACATAGACAGATGTAATGGTTGATTGTCAGCCTTATAATTAGCCCGACAGTCTCTAAATAAAGGAAGGAACTCTCATAAGGAGAGGTATTCAAACCCAGAACCATTTGACATTGTCCATTGATTTCGACCATCTCTTCTGCACAATGAATGGCCAAGCTTGATTTTTGCCTAGATTGATCTTTTTCGGTGGCCCATCTTTCTCATGGATTGAAATTTTTACACAAGTAACACGTTGGTAGCAAGGGCATGCAGTCCATAACATGACCATACACAATTGATTTTATATGTTTCAAATTTTAGGGGTAGAGATAACTAAAATTGAGATTTTTTGTTTTCTTCTTTTAAATGTAATGAAATTATACATTGAAATTGCAACACTGGAGATGTAGGTTTGAAAAGTTGAAAAAAAAGGAAAAAAAAAAAAAAAGAGAAGCTCTACTCGACTCAACCAAGTCAACACAATGCATCTTATTATACCAAACTTAAAAATATGTTTTTAAAAAAATAAAAATACTTAACTTGGTCAATCAGCCAAACTTGTTCAAGACTAGTTGACTTAGCTCAATTCGAATTAATTCAAGTCCAGCTCCGTGGCCTAGTAGTAGACAGATTTTCTTTCAACAGTGAGATCATAGGATTGTTTGCCGCGTGAGAGGGTGTGAGTGTGTGGTTGGGTGGTGTGGTGTGGGTGGGTGAGTGACAGAGTGAGTAATAAAATAAAAAGAATTAATTTCTTTTGACTCTACAAAATTCTAAAAAGTAACCCGGAAAAGAAAGGGATAAAACTTCTCAAACATGACTTAACCCGATTCAACCATACGAACTTTCAATTCTAGTTATTATTATTATTATTATTATTATTATTATTATTATTATTATTGAGTTTAATGAGCTTCACTAAGCCTACATATGTGTACTAACAAGCTAACCCAAAAAAAAAAAAAAAAAAACAGCCTACATGTGTGGCCGTACACACCACACATGTGACCCTTGGGTGATCGGTGTGGGTATAGTCTATCTACCAGAGGTGTGGAATTGATCATTTGAGAGCTGCTTGAAGGATAGAAATTGCATAGTATATTTTTAGACATAAAATATTAATTAATTAAATTTTTTATTACTCTTCACAAATGATTTGTTATGTTTGCAAATGCATTTTGTACTCTGCCATAAATCATCAGATCCCCCGTTCGAAAAAGGTGGGTCCAAATAAAACTCGTCCAACCATTTGTCATATCATGGCACATTTGGAGTGGACCACTTTAATAACATCTAGATAGTGAGGCCCACCTGATGGATGGATTGGACATGGCACCTGTCTGCCCATGTTGGCATATGATGGCAGGTGTGGCTTTGGTAGATCGACGGCTCACTCTGATGTGTGCTCCTTACATCCACGCCCTCCATCCGCTATGAAACCTCATTTTAGGTCATTATTCAAAAAATAAAGCAGATCCAAATCCTAGGTGGACCACACCTAAGGAATAATGGTGATTGAATATCCACCATTAAAAGGTTCCTTGGGGCCACCACAATGTTTATTTATCATCCAACCCGTTGATAAGGTTACAAAGACATAGATGAAGGGACCAATCAAATATGAGCTTGATCCAAAACTTTTGTGCCCTACAAGAAGTTTTTAATGTCAATAAATACTGTTTCCTGTGGTGTGGTCCACCTGAGATGTATTTGTACTTCATTTTTTGGAAAATGGTCTAAGATAATCTTTCAGATCGTATGGACGGCGTAGATTTAAGGAATACATAACGGTGAGACCCACAGTCAGGGATCCACCCACCTTGGTGGATCCAGGCATCCCCCGAATCCGCGCCCCATGATGGTGTACACGCATGGAGCGACGCAATCTTATTTCTCATGCTCGGAGACGAGCCGATATCACGTCTTGTTTTTACACATCTCACGAGAAATTGGTTATTTGCCACGTACTCCCAAGATTACCATACGTCCCTATCACCTCTTTTGAAATGCACTCATCTTTTTTAGAAGCGAGTTCTCCTTGTTGCCCTAATTATTTTTAAGTTTAAGACACTAAAGTTTCGAATAATTACTGTACTGCCACTGTTGAAATGGCATTGGATGGCTTGCGCTGGCCTGAATACGACGTAGCCGTACAAAGGGCATGGCTACCACTAACCGAGCACCATGTGGGAAAGAATGTGAACAGGATCCACTCCGTCCATCAGGTGTGAGGTCATGTTTTCAACATGGATCCTAAAAATCAGAGGAATAAAAATCATATATAGGCCACACCATAAGTAACGGTATAAGATCATGCTTAGAATGAAAATTTAAATTCATGTGTTTTGGCTCATGTCGGTCATGGAATGTCCTGAATATCAGGGAATCCATTTATTCTTTCATGGAATATCTGATGAATAGATTGGATGGCATATATACACCACGCTGGACCCCACCGTCAATTTTAACGATTTTAATGGTGACACTTCCCATCTCAACGGTTACCCATGATGTAGCCCACTTTTGTATTCAATCAACCTGATTTTTGGGCACTCGTCCCAACACAAGGTGACGAACCTGATGGATGGGGTGGATCTCATCCATATAAAGTCCTCCATCAACGTCAGCCAATGGTCACGCCACCACATGATTACGTCCAAGTTACGGCATTGGATGAGAATTTCAGCCGAATGATAAAAGTTGGCTCACGCTTTTTCGCAGCATGCAGTAAATGCACACGTGCAAAGCATGTAACGCCAAGTTGGCCATTGAAATTGTGGGACCCACTCATGAACCCAAAGTCATATCGATCAAACAATCCATATCTTGTTTGTGGAATTTGGACTCTTTGACTGGAGCTGTACACGAGCATAGTTACCTCCGTAGCTAGTAGCTCGCTCGACTTGACTCGAAAAAGCTCAACTCAGCTCGGATTGGAGCTGAGTTCGAACCAAGTCGAGTTGATTTTTAGAGCTCGAACAATCTTGCCCCAACTAGACTCGGCTCGACTCGAATAATGCTCAAGCTAGACTCGGCTCGACTCGAATAATGCTCGAACTCAGCTTGACTCGGTACATGGTATACCTTTAAAATAATAATTAAAAAAAAAAACTCTACCCCACCTTTTCAAAAAGGACTCTCTGCGCACCAAGCTCATCCAACATGAATCACAATGCATCCAAGCCTTTGAGAGGATCGTTCAGCGCGACACACTCTTCCGGTTCATTACCAGGATGAAATCCTTCCTCTTCAACCAGCTTGACCACATTCTCCTTCTCGATGAAGCCGGAAAACTTCACCACGAGCTCAGCTTCCCCCGCGGCCGCAAGGTGGCCCGCTCCATCGAACGGCATTCCTTTCTCCTCCAGCTCTACCGCCATACCGATGGCAAGATCTGGCTTGGTTTCACTGACTTAATGGAAGATCTTCTTATGGAAGAGAATTCAATCATGGATGTGCTCGAGCAATCTCGCATCATGACCGTCCGTAAGCTCCTAATGATGTCTTCTAAACACCGAATTCCCCTCTCTCTCTCTTTACTCTCTCCCTCATCCTTCCTTACCCACACGGCCGCATCGACGCACGGCCCGTCTTCCTCCCTCTGTACTCGAACTCAACTTGAAATTTGCTCGAACTCAAACGAGCCGAGCACGAGCTACTGTTTCGAGCATGAAGGTCGAGCCGAGCCGAGCACGAGTTAGGACTCGAGCAGTCCGAGTCGAGCACGTGCTGGGCAAAGCTTGGCTCGGCTCAACTCGTGTACACTTAGCTCTATCTTTGACTACTCATCCAGAAGGTCCATCATACGTCCACTAATTCATTTATTAGCTATTTGTTCGTTTTGTAAACCCATTATTTGAACGGTCAAATTTAAGTTAATAACCAATGTTAGTAATATTTCAAATTTTCACTATTTTGAATTTAAAAAAAAATCTTTCATAAAATTTTCTTATAATTAGCTTATGTTATCACTTACGAAACCTTAGCACTTGATGTTAGCCTAACCGTACAAATTTAATAAATTAATCGTAAGAAGTTATCTGTTAACAAATTCACCCAATCACTTAAACCTTGAATCTAGTCTCGTGATTTATTCATTTAGGCTTAAATCTAGTAGACATATCAATGATTAATCAAGACAATCATAACTAAATAAAGATATACCTAAAGCCGAGACAACTAGGGATCGGATCTTAATTAACAAACTAAACTGATTTAGTTACTCTTTTAGCTTAAGAACCAATGATTTTGGACGATTAGGGTCGAATCGTCATTTCTGTTGGTTGTGAATAGGTCATACTATGAACTTACCTAATCCAAATCCTAATCGTCGTGTACAAGAAATCTCGTCACCTAATTCATTCCAACAATGCCATAATTATCCGAATAAACTTTAAACCGCTTGTTACTAGGCTATTAAATCCAGAATTATAAAAAGACATTCATTTTAGCGGGCTCGACGTCCATCGTGGGACATCAAGTGAAAATCATGTTTTGAATCGCTCAACTTGGACTCATAAGGTCAGTGTATGAGATGTGTGAATATTTCTGAAATTAATCAATAAGTTAAGTTAATTGTCTGTATTCGGACGTTGCCAAAGTTGTGGATTTTGGATCATTAGATCGTGACTAAATTTATGGCAGTAATCTAAATTAATACTCTGCACCTATCCCTATAGCCACGGCTCCGATCGATGATCGTGACTGTTTGCTTGCCTCCAAGTGCAGAGGTTCGTAAGTAGTATCCCGTGAATACGGGGTCGATCCCACAGGGAGATGAATTGTAAGAAGAAAAAAAATCAAACGCAAAATAAACTAAGTAATAAAAATTAATCTGATGATTTGATTTTGGGATTTTTGAATGGATGTAATTCAATTGAATAAAATAACACCCAAGCTTCAAAGTTCCACACATACGTTAATGTTCCAAAATCATGATGACTTGGATAACACAACTAGGATCTGAGCACTATGGTCAGCCTAGTCGGAAAATAAAACAGTTTAAGTATTTTAATAAATGATATAAAATATTAGAAAATTATGGATTTGCACCATTGACATATATTCTCAAGCGTCAGTGATTTTAAGTATTCAATATCTATAGGATAATGAATATCAAAGAAATATAACAGGTTGAGAACCTCTCCTATCTAGGAAATCTGATTGATCTAGGGTAAGCCTATCCATCAATGTGGATCTCATATGATGGAAACATATGGATCTCACAAGAGGATAAAAAACAAAACCTAAATAATAGATAACATGCATACACCATTTTTCTCATCATTAAAACAATCAATCATCATAATCTTAAAGAAACATTAAACCCATGTGCTTCCCTTCTAGCTTGGGATAGAAGGAACTTAGAAAAACATAATTAAATTGTAGAAATAAAAAAGCAACAAGAAATAAAGAAAGAAAATGCAAATAGAAAAGATCTTAAAAAAACAACTTATAAAGCTTTAATAAAACTAAAACTCTTTAAAAACCCTAAACTTTGTTCTTGAATGCCTTGAATAATGTTTTAGAATGCCCTAGGAAGCCCTATTTATAAGTAGGGACCTCCAATTTTCGTACAAATTTGAAAAACCCTAGAAACCGCATCAAATATACATATTTTCCCAAAATAGACTTCTCGCTGCATAGTTCGTTTAAAACAGACTTCCTGCTAAGCAGTTTCCCAAAATAAACTTTACAGCTTCATAATAACTTTTTCAGGACGATTTCAGGATTCTTCACTTCAAATCTTCGATTCTCTTCATTCTTCACTTGGTTTTCTTAGATCTTTGGCATGTGAATTCTTCAATCTTGGTCTCCTAAGATCAATCCCTTGCTTTGGTAATTCTTGAGCATCAAAATCATGCTTTTAACACCATTTTTCAATCCAAACACTTAAATTCACCTTGCAACACATACATGAGTAAAATAGAATATTAAGCGGATTCATGTTCATAAAACCAAGATATAAATGGGGAAAATATGCAACATTTGAGTCTCAACACACCCCCAACCAGCATTTTGCTAGTCCCAAGCAAAATAAGCGAAATAATAATAATAATAATAATAATAATATAATAATAATAATAATTAAAAAAAATAATTTTAGAAACAAAATTAAAACGAAAAAAAATAAAATAAAAATAATAAATAATAATAATAATATAATTCTAACTACACCACTTTCGCAGGTAATCTCGATTGCATTTAGCATATGCAGCAAGCCTTTAAACCCCTAGGTTTCCCCTAGTGGACGAGTTATAGTCTCGTGAGGGTTTTCAGAAATGTTACCCACAAACATTGAAAACATGAAAAATAGCTTAACACTCAAAAATTTATACAATTATGCCTCCATTCATCATATGAATTCCAAAACAAAACAATACTTACCCTAAGTCTGAAGTTAGTTAGAATCTCAATTTCCTAATCCATTACATCCTTGAGTTCAGAGACCTAATCAAAATTTAGAATAGTTACGATCCAATATCCTTAGGTGCTCGTGACACTAGTCTAACTTTGAAAAATATGTATGTTCTCTATCCTAACTCCTTTCAATCATTCCAAGAGTATGAAATCTCTAGTTATCTCATTTTTTTCATGTCATTTCTTCTTTTATCATCATATCCTCATTATTATAGACCACCCTTAGATGAAGATTCCCACCGGGTTTGCTTCATAACCTAAGGTATCGTACTTGTAATGGTAACAGTAATGGATACTTAGGTATCCTTACTCCGGATTACTGACACGATTGTTATGGTCATTACATTTATGCTCTATAATAAAAATTTCTTTTTCCATCACTCTTTTTTTTTCTTCAATATTCTATCTTTTAAGCATATATCAATGATACTAGTTCATTCAACCTTATTTGAATCAAAAGTTGTTATTATAGTTCACATATCATATTCCTCACTAAGTTAGCTAGGGTGTATTGTGAATTCAGTACATCAAATTATAACTCATTTTAAACTAGTGATTAGATAATTGAACTCAAGTATATAATTTTCAGTTGTCGGAATTCTGACTACTATCAACCTAGAATAAATATTAACTTTGCCTTTGGAATTCGCATAATATCATGTTCACATTCTTGTATATAAAAATATTATTTTGAAAATGTTGAAATTTTTTTTTCCATAAACCTAAAAAAAATAAAATTAAACTTAAAAATAATAAAATAAACTGAAAATTAAAAAAAAAATCACATGGATGACTATCCACACCCCCAACCTAAAATCTACATTGTCCCCAATGTAATGATAATATAATATAGAGAACAATAAAAATAAAAGAAAGGGTGGATAGTACCTGCCATGAAAAACTCACCTGCTAGGTGACACTAAAAAAAATGAATATGATACAAATTCTACACAAATGCTCCATCAGACTAGGAGCATCAATCTGAATATTCTGGCTCATGAAGAGGGAAGGACTCCTCTTCCAAATGAAAGTTTTCCACATAAGGCTTCAATCTCTGCCCATTAACCTTGTACACATTACCATTACGTGGATTCTCAATTTCAACAGCCCCATGAGTATAAACATTCTTCACAATGAAAGGGCCTGTCCATCTTGATCTTAACTTTCCCGGAAAAAACTGGAGACGGGAATTGTACAATAGGACCTTTTGCTGAGGTTCAAAATTCTTCCTCAGAATATTTTTGTCATGAAAAGCTTTGGTCCTCTCTTTGTAGATTTTAGAATTTTCATAGGAGTCTCTCCTCAGCTCCTCTAATTCATTCAACTCTAATTTCCTTTGTCCACTTGCTTGATCCATATCAAAGTTTAATTTCTTTATTGCCCAGTAGGCTCTATGTTCCAATTCCACAGGCAAGTGGCAAGCCTTCCCATACACCAATCTGTATGGAGACATTCCAATCGGGGTCTTATAAGCAGTCCTATAAGCCCATAAAGCGTCGGATAGTCTGAGGGACCAATCCTTCCTATCTGGCCTTATAGTTTTCTCTAAAATGTGTTTGATTTCCCGATTAGAAATCTCAGCTTGCCCACTCGTTTGTGGGTGGTATGGGGTACTCACTTTATGCTTGATGCCATATTTCTTCATCAAAGCCTCAAATGTCCTATTGCAAAAGTGAGACCCACCATCACTAATGATGGCCTTTGGAGTTCCAAATCTAGAAAAAATATTTTCCTTGAGGAATCGTATGACCACTTTGTTGTCATTGGTCCTACTTGGAACTGCCTCAATCCACTTTGAAACATAGTCCACACCAACCAATATATAAAGAAATCCAAAAGAAGATGGAAATGGGCCCATAAAATCAATACCCCAACAATCAAAAATCTCCAATGGCAAAATTGGGGATAAAGGCATCATGTTGCGCCGAGACACTCTTCCCAACCTTTGACATCTATCACAAGCAACACAGAAAGCATGGGTGTCTTTAAACATGGTAGGCCAGTAAAAACCACACTGCAGGATTTTTGCAGTGGTTTTCTTAGCAGAAAAATGGCCACCACATGCTTCCATGTGGCAAAAAGAAATAACACTCTGAATTTCATCCTCTGGGACACAACGTCTAAAAATTTGATCAGTCCCATATTTATATAAATACGGGTCATCCCAGAAGAAGTTCCTAACCTCGGTTTCAAAACGCTTCCTATCTTGTGACTTCCAATGATATGACATTTTTCCTGTTACAAGATAGTTCACTATATCCGCATACCAAGGCAATTTGGAGATCGCAAATAATTGTTCATCAGGGAAATTGTCCTGGATATGCATCTCCTCAGTGGAATCATTTAACACCAATCTGGAAAGGTGATCGGCCACTACGTTTTCTACTCCTTTCTTATCTTTTATCTCTAAGTCAAATTCTTGGAGTAGGAGGATCCATCTCAAAAGTCTCGGCTTTGCATCCTTCTTAGACAGCAAATATTTAAAGCCGAGTGGTCCGTGAAAATGACCACTTTAGATCCCAGCAAGTAGGACCTAAACTTATCCAAAGCAAAAACTACTGCAAGTAACTCTTTTTCAGTTGTTGAGTAGTTCACTTGGGCCGAGTTTAGAGTTCTACTCGCATAGTGAATAACGTAGGGCCGTTTATCTTTCCTTTGGCCCAAAGCAGCCCCTATGGCATAGTCACTTGCATCGCACATTAGTTCAAAAGGAAGTGTCCAATCTGGTGGACGCATGATAGGTGCAGTGGTAAGAGATGATTTAATTTTATTAAAGGCATTTGCACACTCATCTGTCCACTTAAATGGAACATCCTTTTGAAGAAGATTAGTCAAGGGTCTAGTAATGACACTAAAGTCCTTGATGAATCTTCTATAAAAACCAGCATGCCCTATAAGTGATCTAATATCTCTAACAGTTCGGGGGATAGGTAGATTAGCTATAATGTCGAGTTTTGAGCGATCTACCTCGATTCCATTTTTGGAGATAACATGGCCCAAAACAATTCCCTTTTGAACCATGAAATGACATTTCTCCCAATTTAAGACAAGGTGTTTCTCTTCACACCTAGACAAGACAAGAGATAAATTGTTGAGGCATTCCTCAAAACTACTCCCAAATACAGAGAAGTCGTCCATGAAAACCTCAAGAAACTTCCCAACCATATTTGAAAAAATACTTAACATACACCGTTGGAAAGTTGCTGGAGCGTTACACAATCCAAATGGCATCCGTTTGAAAGCAAATGTGCCAAATGGACAAGTGAACGTGGTTTTCTCTTGGTCTTCCAGGGCTATCTCTATTTGGTTATATCCGGAATATCCATCAAGAAAACTATAGAAAGAGTGACCTGCTACCCTCTCTAAAACTTGATCAATGAATGGTAGAGGGAAATGATCCTTCTTTGTGACCTGGTTCAATTTTCTATAGTCAATGCAAACACGCCAACCAGTGGTGACACGTGTTGGTATGAGTTCATTATTAGAATTCTGCACAATAGTTATTCCGGATTTCTTTGGGACTACTTGAGTTGGACTCACCCAAACACTATCGGATATTGGGTAGATGATTCCCACATCCAATAATTTGATCACCTCATTTTTTACAACTTCCATCATGTTTGGATTGAGACGCCTTTGAGGTTGTCTAATTGGTTTGGCGTCCTCATCGAGGTGTATCCGATGGGTGCATATGGAAGGGCTTATACCCTTGATGTCAGAAATGGCCCAACCCAAGGCTCCTTTGTGGTCCCTTAGAACATTCAACAATTTAATCTCTTGATCCTTGTCTAAAAATGAAGAGATCACCACAGGATAAGTTTTATTTTCACCTAAGTATACATACTTAAGCTCATTTGGTAGTGGTTTTAAATTAAACTTTGGAACATTGGTTGGTGATGGTAGAGGTCGCGAGTCCTCTATAGATAGGATTTGAGTGTGCGGTCTCCATTGGTACATACCAATGTCCTGAGTGGTAGTGCTCTCATTATCATCACAAATTTCAGCAAGCACTTTTTCTAAATCAGAATTTTTCAAGTCCCTAAAGACTTGAATCAATTCCTCAGTCAGACTAGGTTCCAATTCCTCTTCTTCTGTCAAGCAGTCCATGAAATTCAGCTCATGGATATCATTATTATTAATGGGCTGCTTACATAGATTGAAAATATTTAGCTCTAGAGTCATGTTACCAAAAGACAAGTTCATCATTCCATTCCTGCAATTTATGATTGCATTTGAAGTTGCTAGGAATGGGCGGCCTAAAATGATGGAAACTTGAGCGCTAGCATTTACACATGGTTCAGTGTCTAGTACAATAAAATCCACGGGGAAGTAGAATTTCTCCACTTGGACTAACACGTCCTCTAAAATTTCCCTTGGTACCTTAATGGAGCGGTCAGCGAGTTGGAGTGTAATCGTGGTTGGTTTAAGCTCGCCTAACCCCATTTGTTTGTAAACCGAATAAGGTACTAAGTTGACACTTGCACCCAAATCTAGCAAAGCATGCTCAATTTGGAAATTCCCAATAATACAAGGAATAGTGGGACTTCCCGGGTCTTTGTATTTGGGTACAACCCTTTGTTGAATGATAGCGCTCACTTTCTCAGTGAGGAAGGCCTTTTTGTGCACATTTAATTTCTCTTTACAGTGCACAAGTCCTTGAGATATTTAGCATATGATGGAATTTGTCTAATGGCATCAAGCAGAGGAATATTGACAGTAACCTTTTGGAGCACATCCAACACCTCTTGATATTTCATGGGGACAGTTGGATTCCGAAGTCTAGATGGGAATGGAACTGGAGGCTCATATGACTTAGTCTCTTTATCCTTTTGTTGTTGCGGCTTTTGAACTATAGTTGGTTCATCATTTTCTTGAGACAGTGGCTCATCCTCCGGTATTTCTACCGGTTGCATTATCTTGTTATCGACTTCTTTTCCACTTCTCAAGGTAATGATGGCCTTAGCTTGTTCATGATGTAACTCATTTGGATTTGAGTCTCCAATGAAATGTGTATTTCTAGGGTTTGGCACAGGTTGAGAAGGAAGGGTGCCTTTTTCCCTAGCATTTAGTTGAGTCTCAATCCTAGCCACAACTGTCTTTAATTCCTGATTTGATTGGATTAGAGACTGATTCATTTGAGCTTGAGAGTTCATGAATGCGGTCAATGCATCCTCCACAGATGATCGCTTTGGCGGGGGCACATATGGTGCATTGTTAGGTGCCCCAAAGAAGTTGTTTTGTGGAGGCATTTGAGGTGCATTGGGCGCATTAATTTGTGGTCCATTCCTCCAACTAAGATTAGGATGGTTACGCCAATTTGGATTATACGTGTTTCCCATTGGTTGCATAACTGACCTTTGGTAGTTATTTATAGCATTTGCTTGATCATGCTCATGCGTGATATTTTGTACAACTGAGATTAATGAACAATCTTTTGTGTCATGGTCTGTACCACCACAAATGCTACAAAAATTACCTAAGGAAGTGTTTGCTTTAACCATATCAACCTTCCTAATTTCCAAGGCTTCGACCTTTCTAGCCAATGCAGCGAATTTTGCATTAAGGTCGTCTTCCTCTCTTAGGACATACATCCCGCTTTTTCTCTAAGAACGGGTCTAGTTTGGTCTGATTTAGCAGAGACATCCCATGTCTGCGTATTCTCTGCTAACATATCTAGAAAATCCCAAGCCTCATTATGATCTTTGTCAAGAAAGGTTCCACCACACATCATCTCTATGAACTGACGGGTATCCATGGTGAGCCCCTTTCGGAAAGCATCAATCACGTGCCATGGTTCATAACCATGATGTGGACAAGTAATTAGAAGGTCTTTGAAGCGCTCCCAAGCTTGAAAAAACAGTTCATTCCCCTTTTGGGAGAATGACATGATTTCTTGTTTTAGTGCATTTGTTTTGTGCTCGGGAAAGAACTTTTTCAAAAACTCTCTACTTAAGGCTTGCCATGAAGTGATGGTATTAGGTCTTAGAGAGTTGAGCCATGCTTTGGCCCGATCCTTTAGAGAAAATGAGAATAGCCTAAGCTTAAGTATATCCCTATTGCCATTGTTTACTTGTAATGTTGCAATTACTTCCTCAAAGTCCTTGAGGTGCAAGTAGGGGCTTTCAGAATCCAAGCCATGAAATTTAGGAATTAATTGAATTACACCTGGTTTAAAATCAATGTTCCCTGTGTGAGCAGGGAACACTATGCAAGATGGTAAAGTTGATCTCTCAGGGTGTAAATGTTCACGTAAAGTCCGTGGTTGGTTTAACACATTCCTATGAACTTCATTTTCATCCTCAAGAGAGGATTAAATTGATTTTCTCTATTTTGATTTATAGTTGGATCTGGCAGATTTGGATTATCAACTGGGTCTGCCATGGAATCCAAGTGATGTTGAGTGCCTCTTCTAAGTGAATGAATAAGGCCTGAACTAGTCCCCCTTCAGAGGAGAGTCGATTGTTTTGATCCCTACTCCAACGGGACATAAACCATCCACACCACACAACAAATACCACTAATTAAACTAGCAAGTATGATACTTAAAATAAAAATAAAAACTTAAATCAACAACCCAGGCGGCAGGGCCGACCATGAGGGTTCAGTCCACAAAGCAAAAAAAATAAATCAACAACCCAGGCGGCAGGGCCGACCATGAGGGTTCAGTTCACAAAGCAAAAAATTAAATCAACAACCCAGGTGGCAGGGCTGACCATGAGGGTTCAATCCACAAAAAAAAAAAAAAAAATCAACAAAAGTAAAACTAATGCAGAATTTAAACTATGCTAATCTGGAAAATAGATTCAGCGGATGATCTTTGTGATCAAACAGCAACTGTAGGACAACCATAGCACTTGGGTGATGAAATCCCAAGCAGGGCAACCTTATGTCATAGTTAGTGCTTGAAAGACCCAACTGAATTTATTTTCAAAGAAAAAAAAAAAAAAAAAAAAAAAATCTACAGAAAATTTGGAAGGTTTAGAAGAGAACTTACCATATAAAAAAAAACTTACCTTAGCTATCTTGCACAGATTTGATCTCTTTAAGTCTCCCCCCGGCAACGGCGTCAAAAACTTGTTTGCTTGCCTCCAAGTGCAGAGGTTCGTAAGTAGTATCCCGTGAATACGGGGTCGATCCCACAGGGAGATGAATTGTGAGAAGAAAAAAAATCAAACGCAAAATAAACTAAGTAATAAAAATTAATCTGATGATTTGATTTTGGGATTTTTGAATGGATGTAATTCAATTGAATAAAATAACACCCAAGCTTCAAAGTTCCACACATACGTTAATGTTCCAAAATCATGATGACTTGGATAACACAACTAGGATCTGAGCACTATGGTCAGCCTAGTCGGAAAATAAAACAGTTTAAGTATTTTAATAAATGATATAAAATATTAGAAAATTATGGATTTGCACCATTGACATATATTCTCAAGCGTCAGTGATTTTAAGTATTCAATATCTATAGGATAATGAATATCAAAGAAATATAACAGGTTGAGAACCTCTCCTATCTAGGAAATCTGATTGATCTAGGGTAAGCCTATCCATCAATGTGGATCTCATATGATGGAAACATATGGATCTCACAAGAGGATAAAAAACAAAACCTAAATAATAGATAACATGCATACACCATTTTTCTCATCATTAAAACAATCAATCATCATAATCTTAAAGAAACATTAAACCCATGTGCTTCCCTTCTAGCTTGGGATAGAAGGAACTTAGAAAAACATAATTAAATTACAGAAGTAAAAAGCAACAAGAAATAAAGAAAGAAAATGCAAATAAAAAAGATCTTAAAAAAAACTTATAAAGCTTTAATAAAACTAAAAACTCTTTAAAAACCCTAAACTTTGCTCTTGAATGCCTTGAATAATGTTTTAGAATGCCCTAGGAAGCCCTATTTATAAGTAGGGACCTCCAATTTTCGTACAAATTTGAAAAACCCTAGAAACCGCATCAAATATACATATTTTCCCAAAATAGACTTCTCGCTGCATAGTTCGTTTAAAACAGACTTCCTGCTAAGCAGTTTCCCAAAATAAACTTTACAGCTTCATAATAAACTTTTTTCAGGACGATTTCAGGATTCTTCACTTCAAATCTTCGATTCTCTTCATTCTTCACTTCGTTGTCTTAGATCTTTGGCATGTGAATTCTTCAATCTTGGTTTCCTAAGATCAATCCCCTTGCTTTGGTAATTCTTGAGCATCAAAATCATGCTTTTAACACCATTTTTCAATCCAAACACTTAAATTCACCTTACAACACATACATGAGTAAAATAGAATATTAAGCGGATTCATGTTCATAAAACCAAGATATAAATGGGGAAAATTATGCAATATTTGAGTCTCAACAGTGACCGTTGAACTGACTTTTAATCATACTTGTCAATTGATGCATCGAAATGGTGGGCCGATCATATCTATGCGTAGATCATCACTAGGGTCATCTATCCCACGACATATATCAACCCATACACCCTTTAGTGGACCCCAATAATTGGAAACACCCTCCCATAGGTTCAATACACCAAAACATTGGCCCTTGGGGTCAATTGCACCACTTCTATCACTATTAAAATCCAATTTTGGGTAGGCCCTTTGCTTCAATTGCCTTAACAAGAAAAAAGAAGAGAGAAAGAGGAAGATAATGAGTATGAGAGATAGAATGGATGATCTTGGTACTTAGGGGTTAGTATCTCATTGATCATACCCTTGGACTTATTGAATCTTTAACCGAATCCCACTTGCGATCGGAGGTAAGACTTTCATTTAATCCATTGATTTCACAACCTATACCTAGTTTACTTACTATTAACGATATTTCCTTTCTTTACGTTAGAAATTGGTAATTTCTCCTAAAAACCTTAACCCTAAGGGCCTGTTTGGCCGGGCAGATTAAGAGGGATTAGGAGAGATGGGATGGTAAAATCCCGAGATATGCCAAACAAGCCAAACAGACCCGATGAACTTGTCCCAGGATATAGCAAACCCATGGATCTTAAACCAATCCACTGACATCACCATCATTACCTTAAAATTGATCCCATCGCTCCTAATCCCGTTCAATCGTGCCTGGAGCGTGTTTGGTTGGACGGATTGGAAGGGATTGGAAGGTAAAATCCCAGGACATGCCGGGCGTGCCAAACAAACTCGGTGAACTTGTCCCGGGATATAGCAATCCCATGGATCTTAAACTAATCCACTGACACCACCATCATTACCTTAAAATCCATTCCATCCCTCGTAATCCCATGGGATCCGTCCAGCCAAATAGGCCCTAAGCGTGATTAGTCCACGTGAAACTCTTTAAGGTGCATACTATTATTCATAGGTTACCGTTTATTAGCCCTTGATGGTCTTAGTTAATGATTACTGATTGTAAATGACTTGATACATGATAGCATGTGTATATTTCAATTTTAATTGCAAATCATGCTATTACTTATTAATGCTTACATGTTCAATTAAATGCCTGAATGAATAAGTTACTAAATTTATTGTTTATGAAAACTCTCATCATGATTGTCTAATGAATTGTTAGTCCTTTGTGATGTTCAGAACTGCTTACGATGTTGGATCAGTCGACAAATTGACCGAACTAAAGGGTAACCTGAGTTAGGTCGGCCACCCTAGGCTTATTCGATTGACTTGGGTTGAACACAGACGACCGACAATAACTGGACTACACGGGATGCTTTTACCCAATGCCAGTTGTGTTGGGGTTCTCTCAGGTCAATTAAATTAGTCTTATGGCCGAATGATCATGTATGTTCACATTGTATGACAATGATTAATTGAATTTAGGATACCCCCGTTCCTAATGAATGAGTATACTTATAACCGTTAGTGATATGATCCTACAAAGACTTATAAGTCGGCAATGGTGGTATGAGACACTATGTTCGACTGTCGGCCTACATTAAGGTGACGTGCCTATCATATTGGTAAAAAATACAGTGACGAACCCGACATATTGATACAAAATTGGGTGACGAGCCTTCCCATAGTGACCATTGAGCACTCGTGATTTGTGAAGACTATGAGCCTATCATATTATAAATGGAATTGATGTCGTGACTTTACCACATTTATTTTTGAGCGATGACCCTTACATTATTTGTGGTCGTCCTTGGTTGATGAACCCTAAAATGGATCGAAGGACATAAGTAAGGACCCACTACAACTGCATCGAACCTCGTGATCCAGGTAGAGGCTCGTGATATAATGAAAGTATCTTAGCTTCGCTAAGCTGCTTTATGAACTGATATTAATAATCACTCGACTAATCATACATATCAATTGCATTGCACTATATTAGGCTGTTGTGATTTGGCATTGGAATCGCGTGATAATTGAGTGTTGGCATTTGCGAAATAAGCATTGAAGTCACTTGTGAGGGAGTGCTGAATTATAAGGCGCATGTATTGTTTCATAATCTCATTCGTGCATTTAACAAAAAGTATTTAGAAAGTAGTTGTTTTCCTATTTTATTATTACCTGTATTGATTGAGTCAATAACATGTGTAAGTTAAAACTAATGAAACTACTGAGTTAGCAACTCACTCGCACATGGGACGATGTTTTAAAACACCAACCAAACGATGTTATTGATGTATGTACTATCGAGATCTCAAACGGATAGTCTTAGATTGACTTGGACCACTAGGGCTATGTTTTGGAGGATTAGGCGAAAACTAAAAACTTTATACTTTAATAATTTTGGGTAAGTATATTGTGGCTTGTATAATCTTCATTCGAGCATACACTGCTTTTAGAACTATACATTTTTAATATTAGTAATGTATTTTTAGGTTTAGTTACCTCTACTTAAATTTTGATACCGTTGATTTAAAGTTATTTTGATTTTGATAATATGTGAATGTAAACCGGACTGTGCAGGCACATGAGAACTCGTCTATGCGCATTTTCGCTAGGTTTACACTCGGAAACTCGTGATCGAAGTCTCCATGATCGGGTATCAATTTTCGGGGTGTGACAATGTGACACTATTTCTTTTTAGAATAACATCTTATACATAAAATAATATTAGAAAGGGATTGAAATGCTCACTATGAACATCCTCTTTTTTGAAAACCAACTACATGTTATGCTTATCTTGACCGTTAATGTTGTTTAATACATACTGATTTCTGCGAGTGGCTGAGATGATTAGGAGATTAATTTGCTTATTAAGTAATTGGTTGGATCAAATTTGATGGATTTCCTTAACAATGTGCCTTAATTCAATGGTAAGTACTAAGGGAAAATATAAAAGATAGTGAAGATATGGGTGAAATTGGTGTTATCTAAGTTATTGATTATTAGACACTCAACCACCATACAAGCATCACAGGTGTAAGAGATTAATTAGGACATTTCATCTGTTTTTGAAGTGTTGTAGATAGAACATGGGCAAAGAATCACACTACTCAAGTGATTATTTATTCCTCATTGTGGATTAATGCAAAATTTCCCATTTAGGGAGCATTTGGATCATAAGTTACTTTACATAAGCTACTTATGCCTCCGGTGGCTTATCTTGGTTTGTACTTATCCTTGTAATTGGTATTTTTGGTAAACAGCTTACACACCAACCAAAAAGTAAAGAAGTAAGTTTGGTTTCCAACATAACGTGAGTATTTATCCATCCAGTTTGTTTAGTTCACCGTTAATATCCATCGTCCATCATGTGGGCCCAACATTTGACGTGGATTGTTCATTGTGTTGGGCCCACCAATGCCATGTCTTCAATATGATTTGTGAGCCTACCTTCAATGTGGACTATCCACTTTACAAGGCCCACCTTCAATGTGGGACTACCTTGGATGTAGGTTGTCTATCATGTGGGCCCACCTTTAGTGTAGACCGTCCACCATACGTGGCCCAATTTGAAAGTGGTTTGTCCATCACAACCTTTTTACCCATGAAGCATGGTGTTTTACTAGACGATGAACAAATTATTGTTAATTATCCTCTTTAGCTGATTGTAGTTACACTTACATCATTAATCTTATTTGCTTAATTATAGTTTATTCCTTTTAAGTTATATTATCTTATTATTGGAAGATGCAAGCCATCACGGGCTTAACTAAAAGCTCTTTCTCCATAGGTAAAAGGAATTCATTAAAAGCATGAACCCTTCTTTTATCTTATTCCGTGATTAAGCTCTTTCTCCATAGGTAAAAGGAATTCATTAAAAGCATGAACCCTTCTTTTCTCTAATTACCTGATTTTCGTAATTAGTGGTTATATATGCGACTAATCTTCACAGATCCGGTCTTAATCAATCTATTTAGGCCCTCAGAGTTACAAGGCATTTGATTCAATTCAAACCGCACTCAACTCTGGCACACCTAGCACACACGCATCACACGTACACCTGAACGGAAGCTAACAGAGGGGACCAACTAATAAAAATCTTACACCAACTTGCCAGCTTCGATGTCTAGATGTCGTGGCAAGAAAAAAGGTGGATATCTTGGCTAGGCATGACACAAAGGTACATTTAAGTAATAAACTACAGAGAGAGATAGACCGGCAATCCTTGTTTATTTAGAGATTGTCTATGATAGGCCATTAAATGAACATGATGAGAGGGGCCCATGCATATGGCTCAATCAGGGAACCTTTGAAATGTGATTTAGGTTATTAAGTGTCCATGATGAGAGACCCATTTCTCAATCATAAAAGAAGCCATTGGGCCCGACCAGGGTACAAAACCTATTTAATGACATTAAAAGGGCTAATAAACTTCACGGCTGCATACCATGTAAAGATACCAGAATTTTATATGCTAAAGTTTGTACATGCGACACACTGAAATGTGATAGGATAAAAATAAAATGAGGTCGTCCCAAGTCCCAAATTTACTGTCCACGCTGTTGATAACTTCCAACTTATCATGAACGTACAACATCCGATCCTTCGAATAGATAGGGCCCACTATGAGGATGATCTTGTACAAAAAATTAGATCGATCCATTCATCAGATGGGCCATTCTATTTTGAAAAAGGCCACTTACTAATAATAATAAAATACAATTATGGTCCACCTGATTAGTGGATGTGGTTGATTTTTCCACAAGGTGATGCTCAGGATGGGGCCAACTCATTGTTAGATGTTGCAGGTACATGGAAGGTTGGAAGTTATTCACTAGGTGGATGGTAACTTATTATGCAACTAATGGTCTTGAGATAAAACATAAGTAAAAAAAAAAAAAGGTGAGGCCAGTACCGTAATGTTTGTGAAAAATCTATACCGTCCATCGCGTTTGCCAAATCATGTTGACACATGGGTCAAAAAATGAGGCAGATTCAAAACTCAATTGAGCTGCATGACAAGAACTGTGAGGATTGAACGTCTAGTGTTGAAACGTTCGTGGGTCACTTAAGTTTTGAATCAGACTATTTTTTTTTTTTTTCTTTTTACTTATCACTTCATCCCAGTAGAAATGACCTTATGAACTGTATGAATGGCATATAAATATCACGATGGAACCTGGGGAGGTTCAACAGTAGAGATTTTCCTATTCACATTTTGCTGTTGTGAGACCCACTTGAGTTTTAGATCTGGCTCATTTTTGGGCCATGTGGTAACATGATTTCAGAAAATGGATGGACGGGTGGATTTCTCAGGAACATCACAGGGGCACCACCTAGCTACCTGTGCAGGAAGTTGGTCCGACAGGCTGTGGCAGGCAATGGGCGTCCAAAAATGCACATATTAAGCTGCTATCTGCATGAGTGATTAGGGTCGGACCTGACCGTGGGGTCCACCTGAATATATGTATTATACATCCATACCGTCCATCCGTTTTTACTTATCATTTAATGTCATGAACCATAATTGACTAAACTTCAGGAAAGAGTGATGATTGACCATTAAAAACTTCTCCACTGTTTAAAAGTTCTGGAACAAGATATTTGTCCTTACCTGTCATGCAGATCTGACCTTATTAACAAGTTGGATAGAAAATAAACATCATTATGGGCTTTAGGAAGTTTGAAAGGATGGGCATTCAGTCACCATTGTTTCCTACTGTATGGTTTTTATGGGCTCGTGCCCCCAAAAGAAGCTGGCAAAACAGATGGACGGGTGGATATATAATACATACATCAAGGTAGGAAATCCCATTATATAGTAAGTTATGCTTTTATGGTACTGAATAAACTCTGGTGGGCCCACCGGGCACCCATGAATGTATTTGATTTATCCACACCGTCCATCCATTTTCCAGCTCACTTTAAAGGGTTGTGCCTAAAATCGAAGCATATCCAAAGCTCAAGTGAATCACACCACATAAACAGAAGTAATAATGATTAAACTTTCCTAGGGTCCATGGTGATCACAGACACAAAGATGAACAGAAAATACTAATATCAGCTTGATCTAAAACTAACATGCCCCCAAGAAATTTTCAACAGTAAATTAACATTTAATTTACACTTTCCTATGGTGCAATCTACTTGAGATTTGGATATGTTTCATTTTTGGATCAAGCCCTAAAATTATCTAGTAAAATAAACAGATGATAAAATATAAAATCACAGGGCCCCACAGAGTTTACTGTACACTTAGCTAACTGAGTCGGCACTCAATCAGCTTGCTCAGGTTAGGCCCAAGGTTAGGCCGCACCATGTCGGGCGAGGCCGGCTGCAGCTAATCCTCTCCCTCTCCTCTCCTTTTATTCTCTCTGGTATTCTCTACTTGTCCTTAGTGACCCCACCAATGTCGTGGTCGGTGCTGTGGGCTCCACCATGATGTATGTATTTTATTCATGCAGTCCATTTAGTTTTCCATCCGGCTCATTTTAGGGCATGAACCTAAAAATGAGGCAGATCCAAATCTCAGGTCAACCATATCATATAAAACAATGGTGATTATTGAATAGCCACCATTAAACACTTCCTAGGGCCCACTATAATATTTATTTGCCAACCAACTTATTTATTAGGTTACACAAACATGGATGAATGGAAAACATAAATATGAACTTGATCCAAAACTTTTGTTAAGCTTTTACCTGCGGAAATTCAATGGTGTAATCTACTAAAGATTTAGATCAGCTTTAATTTTTTGGCTCATGCTCTGAAATAAGTCGGAAAAAAACACAAATATCTGAACTTGGATCTACTTTATTGGAAAAAAACACAAATATCTGAACTTGGATCTACTTTATTGGAAAAAAACACAAATATCTGAACTTGGATCTACTTTATTTTTGGGCTCGAGCTTTAAAATAAGTTTTAAAATATAAATGAACAGCATGGATAAAATATACACATGGTGGACCCCACAGCACCGATCAGTACTGACGGATACGGGATTGGAGTCCTGTATCCACCGGATCCCATCATGCGGGTTTTATCTACTAATGTATTTTTGTCATTTTGTTGGTGTGAGAACCGCGTGCCATAAGTGCTCTGGGTGGGGATGAGGTGAGGCAGACCATGGCCCACCATTAAAAACTTTCTAGGGTCATTGTAATGTTATCAACCGAGGTGGTGGATCGCTGACTGTGGGCCCACTGTGATGTATTTTCCTTACATCTCCTCTGTCCATATGTTTTTACAGGTCATTTAGTTCCACCACATGACTGAAATAGTAATCACCGTTAAAAAGTTTTTGCTAAGGACGGGAGTGTTTATTTTCTATCTAACTTGTTGATAAGGTCACAAAGACCTTGACGAAGGGACCACACAAATATCTTCATCCAAAACTTTTGTGGCCCACAAAAAGTGTTTAATGGTCAATCACCACTGTTTCTTGTGATGTGGTCTGCCTGATATTTATATCTTCTTTATTTTTGGAATCATGCCCACGAATGTACAAATGGATGGACCACCTGGATGTAAGGAAAATACATCATGGTGGAACCCACAATCAGTGATCCACCCACCTTAGTCGATAAGTTACGCCCTTACTTGCCACCCAGCTTGTGAATAACGTCACACAGACCTGGGTGAGGGGGAAACACAAATAGCATCGTGATCCAAAACTTCCGTGGCCCTCAAGAAATTTTTAGTGCTACGAATTCAATTCCTACTTTGTGGTCCACCTGACATTTGGATCTCCCTTATTTTTAAGACCATGCATTAAATTGGTATGGAGAAATAGATGAACCGTGTTGATATATATCATATAAATTGAAGCGGACCCCACTGTCTAAGTCCCTCACCTTATCCTCGCCCAAGTGCTCTAGACGGTCCGGACCTGTCAGGCGGTGATATCTGTGTGAAGTAATCCATTCATCATTTTAAGCTAGGTTAAAAAAAAAGTGGCTGATTCAAAACACAAGCGGGTCACGTTATAGCAAAAAAGTGAGAATGGGACACCCACCGTTAAAATCCTCGTGGGGCCCACGGTGATGTTTATATCCATCTAATAGACTGAAACCCCTCAGGATGAAAGGAAATAACAAAATATAAGCCTGATCCCATTTCCACTTTTCTCTGTGGATGGCCCACTTGACTATTGGATCACGATCCCGTGGGGCCCACCTTAAGGTATGTATTGTGTATCCACGCAGTCCATCCGTCTTACCATATGGATTTTGAGCATGAAACGAAAAATGAAACAGATGCAACTCTCAGGTGGACCATACCAGAAAAAAAGATTGAACACCTCACCGTTGAAAATTTCATAGGGCCAGCATAATGTTTTCTTACTGTTTATTTTCCATCCAACCTGTTGATAAGGTCACAAAAAAAAATGGATGAAGGGAAAAATAAATATCAGATTGATCCAAAACTCTTTTGATCCACGAGAAGTTTTTGATAGCTAATCACTGCAGTTTCTTTTAGTATGGTTTACCTGAGATATGGATCTGCTTCACTTTTGGTTTCATGATCTAAATTTATATGGTGAAATGGATGGATGGCATGGATATACAATACATTCATCTAGGTGGGCCCCATGTTAAGGGCTTAACCGTCTTGGTGAGGACTGGGCTGCACCTAATCCGCTCGCGTAACCGACGGACCATTTATGTTGAACAGGCACCCTACCATAGCGATCTTAGGAAGAGAGAGCTTGTTCACCTTGTCATGACTAAGGATCCATCAATGTGTAACCCCCTACTCGGACCCACATGTTGAGTGGTCTAATGATCTGAACCCTCCGTATTGTTAAAACTATGCTATATAAGGGATTTATTTAGAATTTTTTGATGAATGGATGATCGTGATTATTAATATACGTTGACGAATTTAAATCAATAAAATGAAACTTTCAATTCAATGGCTTGCATTCAACTCTAAAAATAAAAAAGTTGGTTTTGCCATCGAAACGTGATTACGGGAAAATAGCTTTTTACCGTTCTAAGGAGAATATGGACGGTTAAAATCATTAGACCAACTAAACGTGTGCCCAGTGGTGGCGATAAAGCCCCCATGGTGGGCAATCAATCCATACTATGGGGTCCACTTGAGAATTGGATTTGATTCATTTTTGGACCATGCCCTAAAAATGAGCTGGAAACGCTGATGTACGCGTGGATATTCAACAAATACATCAAGGTGGCCCCGCAGTTGGAGAAACAGACGCTGTGTCACCCGGCTAGCGCACCTAATCCACTCTTGTTTTAATTCTTTGTAAACAATACATGGGATCAATGTATATGTAGAATGCAATAAGGTGGAGGATGCTGCGACGAAATGGGGTAGCCCTAGTAGGCCGAATGGTTGGGCTTCTCCCTCATGGGTGTATTCCTTTTTTATCATATAATATGGATCACGGTTAGAGCTGTACACAAACCGAGTTAGCTCGGTTAACTCACTCGACTCGACTCGAAAAAGCTCGACTTGACTTGTTCAGAATTGAGTTCGAGCCGAGTTGAGCCGATTTTTGGTTGTCCAAGCTCGAATGAACATGATTGAACGTCAAATCGAATCGAACTCGGATCAAATCAATTCAGTGATGAAATGACTCAACGAAGTGTTGTTTTGGGTGCATACATTCTCTGCGAGATCAGCTGGTGGCAAGGAATGTATGGATAAGAAACAAATCACTACCAAAAAAAAAAGAAGAACTTTACATGATAAAATTACCTCTGTATCTTGATTTTGATGTTGCCTACTGAGTGTTTAATGAAATACCTGTAAATTGTTGTTGTTGTTTTACATACTGTGAGAAATTGAAGGTGCACTTCGTGTGTTTGAGAAAACATCTCACAAGCTCAAACTCGGTTTGAACAGGTCCGAGCTGATGACTAAACTGAGCCGAGCTGACCAGTTAGGCTCGAGGACCGAGTTGAGCCGAGTTCGAGCTGGGGTCAGCTACTGGCTGAGCCGAGTCAAGCTGTGCCAAGCTCGACTCGGTTCGACTCGTGTACAACTCTAATCACGGTGGTGTTTATACTTGCCTTTAACACACCCTCGTGAGTCAATAAGATGTCGCCATGTGTTGGCACTATGCACGTAATAATGATGAAATCGTACTTGTACTTCAAGATATCTTTTGCCTCACCTCATTTGGAGACATGTTACTTGTCATAATTAAAGTGGTGCAGAGCTATATGGACGTTTGTAGGAAATGCGAAATAGCAGATGACACGTAGCCCTAATTCATGTGGCATATCTGATTGAGGTAAAGTGCTTGACACATCTATAAAAGACGCACCAGGGCAAGGATCTTATCATAAATATGTATATACTCGGTAAAGTCATCTCTCATAATCCTCCTAAAATGGGAGATCTTCTTAGAGACGTTCAGTTCTCTCGCAGCAATTACGAAGATTTGAGAACATAATTAACATTATAGTAGATGGGAACCAATTAGATTGGGTGTTGATCCAGATCTAGCTAGACTGATCCTAAAAAGATCCACAGATCTCTACAACTATGCTATCAAGAGATTTGAAAACTATTTATGATTTCTGAAGAGCTCTAAACTAAGTAGGAATGATCAGAGAGAAATTGAACATTGTGGTTGTTAAGAATCATCTATCAACAAGAAAACCCATTTAGGTTGTCGCCGCCCCCAAAGCTATAAAAGGAGAACACGATGAGAGATCCAAGCCCACACAAAGTACAATTTATCGATACAGTGCAATGCTACTTTATATCTTAACTTAGTTTTAGTCCCTCTGCTTCTGTCCAGCTATGTACATAATATTTGAGGTTTATGTTATCTTAGATCGCTACTGTCCATTGCCATCACTTTAGTAGGCTTAGTAGTATAAATATTCGTAATCTTCTGTTGTTAGATCTCAATCAACGGAGTCCTTACTTGGAATATCAAACCACTAGTCCTATCCTTCTGATCATTGACCTCAATCGTCTATTCATACAAGCAATTTAGGTATTTATCTCTCGATTTTGTTTCTCTATTTTAGTTTGTCTTTCTATCGATTATATTCAGTAACAATTAGACATCAATAAAATCGGTATTATTTTTAGCCTTCAGTTTTAAATCTATTCATATTCATTTAATTCAGAAAAACATAGGCTACAATTATTAGTGAGAGAAAAAGTCCTTAAGACATAAGGCAAAAAGAATCCATTCAGATGAACTAACCGTTACCCTTCTACAAATATCATAACGAACGTTACAACTAGTGGTTGAGAGGGCAAGCAAGTCCTTGAATTTGGTCTAGAAGCCGGGGGGGGGGGGGGGGGGGGGGAACTTTGATACACCTGCACTATCCTAATCGCACACATTAACCAAATATAGGCCATCACTAACACCTGTTGCCTCGTGTTTGATTGAATTGCGTAAACATATTTTTTGGCATGCCCGGTAGGACCCAATGAGCTACATTTAGCTTTTCTCAATAGAATAAGATGAGTATAAAAAAAAATAATAATAAAAAAAAGCTACTTTTTTCCCTGACACTATAAAAGAGCCACATAACGAGGGACATCAATTCGAGCTCATCATCAATGTGAATATAGGATCCTCTTCTCAGTCGTCCTTTGATGAGTTCTCCATGTACTTCCTCCAATTGGAGGAGCATATGTAGCAGATCGCCGGAGGCACTAGGGTGTAACTAGAGATATTTAAAAGATTAGTCGAGTGTTTCTCTGAGAGGATCTCGACAAATAGGTATACCCAGCGTACCCCCAACACCCATTGGTGCTAGAGGCGGAATCGTTGACTGAGCTCCCTACAAGGGCTAACCAGATTGAATCATAAGGTCATCCAATACCACTAGCATAGGTGGCAAGAAGAAATGACCAGAACGGTCAGCCGTACGACCAAGGGCCAACTAGATTGAATCCTAAGGTCATCCTATATCACTACAATAGGTGGCAAGAAGAAATGGCTGGAACAGTCGGTCATACGACCAATTGGAATACCTCCACCCCTAGAATCAATATGTACCTAGAGGGCAATTTACAACTGACCTTGATTACTTTGGAGGGCAACCGACGGTCTAATTGATGTTTCATGACAATTGTTTCATTGCTAAAAACCACAAGGTGTAACCTCTAGTCATTTCGGCCATCCAATAAGGCTTCTAGAGGGCTGAGTATTAAGGATGGAAACCTTCGGTCATCCTAGCTGGTTATCAAGAATATCAAAGAGTTGAGATGCCTGCCAGGCAACCTCTAGCTAGCCGAACCGTCTAAAATGGATGACATAGAGCAAAGGTGTTCAAGGGGCAATCTTCGATTGTCCCTCACTTAATGACTACCAATTATATATGCGGCACAAAGGTACCCTCTATTGCTAAAGCGATAGCTCGGCCGAGAGGAAGTGGTAGGAATGCATTGGGCGCTGGACAAGGATTGATTAAGTTAGGCGGGTTAGCTTTTATTATTATTATTATTTTTATTATTTTTATACCCGAGATGGCTAAGGCTTGAGCGTGACTTGGTTAGCCCAATGCTTGCATGAACTTTCTTTTTTCTCACTCCCTCTCTCCTCGGTGGATGGATGGGATAGGTTATGGCTCTCTCTTCTCTCTTAAAGATGGGTGTTGATGATGAGTGTGAATAGAATGGATGAGATGTTGCAATAAAAGGAGTGGGGGGTATTTATAGTTGAAAAGAGTGGTTCTTTAGTGATTTATTTGAAATTCAGAGGTAAAAGAAGGCTTAAAGAATTGTTATTGGTTAAGGAGATGATAGTGCTATGTGGTTGAAGGCCTCCATGAAGAGGATGTCGGCCGAACTACCGGTGTCGACCAATATTCGAAACACCTTGCGGTTGGCTACAATCATAGTCACTACAAATGCATCATCATGAGGGTGATGGACTCCTTCGGCGTCTTCTTCTATGAAAGTTAGCTCACTGGCGTTACTTTTTATTCTTTCGAAGGTCTGCTAGTGATGTTGATTTGATGCTCTGAGTTGCAGTGACTAATACTCTGGGTGGGAGCTCTGCGTGCTCTATTTGAGTCTCCCCCTCGGCGGGTCTGCCGAAGATGGTGCGGATTTCCCCCGTAGGTTCATTGTTGATAGGTTGGTCGTTCTTCTGATTAGCTCGCTCTTCCCTCTCTTTTACTGACATATTCTCACAGGTGTCCATTGTGGATGAGGGCCTCGATCTCTTCTTTTAGGTCAAAGCATTTGCTGGTTGAATGGTCGGGGTCGCGGTAGTAGAAGTGGAGTACTTCCATTTGTCCCGCTTGTCGGCATCATATTTTATCTTGTTCAGCCATTTGAGGATTTTCTCGTCTCTAACTGTAACACCCTAGGTTTTCAGGGGCCATGTAGGAATTCAACTCTCGAATTCCCAGGTGCCATGGGTGCCCTAATGGGCTTCAGATTTTAATTACATTTGGATGATCTCATAAACAATGGAGAGTTTAACAAGATATGAAGTATAAGTAAGTCATAAAGTAGTATCAAGTGCCACTAAATATAAAAATATCTAAATCACAAATCTAAAATTATCTAAATAGGGAACTAGTCCTACCCATACATGACCCAAAGTGACTAGAGCCCTGGCCCATACCCTGCGGTAGCCCGAACTCAGACTAGAAGGATCCGCCAAAAGTCTGGAAGCAGAGAAGCTCCTCTTCCTCATCTATGCTCACCCGGCTCAGCTCGTTGAGCTCTACATAACCTGCATCTAATGACATGTCTGGTTGGTATTTTAAAACACCGTCCTAGAGTGGGAGTGAGTAGCTAACTCAGTGGGTGCCATTAGCCATAAGTTACATCAAATAACAATTCCATGATGAATTTAATGAAAAATATAAATTCATAAATCACTAACTAGTCTTTGTTAATGCGTATGCATGAGTTATATATGATACATGACCTCACCCATAACACTCTCTCGAGCGACTTCGTCTTACAATCGCGTATGATCAACACTCCCTCATTGTGACCTCAACTGCCGAGTCGTCAAATCCTAGTTAATACGATACATGAATAATGTATTAGCCGAGTTTTTTGTTAATTTCGTTCATCCGGCAGGTTGGGGAAAACTGGTACACCCCGATGATATCAATGCCCTCATCCATTTGCGAAGCCAGGACCCCTCAACGTGCGAGGCCAAGACCCCGCGATCCTTGATCCCATCGGAGTCCTCACCCCAATTGCAAGCACGTGGGGAGTGCTGGGAAGCGGGATCGCTTACAGTTACTACGAGGAGGCTCGTTACCCCATCATAGGCCGACAGCTCGGACATAGTGTCCCATTCCACCATGCCCGACTCATGAGACTGTAGATCAGTTTCTAATTGTTATCAGTGGGCGTCAGTGGGCAAGGGGTGTTTCAGGTTCCAAACAGGCGTGAGCAAACATGGTTAACAAACATGGTTGGTCAATCGGTGGACTAGACCGCCCAAGTTCAGGCGAGCACGCAACACACGACATCGGGTGCAAGCAACCCATGTAGTCCCGCTACCGTCGTCCGTTCGCGTCCACCCAAATTAGTCAGACTAGTCACAGGACGACCCAATCAACGGGGCCGCCCTTACAATTCGCAAATTCCTGACCAACCCAGAGAAGGGGCTACATTCAATAACAATTCTAAATAGATAAGATTCATACTCAAGAACAGATGGAAACAAACATGTGATTAATCAAAACATAAAATTCAGGATAAAAATAATGCAAACTACTCCTAGCAGCAGAAATTAGACGTGTGTGCATGCGGTATCGGATTGCCTAAGAGATAAGAAGATCACAAGTCAACCATACAGCAAGAAAATACAATCATACATGCACAAGGAAGAATATGCAGGAAATAAGATGCAAGAACGAACATACAACATAGTTTTCAGGTCCAAAACAAATTGAAGACTAATCTAACATCAATTTATCAACACATGCATGTTAGGTAGACTTATCAGACAAGATCCTAATTCAGTTTTCCTCTAAATTGCACATGCACATCAATCTAACATCCATAATCATTAAATTTATCCTAGAGTTGGTACTTGGCCACTTAAGGATAATGGTCCGCACCTTATGACGTTTCACCAAATTCACAGTCTTCGTAAGGTTTGGGCTTTGGGGAAAGATCGTCGAGAACCTAAGTAAGCATGCAAGCTTGTAAGAATTAGAAGGAATTAAACACACAACCTAACCCTACAAACATAACTCAATACTTACATTCAATCGTCGCCGAATTGACACCAATGAAGGACAATGTTGCTATAGAGGAGATGAGAGGGTGAAGGTGCACAAACCCTCATGCTTCCAAGCTCTCCCTCTCTCTTTTTCCTCTTTTCTCCTCTTTCTCTTCTCTTTCTCCCTTTTTCTCTTGTTGAAATTCGTATGGGAGGAGGGGGTGCCCAAATGAAGCCCTTATATAGTGCCAGATTTGGTGTAAATGGCCCCAAGGGCTAGGTTTTTACTATATTAGTCCTATACGACGGTCTTTTTAACCTCTAGGGCCCACTATGGGGCGTACATTTTGATATACACCGTAAGATAGTTAACCCTAATGATGATCTACGTATGGATATGATCGGCCCGCCATTTGGATGCGCCGATCGATAGATATGATTAGAAGTCTGTTCAACGGTCACCGATGGTCGATCGGGGCCGCGGCTATATGGACATGAAAAGGAAAATATCCTTACTCTACGTGTGAAGTTTGGTCGTAAACCGACGGTCTAAAATTCTCAACTTTATATAAGAGTGGACGGCCCAATTCACTTAAGTTTCAGCTTCTTTCTTTAAGGTATTTGCACTTCTCATGCATTCGTCCCTCGGCTCAAGTTGAGCGGTTCTGGACACTACTTAAGTCCGACTCCCGCGATGGACGTTGAACCTAGTAAGATGAACATTATTTTATAGTTTTAGATTAGTGACCCACTAACGAGCGGTTTAAAGCTTGTTCGAAAAATCGGGGCATTTCTAGAATGAATTAGGTATTGAGATATCTCGTGGGCAATGATTAGGGTTTGGATTAAATATGTTCATAGTGTGGCCTATTTATAATTAGTGAAAGTGGAGATTTGGTCATGATTACTCTAAACCGTCAGTTTTAGGCTAAAAGAGTAACTGGGTTGATTTGGTCTATTAGTCAAGATCCGTGCCTTATCTGACTCGGCTTCGGTTAGATCTTTAATTTAGTTATGATTGTATTGATTTGTTAGCGATGGGTTGGTTAGATTTGGGCCTTATGTGAATAAATCGTGGGGCTAAACTTGATATTCAAGTGATCGGTTGGGTTCATTGTTTTTTCTACGGTTGATCAATCTTATTTGTATGGTTCTTTATCGGTACCAGCCGTGTATAAGCTTACCTCGAGCGTCAATGGTACGTAAGTGATGACGTGACTAGTTATTAAAAAAAATTTTAAGAAATTTTCGCAAATCCAAAATAATGAAGATTCGGGGTGTTACAATCTACCCCCCTTAAAAACAATTTCGTCCCTGAAATTGCTTAAGGGTAATAAGTAAAGATTTTATTATTTCATTTTCCTAAGTTTTATTGATTTCAAGTTTATGTGCGTGGTAGGGTGTATACTATCTATGCTAGTCTGGCTCATTTTAGTCTAAAGATTTGGATTCATGACGACGATTCCCCTCTATTTAGAGTAAAAATATTTATTTTTAATGTTCGACCAACACGGAGAGATGGTTGTAGTGGGCTTGAACTTGATACGTCGATTATCTACCTGACCAGGGTAGAAGGCTCATTGTATCTCTTCTTCGTTCAGGTGGATCCTGGTCTTCTGCTCGGTCAAAGTAGTGAGTCCATTGGTAGTCGCACAGGACTGAGAATTAGGTCAAGCTGCGAATGCTCGCAAGTGTATATTTCCGTAATTCCGTAGTCCGATTAATTTAAATGTTTAGGGAATGTCCATCATTGAAAAGTTCAAATCTCCTATTTATAAGGTTGTACTTTGGGTCTTGGTCTAAGAAAGTTTTCATTTTAATTCTTGTCTAAATTAGTAATTAATAAATCTCTCACTATGCCTATGGCCAAACGATTATCCTGGATGGTCTCTAATGGCATAAAATTTTATATGTATATTGCCATTTCGATCTTATGGCTAGTGGGCTATGAGCAAACTGCACTTCAGTTTCATTAATCTCAAGAGGGAAGGAACGATCGAATGTTCTAAGGTATTCTGGAGGCTTAGAGTTCTAATAACGCTAATAAGGACGTAGGAAAGGAAAGATGAAGAATATCATCTTCTTAATGTTGTTTGAACCTCGAGTCTATAAGAGAATAAGAAAACTTAAAATATGTTACTGTAGTCCCCCTTTAATATGAGCTTACGGAGTATTGAACTATGAAACTCAATTCTACTCAAGGGTCCTAACTTAATTGCACCCAAAAAACTTAAACAAAAAGATATATATATATATATATATATATATATAATATATATATATATATATATAAAATCAAATTTAATCACAGGATGATCCTAGTATGATTATAAATAATTCCTAAATAGACACCAAATACTAGCTTTAATATGAAAAGACACGACTAGTCCATTGGCAACTCGGAGTTGCAGAAATTTTTGGTTTTAATCCTTCCATTATTTGTAACATATTCATCACCTTTGGTTACAATATTATTATTTTTAAATTTTATAATAATCCATCATTAAACTTTCCTTTATTTCACAAAATTACATTTCATTTGAAGTTCTATAAAAATTATAAAAATTCAGGAAGTACTAGTTGTCCAAAACCAACAAATTTCCATTTGTTTATACAACACCACTGCCGCTTGTATCGTTCTTCATACTTAAAGTAACTAAATTATTTTCTAAAATTTATTGTGATTCATCAATAAGTTTAATCTCACATTATAAAATTTCATTTCGTTTTGGGTTGTAGAAAAAATTATTAAATTTCCAGAAGTGATAGATGTTTGAACTAATGATTTTTTTTTTTTTTATTGCAAAATGTCTATATTCCTTATAACGTTTCTTATACTTTTAGTACTTGAATGATTTTAACTTTTTTTTTTTATTTTTTATTTTTTTTTATAATGATTCATCATTAAGTTTAAATCCATCCCACAAAATTTAATCTCATTTAGAGTTGTAGATTAATTATAAAAATTATAGAAGTAACCACTGTCTGAAACTAATGATTTTTTTATAGTTGTCAAATCATTCTAAATTTAACTATATTATAATTTTTTATTTTATTTTATTTTTATATGAAACTAGACTTGTTAAAATTTAATCTGGCTTTTAAATCACCTAAATTGGAGTTATATCGAGGGAGATGTTTTTCAAAGTTGACGCAAAATCTATCCAAATCCCGGCGGGGGCAACGCCGAAAATCGGCTCCCCGGGCGGGGGCCTCTCTGAAGTCTGGCTCCCTGGACGGGGGCTCCTCGAAAGTCTGGCTCCCCGGGCGGGGGCCGCTCCGAAGTCTGGCTCCCCGGGCGTGGGCACCTTACGACATGCATATCTTGCAAGCCAAAATGAGTTATTTGACGTGCCATATATGAATTTGGGTAGGAAGGAAAAGCTACTCTATTCAAATAACATGGTTATTTCATAAGATTCCATCACGTTAATGGTATAAAGTCCATTTTACTTATATTTTTACTATTTATAGTAAATTTTTGTTTAATTATAGTTCTTCATCCTTAAGTCTTAGGATTGTGTCTAAAATGAAAGTGCATAGAAAAATTAGAAGAATAAAGTTGTGGAAGGTGAGATTTTTGAAGAAGATGAGTTGGAAGGGGAGGGAGATTCTAAAGGTTAATGGGCCTGAGAGGAAATGAGATTTGAAAGATTAGCCTAGAGAGGGGACTTCTCGTGGAAAAAGATTGGATTTGGAAGAGAGAATTGACGGCACGTTTACGGCGACCCTGAGTTGGTTGTACTTCTGGGTCTGTTTGTTGGGTAGTACTACCTGCATTGTGGGGGTTGGCTATCCCTTGATGACTTATTGTTCATCTGGGGCGGGAGGATCCCTCTCGACTAGGCCGCCATGGTGTAGGCGGTCAAAGCGGCCCTCTCCACGGTTTCCTATGCTTCCTTGGTTTCCTCCTTATTTTCATCCTCATGATCTTTATCGTCCCCCTCCTCCTTCGTCTTGAATCCCAAAAGGGCTGCCGTTCACTTGATGGTCTAGGTAGGTCAGAAGTCTCTCAAGCTCAAGGTGGAGACGATTCAGCCTGTTAAAATCGAAATGGGAGTACCTTATATCGGATTATCGGAAGTGCAATGCACATGTCTGGGGCAACGCGTGCTACTCCAGCCACTTGACTCCTTGACATTGGGTTGTATTGCCTCCAATCTTTGAATTCCTTACTATAAGTGATTTAGATCATTTCTTATGACCTAAGTCCTTTCTATACCTGAACCCTAAGCTAAGACTTCAGTGCTCAGATTAGCTGGATGGGTTGGTCCTATGGTCCTATAAGTATCGCTAAGTTTGATTGCTCCCTCTTATGTCAGCAAATGCGCTATGATGAGTTCATAATTCATAGCCCAATTTAATCCAAACTATTGCTTTGATAGCATCTGTAACACCCCAGGTTTTCAGGGGCTGTGTAGGAACTCGGCTTAAGAAGTCTCAGGAGCCATGGGTACCCTAGTGGGCTTCAGATTTTAATTACATTTGGATGATCTCATAAACAATGGAGAGTTTAGCAAGGCATGAAGCATAAGTAAATCATAAAGCAGTATCAAGTGCCACTAAATATAAAAATATCCAAACCACAAATCTAAAATCATCTAAATAGGAAACTAGTCCCATCCCATACATGACCCAAAGTGACTGGAGCCCTGGCCCATACCCCGCCGTAGCTCGAACTCAGACTAGAAGGATTCACCGAAAGTCTGAAAGCAGGGAAGCTCCTCTTCCTCATCTATGCTCGTCTCGCTCAGCTCATCAAGATCGCCTCACCTGCATCTAATAATGTGTCTGGTTGGTGTTTTAAAATACCGTCCCAAAGTGGGAGTGAGTAGATAACTCAGTGGGTGCCATTAGCCATAAGTTACATCAAATAACAATTCCATGATGAATTTAATGAAAAACATAAATTTATAAATCACTAACTAGTCTTTGTTAATGCGTATGTATGAGTTATGTATGATGCATGACTTCACCCACAACACTCCCTCGAGCGACTTTGTCTCACGGTCGTGCATGACCAACACTCCCTCATTGCGACCTCAACTGCCATGTCACCAAATCCTAGCTAATGCGATGCGTGAATAATGTATTAGCCAAGTTTTTAGTTAATTTCGCTCATCCAGCAGGTTGGGAAAAACTGGTACACCCCGACGATATCAATGCCCTCATCCATTTGCGAAACCAGGACCCCTCAACGTGCAAGGCCAAGACCCTGCGATCCTTGATCCCATTGGAGTCCCCACCCCCAATTGCAATCACGTGGAGAGTCCTGGGAAGAAAGATCCCTCGCGGTCACTACGAGGAAGCTCGTCACCCCAGCGTAGGCCGAAAGTTCAAACATAGTGTCCCATTCACCATACCCAGCTCACGAGACTGTGGATCAGTTTCTAATTGTTGTCAGTGGGTGTCAGTGGGCGAGGGGGGGTTCCAAGTTCCAAACAGGCCTGAGCAAACATGGTTGGTCTGTCGGTGGATTAGACCGTCTAAGTTCAGGCGAGCACGTAACGTACGACATTGGGTGCAAGCAACCCATGTAGTCCCGCTACCGTCGCCCATTCGCGTCCGCTCAAATCAGTCGGACTATTCACAGGATGGCCTAATCAATGGAGCCGCCCTTACAATTCGCAAATTCCTGACCAACCTAGAGAAGGGGCTATATTCAATAACAATTCTAAATAGATAAGATTCATACTCAAGAACAGATGGAAACAAACATGTAATTAATTAAAACATAAAATCCAGGATAAAAATAATACAAACTACTCTTAGCAGCGGAAATTAGACGTGTATGCATGCGGTGTCGGATTGCCTAAGAGACAAGAAGATGACAAGTCAACCATACAACAGGAAAATACAATCATACATGCAATAAGGAAGAATATGCAAGAAATAAGATGCAAGAACGAACATACAACATAGTTTCCAGGTCCAAATCTAATTGAAGACTAATCTAACATCAATTTATCAACACATGCATGTTAGGTAGACTAATCAGACATGATCCTAATTAGGTTCTCCTCTAAATTGCACATGCACATCAATCTAACATCAACAATCATTAAATTTATCCTAGAGTTGGTACTTGACTTCCTAAGGATAATGGTCCGCACCTTATGACGTTTCGCCAAATTCACGGTCTTCGTAAGGTTTGGGCGTTGGGGAAAGATCGTCGAGAATCTAAGTAAGCATGCAAGCTTGTAAGAATTGAAAGGAATTAAATACAAGACTTAAACCTACAAACATAACTCAATACTTACTTTTAATCGTCACCGAATCGACACTAATGAAGGACAATGTTGCTATAGAGGAGATGAGAGGGTGAAGGTGCACAAACCCTCATGCTTCCAAGCTATCCCTCTCTTTATCCTCTTTTCTCCTCTTTCTCTTCTCCCTTTCTCCCTTTTTCTCTTGTTGAAATTCGTATGGGAGGAGGGGGTGCCCAAATGAAGCCATTATATAGTGTCAGATTTGGTGTAAATGGCCCCAAGGGCTAGGTTTTTACTATACTAGCCCTATGTGACGGTCTTTCTAACCTCTAGGTCCCACTATGGGGTGTGCATATTGATATAAACCGTAGGATAGTTAGCCCTAATGATGATCTACATATGGATATGATCGGCCCACCATTTGGATGCGCCGATCGATAGATATGATTAGAAGTCTGTTCAACGGTTACTGATGGTCGATCAGGGCTGCGGCTATACGAATATGAGCAGAGAATTATCCTTACTCTACATGTGAAGTTTGGTCATAAACCGACGGTCCGAAATTCTCAACTTTGCGTATGAGTGGATGACCCAATTCACTTAAGTTTCAGCTTCTTGCTTTAAGGTATTTGCACTTCTTATGCACTCGTCCCTCGGCTCAAGTTGAGAGGTTCTGGATACTACCTAGGTCCGACTCCTGCGATGGACGTGGAGCCCAGTAAGATGGACATTATTCTATAGTTTTGGAACTAGTGGCCCACTAATGAGAGGTTTAAAGCTTGTTCAGAAAATCGGGGCATTTCTTGAATGAATTAGGGATTGAGATTTCTCATGGGTAATGATTAGGGTTTGGATTAACTATATTCATAGTGTGGCCTATTTATAATTACTGAAAGTTGAGATTTGGTCATGATTACTCTAAACCGTCGGTTTTAGGCTAAAAGAGTAACGGGGTTGATTTGGTCTATTAGTCAAGATCCGGGCCTTATCTGACTCGGCTTTGGTTAGATCTTTAATTTAGTTATAATTGTCTTGATTAGTTAGTGATGGGTCGGTTAGATTTGGGCCCTATATGAATAAATCGTGGGTCTAAACTTGATGTTCAAGTGGTCGATTGGGTTCATTGGTTTTCTATGGTTGATCAATCTTATTTGTACGGTTGTTTATTGGTACTAGCCGCGTATAAGCTTACCTCGAGCGTCAATGGTCCATAAGTGATGACGTGACTCGTTATTAAAAAAAATTTTTAAAGGATTTTTGGCAAACCCAAAATAACAAAAATTCGGGCTGTTACACTAACTTCCATGAGGACCTGTTTAGGTGTCACATTAAGAGGGGTGTATGTGCTGAACCTGCTCTCAGGTCGTCTATTTGGACGCTGACTTCTCGTGGGCTCATCATCTTTTCTCCTGTTGTTGCTAGTGGACTCGGCTTGTTCTTCCTTGGGTCTGTTTTCTTTGGTCGAGCTACCCTTGTTCCGAGCTACTTTTTGCAAGCTAAAAAGCTCCTTGGCGTCGAAGTATTTCTGAACTCGGTTGAGGAGATCGACTAATGTTGTTGGAGGGTTTTTGTCGAGAGAAAAAATGAATTTTCTTCCCTCAGGCATCCCATCATGGCAGCTAGGGCCATTTGATTCGAATAAACCCTTGATCTGCATGGCTTATAGGTTGAAGAGTTTGATGTAGTCTTTCAATAGCTCATCTTTCTTTTTGTAAGATGGTGAGGAGGTGCGTAGTTGGCTTAAGCCCTTCCTTCCCTCCATTAAAATTAGTGATGAGTGTCTTGCTAAGATGCGTGAAGGAGACTGTGGTTTCAATTGCCTGAACCATTTTTGAGTTGATCCTATTAGGGTTAGGGAGAATACTCGGTACATGACCGCAGTTGACGTGCTGTGGAGTTCCATCCATATCCTAAATGATTCTAAGTGCTCAGTCGGATCGGTTGATCTAGAGTAAGGGGCGATTTGCGGCATCCAGAACCTAGATGAGAGTTGAGCATGCATAATGTCGGTGGTGAACGGTGGCTCTCCGTTTCTTTCAGGATCATGTCTACTGAGGTTGGAACATGTGTACGGTAGGCTTGACGCATATCACCGATCTGGCCCCATAGTTTATTGAGCTCGGCTTCCCAGGGGTCCTTGTTTTCAGCTATGGCCTCGGGTTTGACCTCGAGAGCTTTGGCATGTCTTTTCTTCTCCTACTCATGGCTTAGGTCGAAGGTAACTAGCCTTGGTACTTCACTGACCTGTTTGTTTCCCCAGGAGCCGACCAGTGCTTGAGATGGTGTAAAGATTTTCGTAATTGCTCGAGCGACAACTTCCTCAGCCCCTTGACACAGGGGAGGGATTTGTCGTTCCAACAATCGCCTTCTTTGCATGGTCGAGGTTGCTGGTCAAGGCTTCGACTCGATGTTCAAGGGAGACGAGCCAACCACCCGATTTCAGGATAGCTGTGTCTGGCCTACGGGTGCGAAAGAGGTCTGAAGTTGGGATGATGAGTCTCAGTGATCCTCAGACTGTTCCAGTGGTGCTGGACTGGGCACAACAGTGGTGGTCTGGGCTTTCTTCCTCCCTTTCGCCATTATTGAGCATTTGTGAAGGTTGAGAACAACTTCCGTCGTCGTTCCCTCAGACGACACCAAACTGTTGATGTAGAAATTTGGTTAGCCTTCCCTAGACCTTCATGTACCTGCACAAGGAACGGATAAGGGAGATGTTGGCTAGCACAGGGGACTATCCGATGCCTAAGTCAAGTAGGGAATATGGGTCTAGTTGAATAAGGGGTTTTAGGATAAAGACTGTGCACACCTTTCACCATTGGAGGGACTCCTATTTATAGGCGAGGAGGGGCGGTGGCATAAAGGAGATTTCCTGGTTTAGCAGGGGTGTGTTGTAGTAGGATCCGGCTTGGTTTAGCAGGGGTGTGTTGTAGTACGATCCGGATCTCGTACGTGTCGCGAGGATCTCCCAAGATTCTCGGCTACGATCTCGGGCAGATCTGTATTGCGGTCGATTTCCTAAATCTTCGACTAGGATCTTGGATAGACGCTGTTGAGATCAGGTCGGCCTGGGGTTATGCCGACCTGACTCCTTTAGCAAGCAGCAGTTGAGTTCCTTTGGCATATGGCCGATCAGTGGGTTTTCTGACTTACTGATGAGAGACCAAGCTCGACCTAGTCTTTGGTCTTCTGACTTACTGACGAGAGACCGAGCTCGACCTCGTCCCTTACCGGTCTGGGGCCAGAGGTCGAATCTTTAGTAGTATCTGTCATTGTTCGACTTGGAAAGGTACACAAAGTCCCGACCTGACCTTATCTTTTTGGTCTATCCATTTTTCCCACAACAATTTTAGGCATGGGCAATCTCATCACCAATTTGGACCATGCATTGGGTCTAGCAAACTCTCCATGGGCTACCACAAGGAAAACATTGATTGAAAAAATGCCTCCTACCTAATCAATGCCTAAAAGAAAACATCTGGGATCAACCATATCAAGAGGTAATCAACCATTTGCTTATTGGCAACTCGATCTGTAACGCCCTGAAAATCGGGAGTCGAGTAACGCCCTGAAAATCGGGGGTCGAGTAGCACTCAACTCCCGAGTTCCAAAACATCACTTATGCAACATATATGCTTATGATTCAATGTTGTCTATGTTAGTGCATTAATCATGTGTGGGATTATACCAAAACAACAATTCATACTTCAGATCAAGTTGTAAAACGCAAGCGAAAGACTGAAAGACATAAATACACGTATATAAGTAAAAAGGGCACGATCGGTCTCCAGAGTATGAATACGTCACTGAGTCACCATATACATGTCATAGTATCAAAAATCAAAATGTCAAAATGATACAACTATAATGATAATCCCCGTAGCCCCGTCAATCTGGATAGCCTAAGCGAAGCCACCGGAGAACTGCATATATGAGAATTCGTCCTGATCGTCGTAGTCGTCAGGCTCCGCCTCAGGGGTCACGCCGTCATCTGAAATCAAGACAGATTTTGGTTGGTGTGTACAACATTGTCCCGTAACGTGGGAGTGAGTGATCAACTCAGTGGAACAATAAAAGAAAGGTTAACATGTTATCAATTCAGTCAAGCAGTAATGATAAAGCAGTAAATCACACATCCCTAAGTACTCTTATTAATGCAAGAATGATATGAATGTATGATGCATGCCCTCACCTACGCTCCCTCAGCGACTTCATCTCATGTTTGCACATGAACAACACTGCCTCAGTGCTTGACCTGCTACGCCTGAACGCACGCGTAATGCGGTGCATGCATATGATTAACAAGTTCTTATTAATCCTTTTCATACAGCAGGATTGGTAAACTAAGGTACCTTCCTTATATCAATACCCACACAATGATCCATTCTAGGGTCGTCAGTCCTAATAAATCTCATACGATTTTGCGGTTCAAGGTCACTACCACCAACGCCCCTACCAACTGGCAGTCTATTTTCGAAGGCACATCACCGACCCGACTAGGGACCATAGCCAGGCTGCGATGGGGTAGGCCTAACTTATACTCTCATTGCTACGGAAGGCTCGTCGCCTCAACGTAGTCTCAGAGTCATTGCTACGGAGGCTCGTCACCTGATCAGTGTAGGCCAACAGCTCGAATACAGTGTCCCATACCACTGTATTCGGTTCACGAGTCTGGGTTGCTCATTGGTCACTACGGGTGGGCTCGTCGACCCGGTGTAGGCCGACAGCTCAACCACAGTGTCCCATACCACCATGTCCAGCTTATGAGTTTTAGCGGATTCGGATCGAGGTACCAAGGTTAACGGGATTTCCACTGGTGAGTTTGGTACCTTAGGTTCAAGCAGTAGCATCCAAACATGGTGAACATACATAAGGCCAATCGGGTTACTTGAAGAGCTCGACTAGCACGAGCGCACATCGAGTTGATTGACATGATGTGCGTAAGCACTCCGTGTGGCCTAACCACTGTCGATAACCGAAGTACATCTCGGATTAGTCGAACACATCCTGTGTGGCGAAACAACATCATCCACCAATCTAGGCTCTGTTACTGATTGCTTGGACTATACAATAGCCCTAATCACATTCAATTACAACAAAATATCCTAGAAGATAGTTAAAGCAGTAATGGATCAAGATTTCAAATCATACAATCATGTCCGCTTTAGGGCTGCCAGGGCTGTTGCACAAAATCGTTACACCACTCCCCCATCACCCTTCACGGCTTTATTTTTGCATTTTATAGAATACAACTTAAACAGGGATTTATACATATGGATTACATAGATAAACAGACACTCCAATATACGGTACATGGAGGAAAGCATACACATAGTTAAAGTAGTTGAGAATCATATCTCAACACCCTTATACATTGCAATTTACTAACTACTAACTCGTTCAGACAATTTTACAAACACTTAGACTACACCTTCCAACATGACTGTAATATGCTAGTTATAACACATGTCGTAGCGAATCCTTTTACAAAGGAGTTGCCACATGAACCACGATCATGCATTCACAACCAATAGTCATGGCAAGCATAAATCATAGTTCCATATTCATTCGAACATTTCTACAAACACTTAGGCTACACGTTATAACATACACAACGTATGTCGGGATAACATGTATTAGGCTAATCCGTTCACCCAGAAGTTGATACACATGCATCTAGAATATATAGGCAGCAATTAATCATGGCAAGCACAAATCTGAATTTCATACGTATGCGGTATTTTCTACAAATACGAGGAATACAGTATATTCAACCTAGTTAACGTATATCTGAAAAATGAAACGGATAACACTTTGTACATGTGCAATAGCATTCACGTTAGTAATATATCATTAACTGACATTGAAAGCCTTGAAAACCATAACCTATACGTTTAAAGTCTGCACCTTATGCCGTAGAAGCGAGTAACAGACTCAGTTAAACACCAAGTCTTTATCAACGGTAGAACGACAACCTATGACATGAAATAGGTTAGCTATTTTATCACTTACACTAGTTGAATCTCTAGAACTGATTAGGGTTAGGATTTCTTACCCGAAAACGGAATCAGAATCGCTGGAAAAGCGATACGATAGTGATGGATAGGCACGTAAAATAGCAGAGATCGATTCCCAAGAGTGACTCCAACTTCACTCTCACTTTCTCTCTCTTTACTCTCTTCTCTCTCATAGGGTTTTCTCAAATTCGTATGGAGTGAATGAGAGAGGGTTTAAGGTCCTTATATAGGCCCAGATTTGCCAGAAATAGGCCCAAGGCCAAGGTATACTTAGGTTATGTCCAAAGGGAGGTTGTTCCGTCTCAACGGAGCACTTCCGGAGCCCCCCCTTGAGCCAAAGGTCGGACTTAAGCTCCCTGACTATGGATCTAGGTCGAGTTAAGTTTTTATTCCAGTCGGGTTCCCAGATCACACATGGCGGACCAGTTTCAGTTCAACGGTCACTGGAACTCGATCAGGATTACAAGTATACTGCCATGTGTATGAAATTTCTCCTGATCCGAGGGTGTATTTGGGTTAAATTCTGACGGTCTGATCGCTTATATCAGGCCCGCAAGCGACAAGTCTCAGATTACTTAAATTAGATTTAATTTCTAAAGAAAACCATGTTTTCTCACACACTTCACTCTGGGCTCAAGCGAATAGCCCCGGGACACTATCTGGAGTTGATTTTCGAGATGGTTGTCAAGCCCAGCAAAGCAGTCCTAATTATATAATTTCGTAGCAATCGGACTTTCGATGTGCGGTCTAGATCCGATACGGAGTTTCAATGTGCTCCCGAGAGCAACTGGGTAATGAGATTGATCCTAGATTTTAGGGTAATCTAGCATCAATTATTCTACACTTTTTGGGTCTTACAGATCGTATTTAAAGTGGAACAAGCAGATTTCGTAGCTAATCTAGTTTAGCACTTAGTTAAACTTGTCTAATTTCTAAAGGAGTTGAGGTTTGAGAGGTTCATAAGGGGTTAGGATCTACCCCTTGCCTAAGGACATCTAACTCCAGGTTGGCAAAAATCTGGGGTGTTACACGATCAATCATATTAATTTGTGAGTTCCCTGATAAACTATACATGAATGATTTAAGAAGGATCTCTCTCTCTCTCTCTCTCTCTCTCTCTCTCTCTCTCAACGTGAGGAGAGAGTTGGATTGGTATTGTATTAATCGAAGGATGAAACTACAAATAAGTGAATATTAATAACATATGGATGGGTTATATGCATTTAATAGGTGATATTTATAGCTTAAAATATGATTTTTTATTATTATAGAGATTTGCTTGGATTATAATCTTGCATTGCGGATTCCTTCTCCATCTTTGATGAATAATTAAAATTATAATTTATTATTTCACAATGTATTTTGTTGTACATCAAAGGGTATTTATACAAGCAAGTATTTGGACAATGGAGATACAATCTCATGATTTGGGAATCAGTTAGGATCAATCAATCAATGAATGAGCTGGGTAATATTCAATCATTCTTAATTTGTGTTAGGGATTTGTGCTGCAGAATCACACAGATCTAGATCTAGGATAACAATCCGATAGCACCAAGCAAACACAAGAGAACACAAAGATTTAACGTGGAAAACGCATGCGGGAAAAAGCCACGGCACAAAGCGACATAATTCCACTATGAAAATATAAATTACAAAGAGAAAGGACTTACTCAATTCGAACAACCTCGAACCTCACCCTTGCTACACCCTTTAAATTTAAAAATCCTAAAACCCTTTTAGGAACCGTTGGAACCTCTTTAGAAAGCCTTAAAATGCCCTAGAATAGCCCTAGAGACCCCCATTTATAGTTTAGGAAACTCCCCTTCCGCAGCTTTGCGAAACCGCCTCAATTTACGCAGTCCACAACAGAATCCGCACACTATCTGTATAACCCTCGACTAGTCAAAGGAGGGCCTCGACTGGTCGAGCGGACCCTCGACTGGTTGAACAACATGGAATAGCAAAACCCATAGACGCTGGACTTCGAGTCGATCGGTCGAGTGGACCCTCGACTGGTTGAGCCAGGCCCTCGACCGGTCGAGCAGCGTGGTTGCATACAGATTTAAGACATATGTTTACAATAATCTTCACCATGTCTTCAATCTTCAGCCGTGTAGCTTCTTGACATCTTCTCTTATCTCCGTATCACATCATAGCTTCTTGTGCACAGTCAGTCCTTCTTTTTCGCCATCACCAAGCCCAAAGAAGTTGCACAGAACTTGAACTTCTCTGCAAGAACAATCTAGGTGAGCATGTCTGCCAGATCATAATCCACGTGCCCAACCACCTTTGCTCCTGTCTTCTCAAAAGGAAAGACGTAGTCTTCTTATCATCTCACCGCTACCCAATATTGCTTGTTGGGGTATTTGCTCACTATATTGATAGCCTGTGAAATAACCGGTCTAATCCAGACCATGACATACACTGCCAACCGCATTCGAATAAGGCTCATGAGATATATCCTAATTTTCTTCATCTGTTTTGGGACATGTCCTGAGGAAATCTTTGAGGAGAGACGCGTAGGGAACGCTCTCTAGCTTTGCCAAAAAACATACATGATAATACCTACCCAAGGTATTCCGTCTGAGATAACCAAAGCCTACTCCTCTTCCAGTCTCAATTCCGAGAACCATCTTTGTAGCCCCCGATCCTTCATCCTGAGTGTCTGAAAAGGCCAAGCTATATGTCCTAGAGGGGGGGTGAATAGGACTATGCCAAATTAAAATTTAACAACGAAATTCAATCAAAAATAAGATAGCCTTATAAAAAATAAATAAAAGACAGTACTTTAAATAAATCAATGAATAGAAATGTAAAGCAACCTTAAATAAAAAGCTTGATACTAATGTTGTTCTAAGGACAACCTTTGTACCATAAAAATCAAGGGTTTATGGCAGGACAACCTTACTAAAACAAATTGAATATCAAAACTCAAACAGAAAGGAAATAAAGGAAATAGCAAGAAATAAATTCTAAACTATTACAACATTCCCCACTTTGCTTGAAATGTAAATTTTACAACATTCACATTCACATATACATTCCACAAATCTTAATGATTAAAGATATAGAAATTAAGTAAACATTCAAATCACAAAACAGACCGATATATAGTGGTTCACCTGTGTGTTCACCAACTGTTAAACAACTGCCACACAACTTGCTACTCCACTCCTAATATCCTCACACAGGGGATATCAGCGTTCATTATGAAAATAGGCTTTACAGGTTCACCTAAAACCTTTACAATTGTGTCTTTCAAATGGGCTTACACAATTCAAAAACCCCACTTTTGAGTTTTTCTGGCTCTCCTCAGATAACCACACAAATTGAGATTTTTCTGGCTTAACCTCAAACAAAACCAAAAGATGGAAATTTATAATAAAGTAAAATACCTGAATTTCTCCTTTTGTAGCAGCCCGGAAGAACCAATTAGAGTAGGAGTTCGAATGTAGAAGTTCAATGTCCAATACTCACTTTAAAATGGTTTTAGGTTCTAATTGATTTTAAATTAAACCAGTTGGGCTAGCTAGATTTGATTTTGATTCTAAGAAGAAGGAATACAACAATTCCTCTTTTCAATTCAAATTGGAATATAGAAAAAAAATCAAATACATAAAGCTAACAAAAGATAATATAAAATATGCACAGAGTAGCTTAAAATGAACACTAACTTATCTCAGAGTGATGCCTTGAATTTTCTTGAAATTGAATTATAAATCTCTGAAATTCGTGCTCTATTTATAGTTGCAGACATTGCGCCTACGAGTGGTCGTGTGGTCACCACGACTAGTCGTAGGTCGAACTGCATTTTGAAAATTTTAAGCGCGATCTGGTAAAACCGTTCCACGACTGGTCGAAGGTAGTCCACGACCGGTCGTGTGCACTCTACGACTGGTCGTGAACCACCCACGACTGGTCGTGAGACATAAAGTTTAGTCGCTGGAGTTTGAGTTGAAGATCTACGACTGGTCGAACAGTCTCTAGGACTGGTTGTAGAATAACCAAAAAATTCTGAAAAATTGAAACAACTTAGGACTGGTCTTGGAATTTCTTGGACTGGTCAACCCAGTGCTGGGACTAGTCGAACAAGGTCCAGGACTAGTCTTAAAACAGACCAAATTCATGTAAAAAAAGATTCATCTTGAATTATGTATACAAAATGACCTACCCTAAGGTCAAACAAAGGTCTATCATACTTGAGACATGAAGTATGAACATTGAAACTTCATTCTATCAGATGATGGTTAACCTTTGAACCTTATGAAGCTTGAGATCTCTACATGATGTAGTTTGATCTTGAGATCTTCTACAGCTGAAAATTAAACTTCATCTTGAGTTGCACTTGAGTCTTGAACTGCACTTGAGTCTTGAACGAACACTCTTATTATCGATGTAGCTCTGAACATTGATGCTTACAGAAGAGGACAAAATACATGACCTTGCATTTCTTGAAGTCGATTACCGTACTTGACTTAAAGCATTGTGATGTCGTGTCTTGAATCATATATATATCAATGTACAAACACAAGACACAGATAGAGGTTTTGGCACAACCAAATTTGACAACCAAAGGAGCATGAGACCATAGCACTTACAATCTCCCCCTTTGTCAAATTTGTGACAAAACACACTCCAATAATCTAATAATATAAAAGAAGCACAACATGCACAATAATGAATCATGCACCAGATATATAAGAGAAATAATCATGAACCAGTTGTCATTAAGTAGCACAAACTCATTATTTATATACTCCCCCTGAGTAGCACATATATATGAAAATTAATGAAAAATAATGCTACCACTATCTCCATTACAGTTCTAAACAAACTTCATGAGAAATCTTGTCCCCCATTTTGTCACAATATGATAAAGGAAGTAAACAAATGGAACAGAAGAATAATAAGGAAAGTAATATATTGATAAACAAATCAAGATATAAGCAAAAGTCCACATACCCTTAACCAGTTTAACCAAAAGTCAGTCAACCAAACAAAAGTAAAATCAATGTCAACAGACCAACAAAAGTAAAATAATATTAGAATTAATACAAACCAAAAGAGAAAATCAATCAATCAGATCCAGAAGAGGGAGCAGGATTAGATGGATCAATTTTGTGTAAACACTTAGTAACGCGCTGCATATACTTGCGCATATAAGCAAACTGAGATGCTTGGGTTACACGTATTTTAACCACCTGTTCCTTAAGAGAACGTAACCTCTCATCAAAGCCAGAAGGCTGATAGTCCGGATCATTTCAAGAATCTGAATCAATTTCATCAAAAATATCATCCATATTAACATCGTCAGGAGGAAGATTCCCAACATCTGCCTCATTTCCTGCTTCAGCACCACTACCACCAACATTCACTTGGCTAGAAACCAATTCCAACTTCATCTTGTTAATATTTGAATTGTTAAAAATAAGATGATGGATAGGAGCCTCTCCAACAGGCATAGCCACGAGCATGTGAGTGGCTAAAACAGTCAAAAGGTAGGCAAATGAAATATCACTATGACCGGGATGGAGACGAAACTGAATAATGAAATGACAAATTAAAGAAGGCAGACAGATTTTATAACCGGAGATAACAGAATGCAAAACATGAACCATAAAGGCAATCAGTTCTGTTTTATTTCTAGAACGTGGATACACATTTGAAATGAAAATTCGGTGAAGAACTCTGTATTTGGGTAACAAGTATTTTGAGGGGAGCGCATTCCCTTTATGAGTCCATTGCACATTCAAATTACATAAGTCTCTAGTGAGCATGCATTTTTCTGATTCAGAGGGTTTTTCAGTCAAACAATGAATTGGAATACCCTCATCATCGATAGGAATGTCCATTAATGCCAAAATCAGATGGCGGTCAACATCAAATGGACCTTCTCTAGTAGCAATTTTAAGCATTAAATTCTCAGATGAAAAATAAAAAATGCAAGCACACATGGATTGAGTAATAGACTGGTATGCTGGTCCACCCCGAAGTAAGATGTTATCCCATCCTATAGCTTGGAGAACAGGAAGAATACCAAAAGGAGCAATGTGTTCAATATAGATAGACCGTTCAACAATGACTTTGCGCATACGCAAATCTCGTACATCAGAGGGATTATCCTCAGTTGAACGAAGATAGCGCCTAGAGATAGGAGCTGATCTAGAAGAAGATGGACCATAGGTAGTTTTCTTTTTCCCTCTAGCATCCATTATCAGTATGAAAATTAAAGGATCAAGTAAATGTGAAAAAAGGAGTTTTGCTAGATCAGATTTTTCAAGAAAAAGCCCCAAAATTGCAATGAATCTCAAAATAAATTACTCTAAGAGTGAAAATGAAGTAATAGGAACTAGAATCTACAAGAGAAATACAAATGAAGCACTAACCTTGAAGATCTAGAAAGGTGGGTATGACTAGTCGTGCCTCGACTCGTTGGAGAGGAAAAAAGAAATGAAGAAGATGAGATTTCCCCCAAATTTAAAAGGTTCCAACGCGATACACGACTGGTCGAGGGCCGTTCTCGACCGGTCGTACCACGAATGAATATCAAGCACTTCCTCGACTGGTCGTGTACCTATAAAAACAGGTATATTTCATAAAAATTGGAATTTTAAACCAACAAATTATCAAATATATATACATAATGATACAAATATGCATGAATAATCAATTTAGAATGCACATACCGAGATCAAATTTTAATTTATTAAACCTGCTTTTGTCGAGCGGTTTAGTGAAAATGTCGGCAAGTTGAGTCTCGGTTGGAATATATTTCAAAGATATTATTTTATCTTCAACTAATTCATGAATATAGTGATACCTAATGTCAATGTGCTTGGTACGTGAATGTTGAATTGGGTTTTTTGATATATTTATAGCACTGAAATTATCACAATATAATATCATCGATTCCTGTGCAATTCCATAATCGCTTAACATACGTTTCATCCAAACAAGCTGAGTATATGCATTTCCTGCTGCGATGTATTCAGCCTAGTAATTGAGAGTAATATAGAACTTTGCTTCTTGTTAAACCAAGAAACCAAACAGTTTTCAATATAGAAACAACCACCACTGGTTGATTTTTGTCATCAATATTACCAGCCCAATCAGCATCTGAGTACCCAACCAATTTAACACTAGTATCATATGGATACTAGAGACCCATTTTAGCAGAACTTGTGACATATCGCATAATCCACTTGACAGCAGATAGATGTGACTCTTTAGGATTAGACTGATATTTAGCGCAAATCCCAACACTTAAAGCAATATCAGGTCTACTAGTAGTTAAGTAAAGTAGACTATCAATCATATTGCGATATAATTTAGAATCTATATTTTTACCTATAGAGTCCTTTGAGAGTCTTAAAGTTGTACTCATCGGAGTATCAAAATTCTTACCATTCTCAAATCCAAACTTTTTGATTAAGTTCAGAGCATATTTGGTTTGAGAAATAAAAATGCCATCTGGTTGTTGTTTTACTTGCAACCCTAAGAAATAATTTAATTCCCCAGCCATGAACATTTCAAACTTAGATTTCATTAAATTTGCAAACTCAACAGTCATGTTAGTACTAGTAGATCCATAAATAATATCATCAACATATATCTGAACCATTAAGATATCATTATTGTGTTTCTTGACAAAGAGCATCTTATCGACACTACCCATTTGAAAATTATGACTTAGTAAAAACTTAGTCAATTTTTCATACCATGCCCTGGGAGCTTGTTTTAGACCATATAGAGCTTTTTTAAGACGGTATACATGATCAGTAAACTTAGGGTCTTCAAACCCTGTAGGTTGTTTTACATACACTTCTTCATGGAGATCACCATTTAAGAAAGCACTCTTTACATCCATTTGATAAATTTTAAATTTTCTAAAGCATGCAATGGATATAAAAAGTCTGATTGATTCAAGGCGAGCAACTGGGGCAAAGGTTTCATCGTAATCAATGCCTTCTATTTCAGTGTACCCTTGTATAACCAGTCTTGCCTTGTTTAGAATTATATTACCAAGTTCATCAGACTTATTTTTGAAAATTCACTTAATTCCTATAATGTGTTTATCTTTAGGTCTAGGAACAAGATACCAGACATTATTTCGAATAAACTGATTAAGTTCTTCCTGCATAGCTACTATCCAATTTTCATCAGAAAGAGCTTCTTATACATTTACCGGTTCAATCTAGGATGTAAAGCATACGTAATTACATGTCTTCTAGTTTTTTACGAGTGCGCACACCAGTGAGAGGGTTTTCAAGAATTTGAGCGGTTGGATGATCTTTAATAGTCCTTAATTCAGAATTGTTTTGACTTGATGAAGTATCGGGTTTGTCAATTAGAAGAACTTCCTCATTATCTGAACTTGGGGCGGGTGTATTCAAATGATCGTCTATGACCACATTAATTGATTCTTGAATAACACCAGTCCTTTTGTTCAGTACACGATATGCGCGATTGTTTAAAGAGTATCCTAAAAAGATTCCTTTGTCACTTTTTGCGTCAAACTTTTTCAGATTTTCACGGTTACGCAAAATATAATACTTACTACCAAAAACTCGAAAGTATTTGACAGTAGGCTTTTTATCGAACCACATTTCATAAGCGGTTTTATTATTAGATTTACATATATAAACCCGATTAATAACATAGCAGACAATATTCACTGCTTTAGCCCAAAGATTTTTAGGGAGCTTCATACTATTCAACATTACAGTTCCCATTTCTTGAAGCACTCTATTTTTCTTTTCCACAATTCCATTTTGTTGAGGAGTTTTGGGTGCCGAGAATTCATGTGATATTCCCAGATCATTACAGAATTTCTCAAAACTGCTATTCTCGAACTCAGATCCATGATCACTACGGATCTTACAAACTTGAGATCCTTTTTCAGTTTGGATCCGTTTGAGAATCCTTTTAACTTCATCAAAGGTTTCTGATTTATCCTTTAAGACGGCTACCCAAGTGAATCTAGAAAAATCATCCACGATTACCAAGATGTATTTTTTACCACCTCGACTCTCCATCCTGGTAGGTCCTATAAGATCCATATGGAGAAGCTCGAGTGGTCTTGATGTGGCATTGGAGTTCACCTTTTTGTGAGAGCTCCTTGTTTGTTTGCCATACTGGCATTCACCACATATCTTGTCTACATTTTGTAATTTAGGTAGACCTCTTATTAGTTCTCCCTTGCTCAATCTGTATAAATTACGGTAGTGTACATGTCCAAGGCGTTTATGCCATAATTTTGTTTCATCGGAATGGACTATATAACACGATTGATTAGATGAGCTACCATCGCTTACAATATAGCAGTTTTTAGAAGTCCTGCGAACAGTTAATATTACAGAACCCTTTTTGTTTAAGATTTCACAACCTTTATTAGAAAATTTCACGCTATGATTATTATCACATATTTGAGATATGCTTAATAGGTTGTGTTTTAGCCCCTCAACATATAAAACATTCTTAAATAAGGGAAGGTTATAGAGTTGAACCGTACCTTGGCCAATAATCTTGCAGTTGCTACCATCACCAAATGTGACTGACCCATCAGTCATATCTTTAAGATTAGTGAATAAGCCTTGTTGTCTGTCATATGCCTTGAACATCCACTGTCTAAGTACCACTTCAAATGGTTTGTAGCTTTGAAAGCAGTGTGGGCAACCAAGCAAGTAACTTTAGGAACCCATTTCATTATTGTTTTAGGATTAGGAGTATAGTTGGTTTTCTTGTATTTCTAATTGATGTACGAGTGACCCACTGAGTTAGATTTTAAGAGCTCCTTAAGCAATCAACTATTTTTTTAACTAAAGGGTTTTGGTTTTGAGTTTTATAGTTGACATAATTGCTTTTAGGTTTTTGAAAATTTTTAGCATTTTTAGAAAAACTTTGATTAATACTTTTCCCTTTTGAGTTTGAGGTTTTTCCTCTCACAAACTTAGGAGGAGTATTCTTCTGATTAGAAGGTATATTTTTATCCTAGCCCAACCCGGATCTGTGCCACATTTTCTAGATCCAGATAAAAGTTTTTCAAACTTTGGATCTCCTTGGGCATACCTCTATGTATCCTTTAAACTCAAAAGTGAAGAGTTTTCAAGCTTAAGTTTGTCATTTCAGATTTAAGATTTTCAATCAGGGAGGTTTTGAATTCTAAATCACATTTAGTCTTTTCAAAACAATCTGAAATATGAGATTTTTCTAAAACAAGAGACTCAAGATTTTCTTTAAGTTTTAAAAAATTTTCTTTTTGAAGTTTTAGTTTTATGGCAATTTTACAACTTTCCTTGTATAGGGCATTGTAAGCATCTTGAAGATCTTCTTTATTTTCATGATCACTATTCAGATTTTTTTCATTAGTTGAATCATCATGATCTGAAAAAGTGAACTTGGCTAGAGTCATAAGGGCCTTAACTTCATTGCTCGACTCTGTTTCAGAATCTTCTGATTCAGAAGAGGCTTCAGTGCCAGACGATTCGTCCCAAGTAGCCAACATTCCTTTCTTTTTTAGGTTTATCCTTTTTAGGACATTTGTTTGCTAAATGCCCATATTCTTGGCAGTTGTAACATTGACTATCTTTCAAAGATTTCCAAGTTTTAGATTTAGGTTTAGATCTTTTCTTATCATTTGATTTTTGAAAATCAACCCTCTTTTTACTTTTGAAAATATTCTAAAACTTTTTCGCTAAAAGAAACATATCGTCTTTAGACTTTTCTAAATCGGAGTTTTCTTTAAAAATATGTTTAGAAGACTTAAGGGCAATATATTTACCTTTTGGAGCTTTAAAATTTAACTCGTAGGTTTGTAAAGACCCAACCAACTCTTCTACCCTCATATTGTCCGTATCACGAAGTTCCTGAATCGCGGTTACCTTAGAATTGAACCGTTCAGGTAGTGAGCGTAGTATCTTTGCACACACTTTACTTTCTGGGATTTTATCGCCAAGACCCCGCATAGAGTTTATAATGTCATTTAATCTAGTGTAGAAGTCCATAAACATTTCATTTTCCTCTATATGAATTTCTTCAAATTTGGTTGTGAGGAGTTGGACTTTAGATTTTTTGACAATTGAAGTACCCTCGTGTGTCATTTCTAATATATCCTAAGCTTGCTTTGCAGTATCACAGGATATAATTCTTTTGAACTCATTCGATGATAGTGCGCAAGTGATTGCATTTAGTGCTTTTGCATTGGCACTACTCTCACTCTTCTGAAGAGTGGTCCATGAGAAATATGGTGTAACTCTTATTGATTTTGAACCATCGATACCAGTCACTTCAGTGGTAGGTGGGTTCCATTCAGTCACTATGGCAAGCCACACGCTCTTATCTATTGATATGAGGAAAATCCTCATCCTGGTTTTCTAATAGGCATAGTTGGAGCCATCAAAGGGTGGAGGCCTAGTGACTGAAAGGCCATCAAAATTTGACATCTTATATATAGCTTAGATCGTTAGCTCAAGAAATGAATCCAAGAATAAAGCAATTAAAACAAGCTATTAGGCTCTAATACCACTTGAAAAGGCCAAGCTATATGTCCTAGAGGGGGGTGAATAGGACTATGCCAAATTAAAATTTAACAGCGGAATTCAATCGAAAATAAGATAGCCTTATAAACAAATAAATAAAAGACAATACTTTAAATAAATCAATGAACAGAAATGTAAAGCAACCTTAAATAAAGAGCTTGATACTAATGTTGTTCTAAGGACAACCTTTGCACCAAGGGTTTATGGCAGGACAACCTTACTAGAAAAATTGAATATCAAAACTCAAACAGAAAGGAAATAAAGGAAATAACAAGAAATAAATTCTAAACTATTACAACATTCCCCACTTTGCTTGTAAATTTTACAACATTCACATTCACATATACATTCCACAAAGCTGAATGATTAAAGATATATAAATTAAGTAAATATTCAAATCACAAAACACACCGATATATAGTGGTTCGCCTGTTCACCAACTGTTAAACAACAACCCCACTTCTGAGTTTTTTTGGCTCTCCTTAGATAACCACACAAATTGAGATTTTTCTGGCCTAACCTCAAACAAAACCAAAAGATGGAAATTTACAATAAAGTAAAATACCTGGATTTCTCCTTTTATAGCAGCCTGGAAGAACCAATCGGAGTAGGAGTTCGAATGTAGAAGTTTAATGTCCAATACTCACTTTAAAATGGATCTAGGTTGTAATTGATTTTAAATTAAACCAGTTGGGCTAGCTAGATTTGATTTTGATTCCAAGAAGAAGGAATACAACAATTCCTCTTTTCAATTCAAATTGGAATATAGAAACAAAATCAAATACACAATGCTAACAAAAGAGAATATAAAATATGTACAGAGTAGCTTAAAATGAACACTAACTTATCTCAGAGTGATGCCTTGAATTTTCTTGAAATTGAGTTATAAATCTCTGAAATTTGTACTCTATTTATAGTTGCAGACATCGCGTTTACGAGTGGTCGTGTGGCCACCATGAATGGTCGTAGGTCGAACTCCATTTTGAAAATTTTAATCGCGATATGGTAAAATCGTTCCACGACTGGTCAAAGGTAGTCCACGACCGGTCGTGTGCACTCTACAATTGGTCGTGAACCACCCATGACTGGTCGTGAGACATAAAGTTTAGTTGCTGGATTTTGAGTCGAAGATCTAGGACTGGTCGAAAGATGAGTCGTGACCATTTCTACGACTGGTCGAACAGTCTCCAAGACTAGTCGTAGAATAACAAAAAAATTTCAAAAAATTTAAACAACTTAGGACTGGTCTTGGAATTTCTTGGATTGGTCGACACAGTGCTAGGACTAGTCAAACAAGTTCTAGGACTAGTCTTAGAACAGACCAAATTCATGTAAAAAAGATTCATCTTGAATTACGTATACAAAATGACCTACCTTAAGGTCAAACTAAGGTCTATCATACCTGGGACATAAAGTATGAACATTTAAACTTCATTTTATCGGATGATGGTTAACCTTTGAACCTTATGAAGCTTGAGATTTCTACATGATGTAGCTTGATCTTGAGATCTTTTACAGCTAGAAATTAAACTTCATCTTGAGCTGCACTTGAGTCTTGAACTGCACTTGAGTCTTGAACAAACACTCTTCTTATCGATGTAGCTCTGAACATTGATGCTTACAGAAGAGGACAAAATACATGACCTTGAATTTCTTGAGGTCGATTACCGTACTTGACTTGAAGTATTATGATGTCGTGTCTTGAATCATATATATATCAACGTACAAACACAAGACACAGATAGAGATTTTGGCACAACAAAATTTGACAACCAAAGGAGCATGAGACCATAGCACTTACAGTGTCTCACTTAATCAAGTCTTCTGTACATTGATTTCAGATATGTCATAATTGGCGATCTGCATGTCATCAGCATATAACACCTAACCCACCATGAAGGAATCAAACCACTTGCTTAGGCGACAGGTCGTGTAATGACCTCTTACAAACTTTTTTCTCAGCCCCTTTAACTTCGAACTGCTCTGGTTGCTTCATGTAGATCTACTCTTCCAACTTCCCTTGCAAAAGTGTAGACTCTACATCCATCCTTCCAGCTCAAGATCACATTGGCCAACCAGCGCCAATCACGGATCTAATAGACACCTGCTATACCGTCGCCGTGAATATCTCTGAGAAGCCGATCTCTTCTCTTTGAGCATAACCCTTCGCTACCAACCTTGCCCTGTATCTATGTTGTATCCTCCTAAAGATCCACTTGCATCCAACCGCTTCCCGGCCCACTGGAAGCTCCACCATCTCCCATGTGTTGATCTGGTACAATGAGTCCATCACATAGTCATCTTCCACTTCTCAGCACCAGGCTCACTTAGAGCCATCTGAATAGAAGATTAATCCCCTGCGATATTGGATTCGTCCATGTACCTCATCGGTATCCTGCGGTTATGCCATGTGATTTTTCTCATAGGTGGCTGCTCCACCTACTCTGTATCCCTATCCGCGTGTCTCAGCCTTCATGCTTTGCCCACTCATATGGCCAAGCCCATCATGCCACATACGTGCAGAGGTTGAATCCACTACAGCCATTGCAGCTCCACCTTTTGAAGTCTCCCGATCAACCTATACATGTTAATGAGTCGTTGCGCTTCCATGATTACCCGTGCCCCCTTAGATACCTTAAGAACACCATCAATACCTGTGAACTTGCAGCCCATTGCCTCAAGTACACAAAAAAAAATCAGATTCTTCTTCAAATCAAGAACATGCCTGACATTAGTCAAGGTACGCTCCACCCCATCAATCATATTGATGCGCACTGAACCAACAACCACAACATTACAAGCAATGCCATTGCCCATAAACACTTGTCTACCATCACACTTCTTATAGCTGGTGATCTAAATCCGATGATGAGTCATGTGAAAAGATGCCCCTGTGTCTAGAATCCCCTGGTCCTTGCGATCATCGTATAGTCGTCTGATCGTAAACACAAACAAAACATCACTATCACATCCACTCGATCCATCTGACGTGGCAGTATTGGCCTCCCTGCACGAAGCCTCAGAATATTCTCTCTTAAATTTAAGATTTGTACAATCCTTCTTCACATGTCCTTCCATCCCACAATTCCAGCACTTTACCTTCCTTTTGCCCTTGCCCTTGGATTTGGACCTAGAACCTGAAGAACCCGTATCTTGTTCAGAATTCTTACCCCTTGTAAGCAGTGCATCAGAAGATATCCCCATGTTGATGTTAAACTTTCTCATAGCCTTCCCTTGAAGGGCTGAGATAACGGTATCAACACTCAGGGTTTTATTCGTGGAGCACATTGTGTCCTTGAATGACTCATAAGACGCCAGAAGAGAATTCAACAACATACATGCTTGTTCTTCATCTTTTATCTCTTCCTCCAGATCTAGTAATTTGTAAACTAATTTATTAAAGTTGCTGATGTGAGCCTCCAGATCTCTACCCTCTGCCATCTTGAAGTTATACCATTGCCGCTTCAAGTGCAGGGGATTTTCAGAGGATTTTTTCGCATAGACATCCTTTAACTTCGCTCATAACTTAGTTGCAGTTTTCCCCTCATGACATTGTAGAGAACCTTATCCGTGAGACATAAATGGATCGATTATAAGCCATCTTATCAAGAGTATTCCCATAATCATCAGTCATAGTAGACTTTCGCTCCTCAAGAGCATCATCTTCGCCTTGCTTGATTAAGGAACCGATCATCTTGATCTTCCATAACTCAAAATTATTTTTCCTTGAGTACTTCTCAATCTCATTACCTAGTGCTTCCCATTGATGTTTATCCCTCAGATTCAGATCTATGCCCCAACGATTGCTCTGATATCACTTGTTGGGGATTTGTGCCGCGAAATCACAAAGATCTAGATGTAAGATAACAATCCAATGGCACCAAGCAAACACGAGAACACAAAGATTTAACGTGAAAAACCCTTGCTGGAAAAAACCATGGCACAAAGCAACAAAATTCCACTATGAAAATAGAAATTACAAAGAGAAAGGACTTACCCAATTGGAACAACCTCGAATCTCACCCTTGCTACACCCTTTAGAAATCCTAAAACCCTTTTAGGAACCCTTGGAACCCCTTTAGAAAGACTTAGAATGCCCTATAATAGCCCTAGGGACCCCTATTTATAGTTTAGGAAACTTCCCTTCCGCACCTCTGTGAAACCGCCTCAAATTTACGCAGTCCGTACAGAATTAGCGCACTATCTGCGTAACCCTCCACTAGTCGAAGGATGGCCTCGGCTAATCGAGCGGACCCTCGACTGATTGAGCAAACCCTTCGACTGGTTGAGCAGTACAGAATAGCAAAACCCATAGACGCTGGACTTCGAGTCGAGCGGGTCTTGACTGGTTGAGTGGACCCTCGACTGGTCGAGCCAGGCCCTCGACCGGTCGAGCAGCGCAGTTGCATACAGATTTAAGACATTTGTTTACAACAATTTGTATATTTTCTAATACATTCCCTCAAGTTCATGTGTGAATATTAAGAACATCCAACTTGCTTATAAGATGATGAAACCAAGAAGCACCAAGAAGCTTAATAAATAGATATACAGGTTGTTGATCAGCTGGGATATGAATGGTACGAATCAAATTTAATTAAATATTTTCACGAACAATATGACAATCCATCTCTATGTATTTTATTCATTTATGAAAGATAAAGTTCATAGCAATATGTTGGGTAGCTTTATTATCACAAAATAGTAGAGCAGGTAGTGGATGTAAGACGTAGAGATCATGTAGGAGGGAAGAGAGCCACGTGATCTCACGATAGGTATTAGTAGCCATGGAAAGATATTTGGCTTCAACAAAAGAGTGGGAGACTGTGGACTGCTTCTTAGATTTCAATGAAATGGGAGAGGCGCCTGGCATGATGTCATAACCTGTAATGGAACAGTGAGTTTTAGGATATCTTCCCAATCAGAAACACGGAAGGCTTCCAGTTGCAAAGTACTAGACGAAGATAGAAGAATGCCTTGACCTACTGATTGTTTGAGATAACAAAAATAATAATATGATGAGCTGCATCAAGGTGAGGTTGATAAGTTGTATCCATAAATTGACTGAGAATAATCACTTGATAGACAAATTCTAATCACATAATTGTCGGGTTATATTAAGAGACCAACGAAATGATAATAACAGTTTGAATGCACTAATATGTTTCTAGTAGAATTGGGGAGCTTCAAGTTTTATTCCATTGAAAAGTTAGCCAGGCAAGCACCAAGAAAACCGGTCTTCAGGAATTTCTAAGATATATTTTCTTTGAGAGAAAACAATACCTTATTTGAATGGATAACCCTCAATTCATAAAAAATAATAATAATAATAAATTTGAAGAGGTCATGAAGGAAATCTTTAAGAGACTTGATGGAATGAATATCATTTTCAATGATAATGATCTCGTCAACATAAAAGAGTATTGCGATAAGGGAATACATCCAAACGTGTGAATAATGAATAATCTACTTTGTACTAGGTGTAGCTAGCATTTCAGTAAGGCAATACAAATTTTGACAAACCATTATCGCGATGGCTGTTTTAGCCTATATAGAGATTTATCGAGATGACATACACATTCACTCCCTTTCTTATTGATGTAGAGAGGGTCGTAGATAGTTACATGGCCAAGATGGATCAGAAAAGGCCCAGTCGACGACAAAAGTGATCCGGACCGTCGGACCTTAAATCAGGTGTATCTCTCAATCTGGAATGAGTTATCGGATGTAAAATATATGATTTTGGGGTAGAACGAGCTACTTTAGCCAACCAACCCTATTACGCTGAGTTAGACAAACCGGATTTGAGAAATATCGCCAGATTGACGGTCGTTTCCCTATTTTAATATTCCATTTTTATTATAAATAGTAAGTGTTGATGTAGAGAGAGTCGCAGATAGTTACATGGCCAAGATGGATCAGAAAAGGCCCAGTCGAAGACAGAAGTGATCCAGACCGTTGGACCCTAAATCATGCGTATCTCACAATCTGGAATGAGTTATTGTACTTAAAATATATGATTTTTGGGTAGAACGAGCTACTTTAGCCAACTAACCCCGTTATGCCGGGTTGCACAAGCTGGATTTACGAAATACCACCAGATCGACGGTCATTTCCCTATTTTAATTCCATTTTTACTATAAATAGTGTTCACAACCCAAGTGTAGGGTCGCGATGTAGTAATAATCTCGGTAAGACCGAGGTCGAATCCATAGGGACTAAAACTTGTATGTATTCTGAAAGTAACTAGAATTAGAACTAGAAGAAGATGTTTATCTAAATCTGAATTGATTGAGAGAGTAATTGTGAATTATTTAACTAAAACTTGTAAATTTAAAGGTGGGAAACTAGGTTTGATTCAATGACGCAACTGGAATCAGAGTCCCATCTTATCCAATTAGAAGATATCTTAGTAAAACCAAATCTGAACTTTCTTTGACCTAATTCTCAATAGATGAGAGGTGTGAATTGGAAGTGATTCCATCACAAAACCATGCCTATGAGACAAGGTAAAACTATAGGATTTACCAATCCTATAACCAATCATAAGAGAATCATGAAGATTAGAAGGATTCCATCACCTAACCATGCCCATGGGACGATGGTGAACAACGGGATTTCTAAATTTCACAATCTCAATACATGAAAAGAACATACTCAAAGCTATCTCAGATCTATTACAATTTAAGTCACAACAAACCATTAAAAACTGAAAGTATTTCTTATAATCAAACTAGAATCAAAGATAGTTCAACTTAAACATGAATCAAAGTAATAGAAAACATCTCATTATGCTACAAGCTTCACCTCTTAGCTCTAGCTAAGAGGTTTAGCCAACCATAGACATGATTGAACTAGAATCTCTTAAGAAATGCATAAAACAACTAAGAAAATGGAAGAAAAACTCTTGGCGACATCTTCTCCATGCTTTTGCTCCATTCCACAAACCCTAGAAGATTCCTAGGAACATCGTAGGGGGTCCTATTTATAGTTGTGGAACTCCAACTTTCGCACCTAGTTGGAACACTTTAAAAATCGCCTCAAATTTATGTAGTTTCCCAAAATAGGCTTCACTCTGCACAATTTCACAGAATGACCAAGAGTTCCAGAATATGCTTCTTCAGGACACTTTCAGGAATATGTTTATTTTCGGAACAATTTCAAGATTCCTTTTGGTTACTTCAAATATTTGATTCTCTTCATTTTTCACTTGGTTTTCTTGGATCTTTAACATGTGAATTTTTCAATCTTGGCCTTCTAAGATCTATCCCTTACCTTGGTGATTCTCGAGCATAAAATCCATGCTTTTTGCACCCTTTTCAATCCAAGCTCTTAAATTCACCTTGCAATACAAACATGAGTAAAATAGAACATTAAGCATTATCATGTTCATAAAACCAAGTAATAAATGGGGTCCAATATGTAATATTTGACCCTCAACACAATCCCCAACCAGCATTTTGCTAGTCTTAAGCAAAGTATGCTAAAAATGAACTTTAATGTGCAATGTTCAAACCTTTTTCAGAAAACAATTTTTTTGTGTAATCAAGTATGAATGAGAAGACTCAATGATGAGAAAGTGAGATTTTGAAAACCTAGAGTCGAATCACATAAGCAATCAATCAAATAAGTTATTTATCCATTAAGTCAGAGCATAGTTCACATATCAAGTTTTTCAATGTGCATAGTGAAGATCAACTTACTTTCTATAAGAATACTATCATTACATCATGTTAGCCCTGCTCATCACTTTAAGATTGGTTGAAAACTCGAGTACTGATTCCAAACTTATCCCATTTGCCTTCTTTTTTCACTTTTTGATTTTATATCGATGGTCATTTATATTCATTCAGTCTTTTTAGTCTTTTCTCTTTTCTTTCAGATTTTTCTTTTTCATTCTTTTTCAAACTTTTTTCAATCTTTTCACTACACATGACCCTTTTTGTCGATCTCTTGTTTTTTAACTGGTTCTTTTCATCTTTTAAGGTGGATAAAATTCTCCAGACTTGATTCTCACCATCTATCAATTATTCACATACTAACAATCAGAAGTTCTAGTATTATTCATAGAAAACAATTTGAATGTGTCTTGTGATTTAGATTAACATGATATTCAAACCTCCTCTTAATCAATTGAATACAAGAACTTAGGTGATAAATTACTTAGATGACTAGACTTCAGTAATTCAAATTTTAATCCCTATCTTATCATCATACTCAAAACATTCTTAAATACATAACTTATCGTTATCCAAATAGATAAACATTGAAAGTTTTTTAAAATTTTTGTAATTTTGTTCAAAACTGAGAAAACACTGATTAGTTTACCTAATCTCCCACCCTAACCTAAAATTTACATTGTCCTCAATGTAAAAGAAATAAGCATGATTTGCAAAAGATACGGCGTAATTGAAGGAGAAGTGATAGAAAGATAGTACCTGATGAAGGAATTTTGAAGCTTTTTCCAAAGGATCACTGCGTGAAGGTGGGTTAGCACAAGAATGTAACAACAGAAAAACAAACTATCTTAAAACAGCGGAAGCAAACTATCATAAAACAGCGAAAAACAGTAAACTTAACTACACTTCCACCAGACTAGGAGGTCAATCCTAGTAAACAGGATCAATCAGATGTATGGACATGTCCTCTGAATCAAATTTCTCAACAAATGGCTATAATCGATGTCCATTTACTTTGAATTCTTTGTCATTGTTCGAATCTTTTATCTCGATGGCCCCATGAGAATAGATATTAGTAACAATGAAAGGACCGGTCCAACAAGATTGGAGTTTGCCCGAAAAGAGATGTAACCGAGAATTATACAAGAGGACCTTCTGACCTAATGTGAACAATTTCTGAAGAATGTGTTGGTCATGAAACACCTTCATCCTGTCCTTGTAAATTCTCGCATTCTCGTACGCGTCATTCCGGATTTCTTCAAGTTCATTCAGCTGAAGTTTGCGTAGCGAGCTAACGTTGTCTAAATTGATGTTCAGATTTTTAATCACCCAGTAGGATCTATGTTCCAACTCCACAGGCAAGTGGCAAGTCTTCTCATAGACAAGTCTAAAGGGAGACATTCCAATAGGGGTCTTAAATGCAGTATGGTAAGTCCATAAGGCATCAGTCAATCGGATTGACCAGTCCTTACGGTCAAGGTTAACCATTTTTTTTTTTCAAAAATATGTTTGATTTTCTTACTGAAAATTTCAGCTTGCCCACTAGTTTGTGGGTGGTATGGAGTGCTCACTTTGTGGGAGATGTCATATTTCTTCATTAAGTTCGCAAATGGCTTGTTACAAAAATGTGAGCCCCCATCACTAATGATAGCTCAAGGCGTTCCGAAACAGGAAATAATTTTCTCTTTTAAGAATTTAATGACCGTTTGATGGTCATTATTCCAGCATGGAATCGCTTTGACCCATTTAGTGACATAGTCTATTGCTAGCAGAATGTATAAATTTCCAAAGGATTGGGGGAATGGTCGCATGAAATCGATGCCCCAACAATCAAATGCTTCAATGATCAGAATGGGGTTCAGAGACATCATATTTCGACTGGACAATGCTCCCACTTCTGACAATGCTCACAAGCTTTGCAAAACCCATGAGTGTCCCTGAACATAGTGGGCCAGTAAAAGCCACTTGTAGAATCTTGGTCGTGGTCTTTTTAGCAGAAAAGTGACCACCACAAGCCTGAGAGTGACAGAAGGAGATGACACTTTAGTGTTCATTGTCTAGCACACATCTCATTAAGATTTGGTCTGAGCAATATCTAAACAAATATTGGATCATCCCAGAAGAACTTACGGACCTCGACGAAGAATGTTTTCTTATCATACGTAGTCCAATGTGATGGTGTGAAACCTGTGCCAAGATAATTAGCAATATCAGCAAACCAAGGTGAATGGGAGACTTCGAACAATTGTTCATCAGAGAACATGTCATTTATATGTGTCGTCTCAAGGAAATCAAAGAGATCAAGATGGGAAAGATGGTCAACCACTATGTTCTCTACACTCTTTTTATTTTTTTATTTTCAAATGAAATTCTTGGAGTAGGAGGATCCATCTAATAAAGCGGGGCTTAGCATCATTCTTAGAAAGAAGATACTTAAGTACCGCATGATCTGTGAAAATGATGATCTTGAATCCGATCAAGTAGGACCTAAATTTGTCCAAAGTAAACACTATAGCTAAGAGTTCCTTTTTTGCAGTCGAGTAGTTTACTTGGGCAAGATTTAGAGTTCTACTTGCGTAATGAATAATGTAGGGCTTCTTTTCTTTTCTTTGGCCTAAAACCTCCCCAAGAGCATAGTCAGACGCATCGCACATAAGTTCAAAAGGAAAACTCCAGTCAGGTGGTTGCATTATAGGTGTAGTGGTTAAGATGCCCTTAAGCTTAGTAAAAGCTTCCTGGTATTGCTCAGTCCACTCGTATGGTGCTTCCTTTTGAAGTAGATTACATAGAGGACGAGAGAGGTGACTAAAGTCCTTTATAAATCTATTGTAAAATCCAGCGTGTCCTAGGAAGGATCGCACGTCTCGTATGTTCTTGGGTGAAGGTAAGTTAGAGATAAGATCAATTTTAATTAACCTTATCTACCTTAATTCCCTTGGACGAGATGATGTGTCCAAGGACAATTTCCTTACAAACCATGAAGTGACACTTCTCCGAATTCAGTACCAAGTTCTTTTCCTCACATCGCTTCAACACATTTTTCAAAATTTCCAAGCATTCGCTGAAGGATGGACCAAAGACCAAGAAGTGGTCCATGAAGACCTTTAAATATTGCCCCACCATGTCAGAAAAAATACTCAACATGCATCACTGAAAAGTGGCGGGGGCATTACATAACCCGAATGGCATCCTTCGGTAAGCAAAGGTGTCGTAAGGACATATAAATGTAGTCTTTTCCTGATCTTCAAGGGCTATCTCAATTTGATTGTAGCCCGAATAACCATCGATGAAGCAATAGTAAAAGTGACCAGTTAGCCTTTCCAAAATTTGATCGATAAAGGGCAAAGGAAAATGGTCCTTCCTCATGATGGTATTCAACTTCCTATAGTCAATGTACATTTTCCAACCAGTAGTAATCCTAGTTGGCAGAAGTTCATTATTGACATTGGCTACGATGGTGATTCCGGACTTCTTAGGAACCACTTGAATTGGATTCACCCATTGACTATTGGATATAAGGTATATGTTACCCACATCTAATGTTTAAGAACCTCAGCCTTAACCACTTCCATCATGTTTAGATTTAGTCTACATTATGGTTGTCATGAGGTCATCGCATTATCCTCAAGATGAATGCGGTGAGTAAAAATCAAAGGGTCAATTCCCTTGAGGTCAGCAATCGACCATCTAAGGGCTCCTTTATGCTCAATGAGAGTAGAGATGAGCATACTCTCCTGTTCTTGCTCAAGGTGGGAAGAAATCACCACCGGGTATTCTCACCTTGACCTAAATAGACATATTTTAAATCAGAGGGCAAAGGTTTTAGGTCAAGCTTCGGTGCCTTGAGGTTAGACGGTAGAGGCACTACATCAGTTTGGGGCAATTCTTTGAATTGTGGCCTCCACCGGTTAACTTCAAGTACCAGCATGGTCCTCATCTCCCTAATCATGTCATCATCAAAATTATGGGAGTGGGCCAGGCATGTCTCTAAAGGGTCAGAGGATAAGGTCAGAAGTGTTCTATCTTCCACGAAAGAATCAATCATGTTAATGTCGTGGAAATCGTCATTATCCTCTAAATGTTTGTTTGTGTTGAAAAAGATATTCAACTTCAATGTCATATTCCTGAAAGACATACTAATGACTCAATTCTTGTAATTAATGATTGCATTTTAAGTGACGAGGAATGGGCGACCAAGAATCACAGGAATTTGAGTGCTCATGTTACTGACGGGTTGCGTATCTAGGATGATAAAATCTACCGGGTAGTAGAATTAGCCAACTTGGACCAATACATCCTCAATTACCCCTCTCAGTACCTGAACTGAGTTATCAGCAAGTTGTAGTGTGGTTAGGGTGGGTTTCAATTCACCCAAACCTAACTGTTTGTAGAACGAGTAAGGAATCAGATTTACGCTCGCTCCTAAGTCAAGAAGTGCATGCTCAATTCGGTAGTTCCCAATTACACAAGGTATAGTTGGCCTAACCGGATCTTTCTATTTCTGTGGCACATCTTGCTTTAGGATTTTCTTTTGAATATCTTGCTTTAGGATTTTCTTTCTGTGACACTCACTTTTTCAGTTAAAAAGATTTTCTTTTGAATATTTTGCAGTCTTTTGGTCGTACACAAGTCTTTTAGAAATTTAGCATATGAAGGTATTTGTTTAATTGCATCTAGAATGGAATATTGACATTAACTTGTTTCAACACCTCTAAAATGTCTTGAGAGTTAGAGAGAGATTTTAGTGCAATCAACCGTTGGGGGAATGAGGCAATCGGCTTGCCTTGAAGTTCTAGTTCCAATTCTTGTGGAGTAGTGCTAAGTCTATCATCGTTGTTCTCTTCCGGGTCTTTAGGCTTTTCAGCCCTAACCGGAATAGTTTTGTCAATGTTCTTCCCACTCCTAAGAGTGGTGATAGATTTAGCTTGCTCCACCTGATTTGAAGAGCTTGTATCACTTATCTCATATTACGGTTTACGATTGGGGAGAGATTGAGCAGGAAGCATCCCCCTTTCTATAACCGTAACACGTGAATCCATCTTTTGCATAAATTTTGTAAGTTCTCTTATTGCTTGAGTAAGCTCCTGAGTTTGTGTGGAATTTTGAACTGGTTCTTCTTCAAGTTTCCCTTGATTTGGAATTTGATTAAAGAAACCTTGAGGGGTAGTAGTTTGTCCGTTCCTCCAACTGAAGTTTGGATGATTTCTCCAACTAGGATTGTATGTATTGGAGGTAGGTCCATTGAAAGGTCTTTGGTAATTGTTCACGGCATTAGATTCCTCATTCAACACCTCTCGAAAGGTAGGTAATGTTGGACAATTTTCAGCTGTGTGAACATTGCAATCACAAATACTGCAAACGGTTTCCTTAACCTTATCCTTCTTTAGTTCCATGGCCTCGAATTTCCTTATGAGATTAGCTACATTAGCATTGATATCATCATCCTCTTTCAGAAGGTATATTCTGCCCCTTTCCTTTGATTGAGTGGGCCTAGAAGTGGTGCTTGATTTTGGGTAGGTGTCCCATGATTGTGCGTTTTCAGTAAGTCTGTCCAAGTAGTCCCACACATCATCGACATTTTTATTCATGAATTCCCCATTGCACATTGTCTCGACCAATTGGCGCATGAAAGATGTCAGACCATCATAGAAAAAGTGTGTAATGCGCCATGTTTCAAAATCGTATTGTGGGCATGAACTAACAAGATCCTTGAACCGCTCCCAACATTGGAAGAATATTTCATCCTCCTTTTGGGTAAAGTTTATGATTGACTTCCTAAGGGTGTTCGTTTTATGATGTGAAAAAATTTTCTTTATGAACTCCCTTATCATGTCATTCCATGTGCCAATAGATCGGGGACGTAGTGAATGCAACCATGTCTTAGATTTCTCTTTCAAAGAAAAGGAAAGAGTTTCAGTCTGATCGTATCCTTAGACACGTTAGGAAAATATAAAGTGGCTATAATCTCGTCAAACTCTTTCAAGTGTAGATATGGATTTTTATATTTAAAGTTCATGAAATTTTGGAAGGAGTTGGATCCCCTGGCTTAATATCCATATGTCCCGTATTTTCTGGAAAAATCATGCATGAGGGTGTGCTCACCCCCGCCGGTTGTAAATAGTCTTGCAAAGTACAAGGCGGGGGTGCTTGATGCACCTCATTCTCATCCTGGATTTCCTCCACCCTAGGTTGGGGTGGATTTGGAGGTTGATTGGCCAATTGATTTGCAGCCATAACTTCGTTTAACTCTATAGATCTCAAGTGGTGTATAATCCTGTGATGGATAGATAACCCCTCAACCAATCCTCCTTCACTCAAGAGACGTCGAGTATTGTCACAGACCCACTTGGGCATAAAACACTCTCAGCCCTCAATTTCATAATATATCATAAACCTAAAAAGAAAAAGGAAAATAGAAATCTAGAAATAGAAAGAGAGAGAGAATTAGAAAGAAGTTACCAAATCGGAAGTTTCTATGTTAGGATCCTACAAAAGAAAAAGGAAAGTGAATTAGTTTCTAAAAAATTAAAAAAAACTTAGTTTCTAAAAACGAAAAAGGAAAGTTTCTAAAAACAAATTAGGAAAGTTTCTAAATCTAGAAATAGAAAGAAAAGCTACTTTCTAAAAACAAATTAGAAATAACCCTAATATTATCCTATCATATCCTATCTTATCTTATCTTATCTTATCCTATCTTATCTTATCTTATCTTATCTTATCATATCCTATCTTATATTATCTAATCTTATCTTATCCTATCATATCCTATCCTATCTTATCTTATCTTATCTTACCAAAATTAATCAAATCCAGAAAACGCAATCGTCAATCCTCGGACAACGACGCCAAAAACTTGTTCACAACCCCAAGTGTAGGGTCGCGATGTAGTAATAATCTTAGTGAGACCGAGGTCGAATCCATAGGGACTGAAACTTGTATGTATTCTGAAAGTACTAAAACCAAAACTAGAAGAAGATGCTTATCTAAATCTAAATTGATTGAGAGAGTAATTGTGAATTATTTAACTAAAACTTATAAATTCAAAGATGGAAAACTAGGGTTTCCAAAGATCCACTTGTAAAGATCAGGGAGATCTATTCTTGATTCAATGACGTAACTAGAATCAGAGGCCCATCTTATCCAATTGGAAGATATCTCAGTAAAACAAAATCTGAACTTTCTTTGACCTAATTCTCAATGGATAAGAGATGTGAGAACTGGAAGTGATTCCGTCACAAAACCATGCTCATGAGACAAGGCAAACAACAAGATTTACGAATCCCACAACCAATCATAAGAGTATCATGAAGATTAGAAGGATTCCATCACCCAACCATGCCCATGGGACGATGGTGAACAATGGGATTTCCTAATTTCACAATCTCAATACAAGAAAAGAACATACTCAAAGCTATCGTAGATCTATTGTAATTTAAGTCACAACGAACCATTAAAAACTGAAAGTATTTCTTATAATCAAACTAGAATCAAAGAAATTTCAACTTAATCATGAATCAAAGCAAGAGAAAACATCCTATCATGCTACAAGCTTCACCTCTTAGCCCTAGCTAAGAGGTTTAGCTAACTATAGACATGATTGAACTAGAATCTCTTAAAAAAAGCATAAAAACTACTAAGGAAATAGAAGAAAAACTCTTGGCGATGGCTTCTCCACGCTTTTGCTTCACTCCACAAACCCTAAAAGATGCCTAAGAACATCCTAAAGAGTCCAATTTATAGTTGTGGAACTCCAACTTTCGCACCTAGTTGGAAAACTCTAAAAATTGCCTTAAATTTACGTAATTTCCCAAAATAGGCTTCACTCTGCGCAATTTCACAGAATAACCAAGAGTTTCAAAATATGCTTCTTCAGGACGCTTTCAAGAATATGTTTGTTTTTAGGACAATTTCAGGATTTCTTTTTTTCACTTCAAATATTTGATTCTCTTCATTCCTCACTTGGTTTTCTTGGATCTTTAGCGTGTGAATTCTTTAATCTTGGCCTTCTAAGATCCATCCCTTGCCTTGGTGATTCTTGAGCATCAAATCCATTCTTTTAACACCCTTTTCAATCTAAGCTCATAAATTCACCTTGCAATACAAACATGAGTAAAATAAAATATTAAACATTATCATGTTCATAAAACCAAGTAATAAATGGGGTCTAATATGCAATATTTGACCCTCAATAAATAGTAAGTTTTAGTTTGATTATAACTCTTCATCCGTTGGGCTTTAGGAGTTGTGCCCAACGCGAAAAGAGCTTAGAAAAATTAGGAGAACAGCTTGGTGAAGCCAAATAGGACACTATTTTTGGCCGAAAACCTTGCGCACTAGTAGACATCATGACCATCTATAAATAGTAAGTCGCGAATTCTAGGAGTTTTAGTCATAGTTTAATTCTGATTTCTCTCCCATTGCTTGGTATCCCTATTTAAAGGGTTGTGAACTTGTTTTTTATTTATTCATCAATCAATTTTGAATTTATTAGAATTTATTTCTATTTTCTTGCTTTCTTTCCTCGTGGATTTGAGAAGTCTCTGTGAGCAGTCCAAAGAAGTTCGGTGGATTCAGAATAGTTATCCTCTTGAGGAAGATAGTGCTCGACCTCACGTCCTTCCCTACGTCACTTATATATACAAATTGAATGGGAATGTAAACTTCCTCATGTTGGTCTCCATATAAAAAAGGCGTTTTGTATGTCTAGTTGATGAAGATGACAATTGCTGATGGCAACAATGGCTAATAAACAATACAAAATGACCAATTTACAACAGGAGCTAATGTTTCATGGTAATCCAAAACCACTTTTTTATTGTAACCTTTTGCGACAAGACGGGGCTCATGACGTCCAATAAAACTGTCAAAGTCATTTTTGTAAACCCATTTGCTTCCAATGATTTTCTATAACCAAGTAATGAAGTGAGAGTACATTGTAAGAACTCTATAAGGTGGGCCTTATTGATCAACAGTGTAGATTGATCTGACTGTTGGACTATGTGATCATGTAAACTAGTGGACCCCACTTCAACGTGATTTACGCAAATACTTTGCGTAAAGGTGCATAAGGGGTGGAGTGTTATAACCTGATACGCAGGGCTGTTTGAGTTGAACTAGGCTACAACAATGTGGAGCAGTGGGAGAGAGAGTTGTGATGTGTTTCAAACTCTCATCTCCACAGATTCTAAATAAGAGAGAGTTGGGTCCCCGATCCTAAACAACGATAGAAGCCTAAGTCCCATCTATTATTCTACATATGGGTGTGAAGGAGAGGAAGATTACAACATTGGTTTTCTAGTATTCTAATTTGGCATCTATGACGTCTCAGTTAGGTAAGCCATCCGAACCCTAGATCTCCATGTCTTATGCATAGGTAGATCTCTGGGATTTCTGCATCCAGATTATATAACAGTTGGTATCAAAGCCACTGTGCAAAGGCATGAATGATCAGATTCAGATTCATCCATTAGAGATTCAAAATTCAAAGATTAAATTTTCAAATTCCCAAATCAGGAAAATTGGGATTTCAAATTTCAAATCAGTATTAGGGATTTCCATTCCCCACATCCAGTATTAGGGATTTCAAATTCAAATCCCTAAATCCAGATGCATATTAGGGATTTTCGAATCCCACAAAGGCTAATTAGGGATTTTTAATTCGAAATCCCCAAATCAGAAATTAGGGTATGCCCCTGTTTGAGTTGAACTTGGATACAACAATGTGGAGCAGTGGGAGAGAGAGTTGTAATGGGTTTCAAACTCTCATCTCCACAGATTCTATATAAGAGAGAGTTGGGTCCCCAATCCTAACAACAATAGAAGCCTAAGTCTCATCTATTATTCTACATACAGGTGTGAAGGAGAGGAAGATTATAACATTAGTTTTTTGGTATTCTAATTTGGCATCTATAGCGTCTCAGTTAGGTAAGCCATCCGAACCCTAGATCTACATGTCCTATGCACAGGTAGATCTCTGGGACTTTCGCATCCAGATTATATAACATACATATGTTGTTCTCCTCCAAGGCTTAGATTTCTGCAACCATGGCTTCACACCATTTTAAATCCTTCATAGCCTGATTGGCATGATGACAAGAAAAGTAATTTTCATAAGACACGAAGCTAGATAGACAAGGGAAGCTACTTGATAATTTCTTGAAGAGAATTATAATGAGCCACAAGCTATGATTGTGGGTCACCTGAAGCTTAGAATTTCATCATTTTTTTTTATTCTTTTTGCCAAAGTACATATTTTAATGAATTTATTGCAATCATTCTATCAAATATGACATATATATAGATATATATATATATATATATATATATTATATATATATATATATATTATATATATATATATACACACACACACACACACCACCCACACAACACACCACATATATATTGTTGATGACTAAATCTGGATGGCTCTCCACTTTGATTCGCAAACTCCAAACTGCTTCAACGTCTCGAACCTGCACACTAGCAACAAGCAAAGAAGACCCTGGCTAAGCCGGGGGACCCTCTGATGCCTAAGTCAGGTAAAGGGAATCTGGGTCTAAGTTCAGGAGTAGTAGGAGAGTGCAAGATGTTGCGTACCTGTAGAAATGGAGTCTCATGTATTTATACCTGACTATTGTCAATCTCCCACTGAACGAACGACCACGGACTGCTCATGGGAGTCATTTTCTCTGCAGGTTACCTTGGTGCAACCGCATATCATTGGCATTTGTCGCACCTTTGAACATAGTTCTTCGAGTCTTCCCTGATGGTAGGCCAAAAATATCCTTATCGGAGTATTTCAGAGCCAGGGCTCGGCCTCCAGAGTGGTTTCCACAGATTCCTTCGTGAATCTCCTGAATCATATAATCTACCTCATCGGGTCGAAGGCACCTGAGGTAGGGCTGAGAATGCCCTTTCTTATACAATATCCCATCCAAGATTACGTACTGTGCTACTCTGACTCTCAGGCCCCTTGCTTCCAATTTATCCAAAGGAACCTCTCCGGTCGCGAGGTAGCTATAAATCGGGTCGATCCAACTTGGAGTATTATCTACTGGATTAACCATTTTCTTCTCCATCTGATTGATGCTCGGATATTCTATGAATTCCACGAGAATATGATTCACGGGATTTTTCCTTCCGTGGCTGAGGCTAGCTTTGCTAGGGCATCGACCCAGGAATTTTCTGCTAGGAATCTGATGGATAGTGCAGCTCCAGAATTTTTCCATCAGTTTCCTCACTTCGGCCAAATAAGCAATCATCTTAGTCTCCTTGACCTTGTACTCGGTGGAGATATGGTTGACCACTAGTTGAGAGTCACATTGTACTTAGAGAGGCTGGACCCCCAGACTAGATGCCAGTCTGAGTTCGGCCAGTAGAGCCTCATATTCAACCTCATTGTTAAGGCCTTAAAACCGAGTCTGATCGTGTACTGGATGGATGTAGAATCAGGCGAGACCAGGACAATTCCTGCTCTGGCATGCTTGGTATATTAGACATTAGACGACCCGTCTACATAGAGAACCTATCCTGGCTCTGATACTGCCCTTTGATAACTTAGGGGGACAGGCGAAGGAGTCATCTCGACTTCGGCATTGATCCATTCTTCATTCGGAGTGGTGAATTCTGCAATGAAGTCGGCCATAGCTTGGCCCTTAATGGCTGTCCTCTGTTGGAACTGGATGTCGAACTCCCCGAGTTCAATAGCCCACTTGGTTAGTCGACTACCCGACACTTCGGGCCTCTAGAGGATTTGTTTAAGGGGAGAGTCGGTCAATACGATGATGGAATGAGCCTGGAAGTACGGACGTAACCTCTGGGCTGAGACAATATGACATACCGCTAACTTCTCCAGAGCCGGATATCTCATTTCGGCGAATACCATGGCCTTACTCACATAGTAAACGGGATGCTGTTTGCCTTCTACCTCTCTAATCAGTGCTGAGCTGACTACCGAGGCTGAGACTGCGAGGTATAAGAATACGGGCTCGCCTTCTTCGGGCTTAGACAGTAGGGGTGGCGAACCCAAGTACTGTTTTAGCTGCTGGAAGGCCCGTTCACACTCCGACGTCCACTCTACCTTCTTATGCCCTTCAACTGTTGAAAGAATAGGAAGCATTATATCCGTGGCTCTGGATATGAACCGTCCGGGTGTTGCTACTTCGTCCAGTGAGACATTATATCTCCTTGACCGTCTGAGGCGAACTCATATCGAGGAGTGCTTTGATTTTATCGGGGTTCGTTTCAATACCCCTCTGGCTGACTTGAAACCCGAGGAATTTACTAGAATCGACTCCGAAGGCGCACTTTGCAGGATTCAGCTTCATCTGGTATTCTCAGAGGATGGCGAAAGTCTCTCCGAGATCTGTCAAGTGATCGAACGCTTTGATGCTCTTCACAAACATGTCGTCGACGTACACTTCCATAGTATGCCCGATCTGTTTGGCAAACATCTGACTCACTAGCCTTTGATATGTGGCCTCAACATTTTTCAGGCCAAACTGGATGACCCGGTAACAGTAGAGTCCTTTGACAGTGACAAAGGTAGTCTTCTGCCTATCTGGGGGATGCATCGCAATCTGGTTATAACCTGAAGTAAGCGTCTAGGAAGGAGAGTAGTTCGTGCCCTGTTATGCTGTCTACCACTGATCGATCTGAGACAACAGGAAGCTATCTTTCGGACACACACCTTATTCAGATTTGAGTAATCTTACGCTGACCCGCCACTTCCTGTTGGCCTTCTTGACAAGGATTACGTTTGCGATCCAATCAGGATAGTGTACCTCCTCTATGAAACCGGCGTCGAACACAATAGAGAATTCGTCGGCTATGGCCTCGTACCACTCGTCATCGAACGGTCTCCTAATTTGCTTCACGGGATTGTGATCCGGGTCCACATTTAGCCTGTGGACCATGACATCTGGGGAGATCCCGGGCATGTCCCCATGCAACCAGGCAAAGACATCTCTATGTCACCGTATGAAAGTTAACATTTTAGACCGTTGCTCAGGACTTAATGACGTTCCGAGCTGAGCTGTCTTACTCGGGTTTACTTCATCGAGCGGTACTTTCTCCAGGTCTTCCACAGATGAGTCTTCTGTAGGTCTTCTGGGGTCTAGGAGGTTGACAGTGAGTGCTTGCTTCACGGACCCTTTCTTGACTGCTATAACATAGCATCTCCGAGCTTCGCGCTGGTCGTCTCGAAGGTAACCTATTCCACCCTTAGCGAGAAACTTCATCATCAGATGATAAGTGGAGACGATTGCCCTCATTTCATTAAGAGAAGGTCTACCCAGAATGACATTGTGTACGGATGACACGTTAACAACTAGGAAATCCACCATGAAGGTGACTTGATGTTGCCCTTCTCCCACAGTCATAGGGAGAGAGATGGCTCCCTCGGAGATCACCCTTTCTCCGGTAAAGTCGTGCAAGGGGGTCTTCACGGGTCTGAGGGATGACCTTGGGATCCCCATTCTTTCGAAAGCCTCGGATTAGACCACATCTGCTGAGCTTCCGGTGTCGATCAGGATATAGTACACCTTGTGGTTGGCTATGGTCATAGTTACCACTAAGGCGTCGTTGTGAGGATGTTAGATTCTGCGCGCGTCATCTTATGAGAAGGTCATAATGCAAGGGGTGACCCAGAGTTCCTTGCTCGGCCGCTCGGTCATGTGGATATAGTGTTCCGGCTCAAACTTCCAAGAATGGGCTTTTCGAGCCCTGTTGGAATCTCCCCCGTCGGATGAGCCCCCCGAAGATAGTACGGATTTCAGCCGGCTCCTCCGTGGTGTTATTCGGCTGTTCCTGTTCTTCTTTCTGAGCGGTTCTCTCTTCCTTGGTATATCGGCGTAGGTGACCCTTACGAATAAGGACCTCGATCTCATCTTTGAGATCTAAGCAATCGAAGGTGTTGTGGCCGTGATCCCGATGGAAACGACAATACTTACGATTGTCTTGATGATCCGGGTCGGCTCTTATATAGACAGACCAATTCAGAAGCTTGTACCCTCTGATGTCCAGTAGAATCCGTTCGGTAGATCTGTTGAGGGGGGGGGGTGTAGGAACAGAATTTCCCCTCTGGTTTTCTACTCGGACGATGATTGCGAGGAGCGCGGTCATCTAGTCCTTTGCTGGACGGCAAGGATTCTTCATTCCTTGGCCTCTTCCCCTTGCCAGTCGGCTCTGTTACTTGGACATTTTGCGGGCGTTGGAGAATTCTTCGGCGTTAGTATACTTCTGAGCTCTAGCGACAAGGTCAGCTAACGTCTTTGGCGGATTCTTCCCAATAGAGAAGGTGAACTTTCCCTCTTTCCGACCACTTAACATAATAGAAAGCGTCATCTTATCGTCGCTATCTTTCACTTGTAGTACTTCGTCGTTTAAGCGAGCGATGTAATCCTTCAATGACTCCTTAGGCTCTTGCTTGATGGCGAACAGATGGGTATTCGGTTTCCGACTCTTTTTACCACTTTATGAACTGGGTAAGGATAATCGGCTAAGTTCTGCGAAAGAACTAATGTAATGGGTTGAGCTGACGGTACAACCCGAGCGGATCCTGTGAGTGTGATTGAAAACCCCCTGCACATCATCGCGTCCGTTGCTGTCTGGATTTGCATCCACGAATGATAAGCCTCCACGTGCTTGGATGGGTCACCAGACCCTGAGTATTGGATAACGGGAGGTATCTGAAATCTTTGTGGCATCACCTCGTTCATGATCGCAAAGGTGAAGGGAGGCTCGTTCTCTTCCATCATTGCCTGAATAGTGGCGGGAACTGACGACGGCTGTTGTTTCTTTTCTAGCGTCAGAATCTTGTTATTGAGCTCGGCGAACCGTGCCTCCCACGGATCTTTGTTTTCAGCCACCATCTCTTGTGTGTGTTCTACTTTGGGAGTTCTCCTTCTCCTTCTCCTTTCTAGCTCATGACGGAGATCCATCGGTGTCAGGGCCGAGGTCACCGAAGCATTCGTCAGAGCCTGAGTCGCTGTATTCCAGACCAGAGCTTGGATCTGGGTCGAGGGAGGGTTCTGGACCAAAGCTGGTGCCTAAACAAGTTGATGTTGAGGACCCTCGGGTCTTACTCCTCGGCGCGGAATAAGCTTGCACTAC
>JAJHSJ010000017.1:21184291-21242939 GCA_021015155.1 Magnolia officinalis
CTTTTAGTAAGTTTCTAATTCTAACTCTTTTAGAATCTAATTTTATTTCCTATTTTATTTTTAGAAATTTTCTATTTAAAGACTTTCTGTTTAGAAACTAACTTTCCTATTTTGTAGGCCTTTCAGAAATTTCTAATTCGGTAAGCTCTTTCTAAATTCTATTCTCTTTCTATTTTAGAATTTCTGTTACTAACTTACTTTCTAGTTTAAGAACTTTCCTCTTTTTGTTTTAGAAATTTTATACTCTCTTAGGAATTTCTCTTTTTCTAAATTAGAAACTAGTTTACTGCTATTTCTCTTCTTAGGATTTTCTAATTTTAGGTTAGAATTTCTCTACTTTCTATTTTTAGAACTTTTCTATTTCTAGGCTTTCATTTATTTTAGAAATTTTTTTCCTTTTTAGAAAACTCACATACTTTCTATTTTAGGATTAGGATTTCTAATTCAGAACTTTCTAACTTTAGGTTTAGAACCTTCCTCTTTTGTTTTTAGAAACTAGGTTAGTTTTTTTCCTTTTTAGAAACTCCTTCTAATTTTAGAAACTAACTCATTCTTCCTTTATTTTTAGAAACTTTCTAATTCTAGTTTAGGAAACTTTCCTTTTCTAGAAACTAACTTTGTTTCCACCTTAGAATTTTCTAACTTTAGAATTTCTATTTTTAGGAACTAATCTCTTTTTGGTTTCTTTTTGCAGGATCTTAATTTAGGGACTCCAATTTGGTAACTTCCTTCCAACCCTCTCTTTCTTTTTAGATTTTTATTTCCCTTCTTAAGATTAAGTTTAAAATTTGATTGAGGGCTGTGAGTGTTTCATGCCCAAGTGGGCTCGTGACAACACTCGACGTCTCTTGACTGAAGGAGGATTAGTTAAGGGGTTAACTGTCCATCGTAGGACTAGACATCGCTCGAATTCCCCTGAGTTAATTGAGGATATGGCTGGAAATCAACCTCGTCTACCCCAACCTAGGGTAGAAGATGTCCAGGATGAGAATGAGGTGCATCAAGCACCCCCGCCTCGTACCTTACGAGATTACTTACAACCGGCGGGGGTGAGTACGCCCTCATGCATGGTTTTCAGGAGAATGCAGGACATATGATATCAAGCCAGGGGTGATCCAACTCCTTCCTAAATTTCATGGGCTTGAGTCAGAGAATCCATATCTACATCTAAAAGAGTTCGATGAGATCATGACTACCCTATACTTTCCTAACGTGTCTGATGACACGGTCAGGTTAAAACTCTTTCCCTTTTCTTTGAAAGAGAAAGCCAAGACGTGGTTACATTCATTACGTCCTCAATCTATTGGCAATGGAATGACATGACAAGGGAGTTATTAAAAAGTTTTTTCCATATCATAAGACGAACACCCTTAGGAAGTCGATCATGAACTTCGCCCAAAGGGAAGATGAAACATTCTTCCAATGTTGGGAGCGGTTCAAAGATCTTGTCAGTTCATGCCCACAACATGGTTTTGAAACGTGGCGCATCACGAACTTTTTCTATGATGGACTGACATCTCCCAGCGCCAATTAGTTGAGACAATGTGTAATGGGGAGTTTATGAATAAAGGTGTCGATGAGGTGTGGGACTACTTTGATAAACTTGCTGAGAACACACAAACATGGGACATCTCCCCTAGACCGAGTACTACGCCTAGGCCGATTCATTCCAAAGAAAAAAGTGGAATGTACCTCCTGAAAGAGGATGATGATATTAACGCCAGGTAGTCAATCTCACTCGAAAACTCGAGGCCATGGAATTAAAGAAGGATAAGGCCAAGGAAATTGTTTATAGTATTTGTGGTTGCAACATTCACACTACTGAGAATTGCCCAACTATATCTGCCTTTCAAGAGGTATTGAATGAGCAATCCAATGCTGTAAGCAATTACAAAAGACCTTTCAGTGGGCCCACCTCTAACACATACAATCCTGGCTGGAGAAACCATCCAAACTTCAGTTGGAGGAATGGACAAACCGCTACACCTCAAGGTTTCCTAAATCAAAATCCAACTCAAGAGAAACCTCAAGAGGATCCAGTTCTGAAACATTTTCAAAAGCAAGAGCTGTTCAATCAGGGTATGCTATAAGCCTTTCAAGACCTTACAAAACCAATACAAGGACTTAAGGCTGAAAATGCGATTGGGAACAAGGGGAGCTTCCCAGCTCAACCTCTTCCCAATCCTAAATCGCAATATGAAGTTAGCGACCCAAGCTCTTCAAATCAGATGGAGCAAGCTAAATCCATCACTACTCTTAGGAGTGGAAAAATCATTGACAAAACCATTCCGGTTAGGGCTGAAAAGTCTAAGGACCCGGAAGTGGATAAAGAAGATGGATCTAGCCATGCCCCACCAGAGTTAGAACCGGAACCTCAAGGAAAGCCGGTTGCTCTATTTCCCCAACAGTTGGTTGCACCAAAACCTCTCTCTAACTCTCAGGATATCCTAGAGGTGTTGAAACAAGTGAAGGTCAACATTCCTCTACTTGATGCCGTGAAACAAATACCTTCTTATGCCAAATTCTTGAAAGACTTATGTACGACCAAAAGACAGCAAAATATTCAAAAGAAAATCTTCCTGACTGAGAAAGTGAGTGCCATCCTAAAGCAAGATGTGCTGCAAAAATTCAAAGACCCCGGTAGCCCAACCATATCATGTGTAATTAGTGACTATCGAATTGATCACGCAGTTCTTGACTTAGGAGCGAGTGTTAATCTTATTCCCCACTCAGTATACAAACAGTTGGGTTTAGGTGAATTAAAACCCACCTTAACCACACTACAACTTGCTGATCGCTCTGTTCGTGTACCAAGAGGAATAATTGAGGATGTGTTGGTCCAGGTTGATCGATTTTACTACCCCGTAGATTTCATCATCTGGATACCGAACCCATCAACAATACAAGCACTCAGATTCCCGTCATTCTTGGTCGCCCATTCCTTGCCACTTCAAACGCAGTTATCAATTGCAGGAATGGTGTCATGAGTATGTCTTTCGGGAATATGACATTAGAAATGAATATCTTTTTCAACACTGGCAGACGGGTAGAGGAAGATGACGATATCCACGATATTAACATGATCGATACTTTCGTGGAAGACAGGACACCCCTTACCTTATCCTCTGATCCTCTAGAGACGTGCCTGGCCCACTCCCATGAGTTTGATGATTACATAATTAGGGAGACGTGTGCCATGCTTGATGCGGTACCGGTACTTGAAGTTAACCGGTGGAGGCCTCAATTTAAAAAGTTACCCCAAACTGATGAAGTGCCTCTACCGTCTAATCTCAAGCCACCGAAGCTTGACCTAAAACCTTTGCCCTCTGATTTAAAATATGCATACTTAGGTCAAGATGAGACATACCCGGTGGTGATTTCTGCCCACCTTGCGAAAGAACAAGAGAGTATGCTTATATCTACTCTCCTGGAGCATAAGGGAGCCCTTGGATGGACAATCGCGGAGCTCAAGGGAATCGACCCCTCAATTTGTACTCATCGCATATATCTTGAGGATAATGCGAAGACCGCTCGGTAACCACAACGTAGACTAAATCCAAACATGAAGGAAGTGGTCAAGGCCGAGGTCCTTAAACTATTGGATGTGGGTATCATATACCCTATATCCGATAGTCAATGGGTGAGTCCAACTCAGGTGGTTCCTAAGAAGTCCGGGATCACCATCGTAACCAATGCCAATAATGAACTCGTGCCGACTAGAGTCACTACTAGTTGGAGGATGTGCATTGACTACAGGAAATTAAATACCGTCACGAGGGAAGACCACTTTCCTTTGCCCTTCATTGATCAGATCTTGGAAAGGTTAGCTGGTCATTCCTATTACTGTTTCCTTGACGGGTATTCGGGCTACAATCAGATAGAGATCGCCCCTGAAGACCAAGAAAAGACTACGTTTACATGTCCCTACGGTACCTTTGCTTACCGAAGGATGCTGTTTGGACTATGTAATGCTTCTGCCACCTTTCAGCGACGTATGATGAGCATATTTTCTGACATGGTGGGGCAATATTTAGAGGTCTTCATGGACGATTTCTCTATCTTCGGTCCATCTTTCAGCGAGTGCTTGGAAAGTCTTAAATGTGTGCTGAAAAGATGTGAAGAAAAGAACTTGGTACTTAATTGGGAGAAGTGTCATTTCATGGTTCAGAAGGGAATTGTCCATAGACAAATTATTTCATCCAAAGGAATCGAGGTAGATAAGGCAAAGATCGATCTTATCTCTAACCTACCTCCACCCAAGAACATAAGGGACGTGCGATCCTTCTTAGGACACGCCGGGTTTTACAGAAGATTCATAAAGGACTTTAGTCTCATCTCTCGTCCTCTATGTAATCTACTTCAAAAGGATGCACCATACGAGTGGACTGAACCATGTCAGAAAGCTTTCACTAAGCTTAAGGGCATATTGACTAGTGCACCCATCATACAGCCACCTGACTGGAGCATTCCTTTTGAACTTATGTGCGACGCGTCTGATTATGCTCTTGGGGCAGTTCTAGGCCAGAGAAAAGATAAGAAACCCTACGTTATTATTACGCAAGTAGGACTCTAAATCCTGCCCAAGTGAACTACTCGACTAGGAAAAGGAACTCTTAGCCGTAGTGTTTGCCTTGGACAAATTTAGGTCCTACTTGATTGGATCCAAGATTATTATTTACACTGATCACGCAGCGCTTAAGTATCTTTTGTCTAAGAATGATGCTAAGCCCCGCCTGATAAGATGGATCCTCCTACTTCAGGAATTTGACCTAGAGATAAAAGATAAAAAGGGAGTAGAGAACGTAGTGGCTGACCATCTTTCTCGCCTTAATCCCTCTGATTCCTTTCAGATGACACAGATTAATGACATGTTTCCTGATGAACAATTGTTCAGAGTCTCCCATTCGCCTTGGTTCGCTGATATCGCTAATTATCTTGCCACAGGTTCCATACCGACACATTGGACTACGCAAGATAAGAAGAAATTTTTCACCGAGGTGCGCAAATTCTTCTGGGATGATCCATACTTGTTTAAATATTGCCCACACCAAATCTTGAGGAGATGTGTGCCAGACAATGAGCATCAGAGTGTCATCTCCTTCTGTCACTCACAGGCCTGTGGTGGTCACTTTTCTGCAAAAAAGACCACGGCCAAAATTCTGCAATGTGGCTTCTATTGGCCCACTATGTTCAGGGACACTCATGAGTTTTGCAAAGCTTGTGAGCGTTGTCAGAAATTGGGAGCATTGTCCCGTCGAAATATGATGCCCTTGAATCTCATTCTTATCATAGAGGCATTTGATTGCTGGGGCATCGATTTCATGGGGCCATTCCCCCAATCTTTTGGGAATTTATATATTTTGCTTGCCGTAGACTATGTCACTAAATGGGTTGAAGCGATTTCGTATCGAACTAATGACCATCGCACGGCCATTAAATTCCTGAAAGAAAACATCCTTTCCTGATTCGGAACGCCTCGAGCCATTATTAGTGATGGGGGCTCACACTTTTGTAATAGACCATTTGATAGTTTAATGAAGAAATACGGTATCTCTCATAAGGTGAGCACCCCATACCACCCACAGACAAGTGGGCAAGTTGAGATTTCCAATAGGGAGATCAAACACATTTTGGAGAAACGGTTAACCCTGACCGTAAGGATTGGTCAATTCGATTACCGATGCCTTATGGGCATACCGTACTGCTTTTAAAACTCCTTTTGGAATGTCTCCCTTTAGACTCGTCTATGGGAAGACTTGCCACTTGCCTGTGGAGTTGGAACATAGAGCTTACTGGGCGATCAAAAATCTAAATTTCAATCTGAACAATGCTGGCTCGCTACGCAAACTTCAATTAACTGAACTTGAAGAAATCCAGAACGATGCGTACGAGAACTCGAGAATTTACAAGGACAGGATGAAGGCGTTTCATGACCAACACATTCTACGAAAATCATTCACGCCAGGTCAGAAAGTCCTTTTGTATAATTCTCGTTTACACCTCTTTCCGGGTAAGCTTCGATCTCGTTGAACCGGTCCTTACATTGTCGTTACTGCATATCCTCATGGGGCCGTCGAGATAAGAGACCCCGACAATGGCAAGGAGTTTAAAGTAAATGGACATCGCTTAAAGCCATTTGTTGAGAAATTTGATTCAGAGGACATGTCCATGCCTCTGACTGATCCTGTTTACCAGGAATAATCTCCTAGTCTGATGGAGGTATATGTAGGTTTCCCGTTTGCATAGGATTAGGGTAGTCACTTTGGTCTGGCTGAAGACGTTAAACTTAGCGCTCCTGAGAGGCAACCCAGCTTTTCAATTCATTTCATTTTCCTAGTTAGATAGTTCAATATTTGTGGGTAACATTACTGCAAACCCTCACGAGACTACAACTCGTCCACTAGGGGCAACTTAGGGGTTTAAAGGCTTGTTGCATACACTAAATGCAATCGAGAGCACCTGCGAAAGTGGTATAGGTAGGAGTTTATTTTTGTTATTTGTTTTTACTTTCGATTGGTTTCACTCTTGTGCTGACCCACTCTCATGTTGAGATCTCTACGGAAAGTCTCTCTCGACCTCGTTACCCAGGTACTATCTTCCCATCACTTCTCATTTACTTTTGTTGTCCCATGTGCATTGCATGCTTACATCTTTTACATTGAGGACAATGTAGATTTTAGGTTGGGGGTGGGAGATTAGGTTTCCTAATCAGTGTTTTCTTGGTCTTGAGCAAAAATTGTGAAAATTTTAAATTTTAATTTTTCTGGAGTTTCTGTGAATTTGAAGTGGTTTTGACGGCCATCTTGGATTTAGAATTACAAGATAAGTGATGTTGGTAATTTATGACTCTTGGATCCTGTTATTTGTTAGATTTCACAGTTGAGTTTGAATTATCAATTCATGATTAGAAGCTTTAAAACATTGATGGAGTCATGATTTCACATATCACATCTCTCTTACGCATTGAGGTTTCAGTTCAATATTGAAGGATTGACTTGGTGATCAGTAAGCATGAAAGGAACCAACCTGGGGAATTTGTCCATCATGTTCAATAAAAAGAATGAAAGAAAATGAGAAAACCCAGCTACAAGATAGCTGCCTGCGAAAAGGGTTGGGCGAATGGACTTCACCATGGGTTTGCTCCCCATAGGTGTAGAGTCGATTCCCCATGGTTGACTTTGAAAAAAAAATTAATAAATTAAAAAATAAAAGATTTTTGGGCGATTGATCTTCACCGTAGGTTTGCTCCCTATAGGTGAGGATTTGATTCCTTTCATTAGCATTAATTTTGATGGAAAAATCAAGGGGTGGAATGTTGATCTATGAGGCAGGTTTTGGTTTCGGTTTGGATTGTCATGAGTCTTCTTATTTATTACCAATGATATCATGAAAGAGAGAAGTAAATCTTAATGTTGATAAGCTGAGATCACACTATACACTCATGGAACTCAATGTGGAGAATTATTCTAGTTAATAGATTAATATTTGAACTTGATTATGAAGTCTACCATGCGCTTACCTCTAGGAGAAATTTATGCCCAACATTCATGAATCTTAGATTTCTCATATCTGAATCGTTCTTCAAAAATATCACTCGGTTTCATGGAAATTGCCCTGTAATTCTCAACTTATTCTTCGCATATTTTTCTCGGGACTAGCAAAATGCTGGTTGGGGGTTGTGTTGAGGGTCAAACATTGTATATTAGACCCCAGTTATTACCGGATTTATGAACATGCCACCATTTAAAAGCCTAATTTAATCGTGTTTGTGATGCAAGGTACATTTGCAAGTGTGGACTACAAAAAGGTGCTAAAAGTGTGTATTTGATGCTCTGAAATCACCACAGCAAGGGACGGACTCCAGAGGACCGATATTGAAGAATTTACGCGCCAAGGATCCGAGAAAATCAAGCCGTTCACGTTAAAGAAGCCTGAAATTGGTGTAAAATGCAAGATCACATGGTTCCCGCCATCCGATTGACTCGAAACTTCATACATGTGATGGGGGCCATAAATTAACCGTACATATTAAATTTCAGCCATTGAAGATCTCAGGAAGTGGTCCTACGGACAGATCAGCCCATTAATCTCCAATTTGGGGCCCACCTGATATCTGGAACTGCCTCAACTTGGGTATTGACGGCTAAAATAGCATGAGAAAGAGAATGGATGGTCTAGATTTCTCGTAAACATCACGGTGGGCCGTATGTATAGCGTGTGTACAAAGAGTACACACGCACCAGCGCCACACCAGCTCAGCGTAACGCGGTCAGCAGCGCTGACCGCGTCGTTTTCTTAAAAACGGCAATTGCCGTTTCCAATTAGCGTAAAAACGGACGCTGTTCGTTTTTTGTCGAAGTTGTGGACCCCACCCATCACCCGTACGGCTGATCCAAGCCATCTATTTTCTAGAGGGCCACGAACACTACAAAACCTTACTGACCTTTGGCACCCATGCATACACACGTGCAAAATACTGAGGCCATAAGCGGGCTGTCTCGCGACGTTCAAAAGTGGTTAGCGTGATTTCTTCTTTTATACGCATCAATGGACAATAAAAACCGTCCATCTTTGGCCGTTTTTTCGTCACGCATCTAATAGACGGCGTGGATTCCTCCGTCGAATTCAGTAATGGGCCCCACCAACCTCAGCAGAAAACGGAATTTTCCGTTTTTGAAACAGCGTTAACACTGTCTGGTTCCGGTTCGCAATTGTGGGCCCCATCCATTGTGTAAACGGACAATCGAAACCGTTCATCCGTTTCCTAGGGCAGCTACAACCTACGCCTAGCTGATGGAATTTGAAGACATTAAGTCATTGGATTTTCAACCATTCAATAGCAGAACGGACGGTAGGTTGAAAACCCTGTGGAACACTACAACTCTTATTCAAAACCAGTCATGTCCGACCAGTTTTTCGAGAAGAGTGCAATGGACGGTGTGGATTTCCCAACCGACCTCAATCATGGACCCCACCAAGCACCAGCGCCAATTCCGTCCGTGGGCCTTGTCTACGACGCGTCCGGAAATCGTCCGGATTTTCCGGGCTATTATACGTGCATAGAGAGGATCGGTCCAATGATCCAGACCATCCACAAGCCGGAGAAGGGGTTTTCACCCTTCCTATGATGTCAGAATCACGGTCATGCCGTTCACTGTCTCGCAAATACGTTTCGAACGCGGCTATTTCTACACTTTTACTGCGTAAGTGCGAAAGAGAATGCGTAAGCTCTCTACCGACTCAGCCGTTCCAGCCAACCACACACACCTATAAAGAGAAAAAAAAGAAGAGAGAGAGGCATTGAAGCTTTGGAAGTCTCACGTGAAGAGAGAGAGAGAGAGAGAGAGAGAGAGAGAGAGAGAGAGAGAGAGAGAAGAGAGAGAGAGAGAGAGAGAGAGAGAGAGATTAGTAGTTTCTTTGTTTTGATTTTTACTTTGGCGTGATTTAGCCAACATGGTTGACTAAACCCCTTAGCTAGGGCTAAGGGGTGAAGCTTGTAGCTTGATGGGTCTGCTTCTATGGTTCTGATTCATGTTAGACTGAATTGTTGATTGATTGCAGCTAGATCAATGGGAATACTTCTGGTTTTTAATGATTTTTTGTGACTAATATTACATTAGATCTGTGATGGCTTGGGTTTTCCTTTTGCTTAATTCTGATTATGGGGTTAGGAAGCCCTGTTGTTCACCATCGTCTCCTAGGCATGGTTGGATGACGGAACTCTTCCTGACGCTCATACATCATACAGTTCAGTTGTCGATTGGTTGAATTCTGTTGTTGGCTTTGTCTCATAGGCACGGTTTTGTGATGGAATCCATTCTGATTTATAACCGTCTAATGTATTGAAACTGCATTAACCAAGGTTCAATCTTGATATCTTTTACCATAGAATTCCCTGATCTCTACAAGTGGATCCCCTGAATCCCTAGTTCCCTTATCTGAATTCTTTAAGTTTAGATTAATATTTCACTATTATTCTTCAAATCACAATTGGTTTAGATTTCATCTTAGCCTAGTTCTAGATCAGGTTACTTTTAGATTACGTACAGGTTTCAGTCCCTGTGGATTCGACCTCGGTCTCACCGAGTTTAATACTACATCACAACCCTATACTTGGGGAGTGAACACCTTCCATACGAATGATTTTTTTCTCTTCAATATAGATAAAATAAATAAATAAATAAATCTTACAATCAACAATGGAGAACAACTGCAGAACGCCTATCTGGATGAGGAATTATGCTTGAACTTAAATTGAATCCATCATAGACTTAATTTATAGCTAAAATCAACGACTAAATTATTACTACGAATTATACTAATGATTGTAAATAGCAAGTAAATGTAAATATTACACTAAAGAATATAAATCACCAATGAAGAAAAAAAGGGTTACATTAAGGAATGTAGATGAATGATAATTGAAAGGATGATTGAAAGATAGATTTGGTTTGGTTGGTATGAAACAATGATTTCTTTTATTACAATCTCTTACTATTTATAATCTTAACCTGTTCACTTAGATGCTTCCCACGTTTCAACGGTTGCTATAACCGTTTCATCATTACTCGCTTTTATTGCTTCTAATCCTGTTAGCACGACTACTTTTCGCTCAACTACTTTTTCTTTATGGATGACATTGTGTTACATAATAAATACCAGCCGTATTGCCACAAAATTCTCTTCACACACCTCTAAAGATCTTTAAATACACTATGTAACTTTCATATGGTTACACGCAACCTTTCCTAATTGGTTCTTGTATGAATTGTCAGAAATAGAGATGAACAACATCATGTTTCTTTTCCATCCATGTAAGGTCAACCTAACCTAGATGTAGCAAAAATATAAAAATTAGATTGATCTAAAACTTTTGTGCCCACAAAAAGCTTTTAATGGTCATTCACCACGATTTCCATCAGAGTGGTCCACCTGAATTTTTTAACTTCTTAAGTTTTGAGATCACATCCTTAAATGAGGTAGAAAAATGAAAAAAAAAAAAAAAAAAAAAAAAAAAAAAAAAAAAAAGCATCAATATACAAAGTATTCGTCGATGTGGTCCCCACACGGTGAGGGTAACACCCACTAAGGTGTTGGGTGTTACCCGGGTAACACCTAATACAGTCCCACCATCTCTCTACCTCTCTCTCTTCATGCAATCTTCCATTAATGAGACTCTGCAAAGCCAGCAGGAATTGCATGGCTAAACTCATTGCTCCTGTCATGCCTCGCTTGCATGCCCTCGATATTTCCATTTTTCTTTTTCTTTTTTGATATCAACATCCACCCTCCCTCCTTTTTTCATTCACACGATACAATCTTATAACTTTCTTATGTCATAATACTACAAGTATATGAAGAAAATGGTTGTATCTAGCAATAAATAATAGTGGACATAGCAGTTCACTGCACGTGTTATTCTAGAAATGATATTTACACCCACCTAACTGATAATCACACATTTTTCTACTTACTCTAAATAGTAAAAGTAGAGTTGAGGTAAGCGCACAAACATGCACCGGGCACACATCAAGACATGGGAGCCGATTAGGTATTACTAGGGCTCAAAGTTGGTCGGGTTCAACCCTACCGGCCTGTGACTGACCCGATATTGGGTTGAGCTTAGGCAGGATGTATCGGGTTTGGTCTCGAGCTTGGGCCATACAAACACCAACCCGATAAAACTTGGGTCGGTCTCGGGTTGCCCGACCCAACTCAAACATGATCGATATATATATACTTGTAAATTATAATTGAGTGTGGATCGTATGTGTTGAAGGCATAGAAAATTCCAGTGTTGTCGGTCGGGTCTCATTGGTCCATGTCATTTTCGATGACTCAAGCTAACAAGATATGCCGAATTTCTCTCTCCCAAATAAATTGCGTGCTACACAACACAACTTTTAAAGTGTAGTTGTCTTATATTTTAGTTTGTTTGTTTAGAAAAAATAAAGTTCCTTACTATAAATAAGTACATATATAATTAAGAAAATCATAGGTATAAAAAATAAGATGTTTTTTGAGATATAATAGACTAATGTAATAATGAACATTTTAGCATGCATCCACCGACCAACCTGACTGAGCTGGCTTGATTTGATCTTAGTTGAGAATTCTCAACCCAAGGTTGGGTTGGGTTGGGTTGGGTTGGGGACCAACCCAACCCGGCCGCCTTTCAGCCCCAGGTATTTCCCAAGTAACATTGTTAGTGGGTGTTACCATAACCGTATGGGACCCACCTTTGATGAATGTGTTATATATCTACATTGTTCATCCATTTTCATCTCATTTTAGGACTTCATCCCCAAAATTAAGCATATCCAAATCTCAAGTGGACCACACCACTGAAAAATATGGTGATTAAACATTAAAAACTTATTATGTGCCATTAAAGTTTTGTATCAAGCTGATCTTTGTATTATCCGTTCATCAAGATTTGTTTTAACTTATTAACAGGTTGAATGGTAAATGGTCATTACAGTGGCCATAGGTAGTTTTTAATGGTTGTTCATTCAATCACTACCTTTTCCTATGGCATGGTCGACCTGAGATTTGGGTCGATCTGTTTAATTTTTGGGACCAAATCTTAAAATGATTTGGAAACACTGATGGATGGCGTAGACATATAACAAACTAATTAAGGTGGGCTCCACAATCAGGGTAACACCCACTAACCTGTCACCCGGGTCACACCTAATCCGCTGCCAGCTCGGTGGAGGTGAAAATTCCAAGCCTTCAATCAGTTGGGTCCCACCATCCAACCCCACCTCGGTTTCCAGGCAGGAACTTCCTGCTAAAGGCTTTCAACCGGAAATCCGCGTCCGGTGGCGTGTGCTTCTTTATAAATGCGTCTGTGCTTAGCAAGGCAATGCGTTTGAATTCATAAGAGTCTGGTTTGCCTGTGCTGCGACTAAGCGTATCCAGCATCTGTCTCTCTTTATGGCCTACATGCAGAGATGATCTAATGATTTAAACCGTCCATCATCTTGAAGACATAATAATTGATATATATTATAATAATCACGCTTCAAAATTTATCCAGATCTTGTTAATTATTTCAGTCAAATATGAGCCACTGAAAATATTCTTTTCAATGTTCCACGTTAATCAACGCTTACAGCTGCGGTTAGAATCACCCTTGATAGTACTCTTCCTACTACGGTTTGTGTAGAGGAATATCCAGACAAATGGACGGTGCGAATTATCAGAACAGAGAGGTATGCAGCCCCAGGTAGAAAGAACTGCGCTGGTTTTCCTGATTGAACTTAGGCTACTTAGCGAACTGTTTACAAGTGATGAGGTGTACGTACAGGCTACCTAATATTTTGAAATCTAATTTCGTACCACGGACCTCAACCGTTTTCAACACCTTTGTTTAAGCAGCTGCCTAAAACACGCAAGCTCGTTGGGCCCACCATATTTAAATCCACTCCATCCATCAGGTGACAATGATGATTTGAATCGTATGTAGTAATTATTATCCTGAAAAAAAAAAAAATCTGCTGGGCCACACCAATAAAAATGTGTGAATTGTGTACTAAAACCTGGTTCACTTGGTGTGGCCCAATGAGTTCTCGATCAAGATGATTTTGGTACCTTACCTTCATCCTAATGAGTTACACATTATTAACAAGTTTGATGGAGGATACATACTATGCTGATCCTGTACACAGAATAATAGTTTGCACTCAATTCCTATTGTTCCCTTGGTGTGGCCCACCTAAGTACTGTATATTACTATCTTTTTTCCTGGATTCTTGCTGAATGGTCTCCTAACCCTCAATTGAGGTTAGAATCTGATGAAGGGATCAGATTTTACGTATAGAGTGGGGTGGGGTGTATAATGTTCGGTGTTTCAAGAGCTTCCTAATAAAACTGATAAGCTAGGGGGCTTGAATTTGGAATGAATTGGAATACACAAGACAATTAGCATAGGATCAATGTAAATTAAAATATTCAATTGTGTTAGGTGGCTTGTAATTAGAATTCATTAGAATTCAAAAATTGTGTTTGAACTATGGTTTTCTTCAGCATATTTATAAAAACTTAATTTATTTTATTAACTAAATTAAATTTAATATCCCAAATTAATATGCATGTGGTATTTGAGAGAATGAATGTACTAAGCGCATTGATATGTATACTTTGGCAGAAAATGGGAAAATTGTGGGCCTTAGGTGGGCCACAAACATAAAGATCACAAATGAGTGACTGATCACCAACATTTCTTAACCATCCATTTAGATGGCTAAGGTCTAGATTGTTCAAATCATTTTATTAGTGTGATTTTAGTAACACAACCGATAATTGAATTATTTCAGAGTATCATCTGTTATACGTGAAAGCTTGGTGGAGCTAAGGAATTATGGCTAAGTCCTTGGGGGGGGGGGGGGGGGGGGTTGTGTGTGATTAGGATCAAATAAAAATTTTACTTTTAAATATAATTGTCTACTTAAATTAATATGTAAATTAAATTAAATAAGACAATTAACTCTAAGGCTTCCAAGCCAATAGATGGTCCAATCCCATAAATTACAAATGATATGCATTCAAGCAACTAATATATAAATATAATAATGTACATGTGTGTGTGTGGGATGTATTACATATCAACTCCTAGTATTCATCTAATAATGTATACATATAATTACACATTCACTATATAAGCATAATAAAACAAGTGCTCAGGTACAATCATAAACACAAGCATGTATGTTGGTTTGGTTTCTCTACTCCACTCCCAGAGGACGCACTCAACCCATGAGTATATCGGATTTTACTATCAGAGGTTTAAAATCAGATTAACTTTTAACCTTTACAATTTTACATAGGGATCGACTCCCACAAGATACTCTACATGGTTTTTTATAGGCTCACAATGAACCTCGGTTCCTACACAAGAACCTACTGACATATACTCCTGCCGGAGGCTCTCACAAGAGATTTTACTTGGTTTTCTATAGGCCAACCAACAATCCGGTCCTAATCTAAGGACCTATGTTTACTCTCATCGAAGGCTCCCATGGAGACTAAAACGTACACACCTATGTCTGATGAATTCGACCCTACACAAGATCCTAGGTCCTACAAAAGAACCTATTCGAGTTTGGGTCAGAAACTCTTACCATTAATCCTACAGTAGGAAAGAGATTATGAACTCACTCAATGAGTAGTCGAATTAAGTCCCTTTGATGCGTCGTTCTTTAGTCGTTTCTTCAAAGCTCACTTGTGCTTGAATCTGCTCCTTAATTGTTCCCCCGATCATGATGTCGATACTTTGTCAAGGCTTCAGCTCAAAGATCAGACACCTTGCATATGATGCTCTGATGAGGTGAGTAAGGTGATGGGATGTTGTGTAGAATCCCCTACAACTAATGGAAAGTTGTAAAGCATAAGGGATTCACCAAGAAGGGTCTTCTAAATGATTTAGACAAAGGTTATATCAATATGATTAGGTATAATCTTTTAAAAATTGTGGAGATTGAGTTCATCTTCAATATTGAGGTTGGAATCCTTATTAGAGTGTTAAAGCATAAGAAGATTAATCAAATCTCATGGAATATGGGGCTTAGGATGTGGGATATAATTCGGGATTTACCTAAACTTCATTTGCACCGAAAATCCTCTCAAATGCTATTGAGGGTCAAATATTGCATATTATCCCCCATTTATATCTTAGTTTTATGAACATGATAATGCTTAATGATCTATTTTACTCATGTTTGTGTGGCAAGGTGAATTTAAGAACTTAGGTTAAAAATGGTGTTAAAAGCATGGATTTGATGCTCAAGAATCACCAAGGCAAGGGATGGATCTTAAGAGACCAAGATTAAATAATTCACATGCCAAAGATCTAAGAAAATCAAGTGAGAAATGAAGAGAATTAAATATTTGAAGTGAAGAAAAGGAATCCTGAAATCGTCTTGAAAAAACATATTCTGAAACTCTGGATCATTTTTTGAAATTGCGCAGAGTTAAGTCTATTTTGGAAAACTGCGTAGAGCGAAGTCTATTTTAGTAAACTGCGTAAATTTGGGGCGGTTTCTGAATTTTTCATCTTAGTTTGAAGGAGGAGTTCCCCAGTTATAAATAGGGCTTCTCAGAGCATTTCTAGGCATCATTCAAAGCATTCAAGAGCAAGATTTGGGGTTTTTAGAGAGTTTTCAATTTTATTAAAGTTTTATAAATTATTTTTTTTTCTTTTAGATCTTTTCTATTTGCATTTATTTCTTTCTTGTTGCTTTTCTATTTTGCAATTTAGTTATATTTTTTTAGTTCCGTCTAGCCCAAGCTAGAAGGGAAGCACATTGGTTTAATGATTTTATAAATTATGATAATTGATTATTTTTAATGATGAGATGAATGGTGTATGCATGTTATCAATTATCTAGGTTTAGGTTTTTTATCCTCATGTGAGATTCATATATTTTCATCATATGAGATCCATATTGATGATAAGCTTAACCTGCATTAGTTAGATTTCTTAGATGGGAGATGTTCTCAACCTACTACTTTTCTTTGATTCATTATCTCATGGATATTGAATACTGAAAATCACTAGCATTTGAGAATATATATCAATGATGTTAGTCCATGATTTTCTAATCTTTTATATCATTTATTAAAATATTTAAATTGTTTTATTTTTTGATTAGGCTAACCATAGTGATCAGATCCTAGTTGTTTTATCAAAGTCATCATGACTTATGTAACATTAACCTATGTGTTGAAATTTGAATCTTGGGTGATGCTTTCAAATTAATTGAATTCCATAAATTCAAAACCTTCAAAATCATTTCCTTTGTTTAGTTTCCATTACTTAGTTAATTTTGCATTTAATTTTCTCATTCTCATAAATCATCTCCCTATGGGATCGACCCTGTATTCACTGGATATTACTTACAAACCTCTGCATTTGGAGGTAAGCAATCAAGTTTTTAGCACCGTTACTGAGGAGAGACGGAGGTAAGTTGATCTGTGCAAGGTAGCTGCGGTAAGTTCTTTTTTAAAACCTCCAAAATTTCTGTAGATTTTCTGTTTTACTTTGAAAGTAAATTCAGTTGGGTCTTTTAAGCACTAACTGTGACATAAGGTTGCCCTGCTTGAGATTTTATCACCCAAGTACTATGATTGTCCTACAGTTATTGTTTGATCACAAAGATCATTCGCTAAATCTATTTTTCAGATTAACATAATTTAGTTGCTGCATTAGTTTTACTTTTGTTGATTTATTTTTTATTTTTACTTTGTGGTTTGAACCTTTATGGTCGGCTCTGCCGCCTGGGTTGTTAATTTATTTTGCTTTATAGTTTGAACCCTTTTGGTCCGCTCAAACACCTGGGTTGTTAATTTATTTTGTTTTGTGGATTGAACTCTTATGGTTGGCTCTGTCGCTTGGGTTATTGGATTATTTTGCTTTGTGGAATGAACTCTCATGGTCTGCTCTGCCGCCTGAGTTATTTGATTTATTTTGTTTTTACTTTAAGTAACATACTCGCTATTTGAAGTATTTTTTTTTTTTTTTTTTGTGGTGTGGATGGTTTATGTCCCGTTGGAGTATATATCAAAACAATCGACTCTTCTTCGAAGGTGGACTAGTCCTAGGCCTTGATCATTCATTTAGGAGAGGCAGTTAACACCACTTGGATTCCATGACAGACCTAGTTGATAATGTAAATCTAAATCTGCTAGATCCAACTATAAACAGAGAAAATCAATGTAATCCTCCTCTTGAGGATGAGAATAAAGTTCATAGGAATGTGTTAAACCAACCAAGAACTTTACGTGAACATCTACACTATGAGAGATCAACTTTACCATCTTGCATAACGTTCCCTGCTCACTCAGGGAACATTGATTTTAAACTAGGTATGATTCAATTAATTCCTAAATTTCATGGCTTGGATTCTAAAAGCCCCTACTTGCACGTCAAGGACTTTGAGGAAGTGATTGCAACATTACAAGTAAACAATGACAATATGGATGTACTCAAACTTAGGTTATTTTTATTTTCTCCAAATGATCGGGCCAAAGCATGGCTCAACTCTCTAAGACCTCATACCATCACTACATGGCAAGCCTTAAGTAAAGAGTTTTTGAAAAAATTCTTTTCCGAGTACAAAATAAATGCACTGAAATAGGAAATCATGCTGTTCTCCCAAAAGGAGAATGAACTATTTTTCCAAGCTTAGGAACACTTCAATGACCTTCTACTCACTTACTCACATCATGGTTATGAACCATGACACTTGATTGATGCATTCCAAAAGGGGCTCACCATGGATACCTGTTAGTTCATAGAGATGATGTGTGGTGGAACCTTTCTTGACAAAGATCATAATGAGGCTTGAAATTTCTAAACATATTAGTGAAAAATACTCAAACATGGGATCTCTCTGCTAAACTTGATCAAACTAGATACATTCCTAGAAACAAAGTGGGGATTTATGTCATAAGAGAGGAAGACACCTTAATGCAAAATTCGTTGCATTAGCCAGAAAGGTCGAAGCCTTGGAAATTAGGAAGGTTGATATGATGAAAGAAAATATTTCCTTAGGTAATTTTTATAGCATTTGTGGTGGTGCAGACTATGACATAAATGATTGTCCAATAATCCCGGTTGTACAAAATACACACATGAGCATGGACAAGCAAATGCTGTAAATAACTACCAAAGGTGAGTTATGTAACCAATGGGAAACACGTACAATCCAAATTGGCGTAACCATCATAATCTTAGTTGGAGGAATGGACTACAAATTAATGTGCCTAATGCACCTCAAGTGCCTCCACAAAATAACTTCTTTGGGACACCTAAAAATACACCATATGTTCCCCCACCAAAGTGATCATCTGTGGAGGATGCATTGACCGCATTCATGAACACTCAAGGTCAAATGAATCAGTCTATAATCTAATCAAATCAGGAATTAAAAACGGTCGTGGCTAGGATTGAGACGTAACTAAATGCTAGGAAAAAAGGCACCCTTCCTTCTTAACCTGTGCCACACCCTAGAAATATACATTTCATTGGAGACTTAAATTCAAGCGAGCTACATCATGAACAAGCCAAGGTGTAACGCCCTGAATTTCGAGGGTCAAGCAAAGCTCTACTCCCGAGATTCAGAACCTCACTTATGAAGCATGGATGATGACATTCAGATTTCGTCCATGTTAATGAGTTAAGTATGTGTGGGATTATACTAAACAACATATCATACTCCGGATATAATGAATTTAAGTAAGAGGAAGACTGAAAGATATCTATTTTAAGCATGTGTGTGTTTCACAAACCTCCAAAGTATGAGTACGTAACCAGGTTTAATATATACATGAATTGTTTCAAAATGAATAAAATATAAAAATGTAAAATGTCCAACTAAGACAGATATCCCAGTGGTCCCTGCGTATCGGCACGAGGTCTACATCGACCCACCCAAGAGATGAAAATAAGAGAATTCCTCTTCCTCATTCATAAAGTCATGCTCCATTGCATAGACTTTATCAGCACATGCATCTAAATCAGAGTCTGGTTGGTGTTTTAAAACACCGTCACAGAGTGGTAGTGAGTGATCAACTCAATGGTACTATATGACAAAAGCTAACATGTTATTAAGTCAATCAAGCAGTAATGATAAAGCAATCAAACAATCACTTCCTAACTACTCTTTTTAATACAGGTATGGAGTGCAAGTAAAGATGTATGCCCTCGCAGCAAAGCTCCCTCACAAGCGACTTCGACAACTTATTTCGCATATGACAACACTTCTTCAAAATGGTGCAACTTCATCGCCTTTAAAGCACATCTTAACTAATACACTGCAATGCATGGTCGTGTTAGCCAAATAATTAATTAAGCTTATTCATACAGCAAGTTTGGGAAGCTAGAGTACCTCCCTTTATATCATTGACCTGAATCGACAGATCCATCTAGGTTTGTCACTACTAGTTAAAGCACATACGATAGGCAAGTTGTAGGGTCGTCACTCCTAATGAAACACATGCGACAGGCAAGTTATAAGAATTTATACTTGCGGTCACTACGGGGAGGCTCGTCACCTCAGCGTAGGCCGATAGCACGAACACAGTGTCCCATACCACCATTGCCCGGCTCACGAGTCTTAGTTGCTCATTGGTCACTACGGGGAGGCTCGTCACCCCAGCGTAGGCCGACAGCACGAACACGGTGTCCCATAACACCATGCCTAGCTCACAAGTCTTAGCGGATCATGGTACCATGGTTAAAGTGAACCTTTACATTGGTGAGGGGTACCTTAGATTCAATCAGTAGTGTCCATACATGGTAACACATAATAGGCCAATCGGTTCGTTGGGCAAGTTCGATTGGTACAGGCGTACGCTGACTTAATCGACATGGAGCACGTAAGCACCCCTCATGGCCTAGCCACTGTCGACAATCGTCTTACGACCCGGATTCGTCGAGTTTACCCAATGTGGTGAGACTAATTCGGCCACCTAAACAGGAACTGTTACCGATTGCCTGGGCTACATTATAGCCTCAATCCTACACATATGCAGCTAATAAACACATGTGATAATCATTGCAGCATTTACAAACAATCTAAGTGAATTCCTCATTTGAGTATTTAAATAAACACATCAATCATGTTTCCAAATACTTGCATTTTATCAATTAATTACATAGAGGCAAATATGATTACATAAAAGAAACTATACATATGCATAAGGTAGTAAAGAATCCGATCTTAATACTCGTAATAAATACAAATCATCAACAATTTCTCATTCAGACAATTCACCAAATACTTAGACTACACTTCACCAAATATATAGACTAGGTTAGTTACAACATATATTTTAGCAATTCCTTATACAGAAAGATCAACATGCATATGACAATGATGAATCCTAGATTAGTAATAATGGCAAGCACGAATCATTTTCAAATGTTCATTCAAACATTTCAACAAACACATGGGATGCATCTTTCACTCATCACAACTCATAGGTGTATATCATACAGAAATCGATGTATTTAAGACAATACGGTAGCAATCAAGTCAGACATAAATCATTAGCCGACATGAAAGCATTTATAACCATAACCTAAGTATTTATAGTCTGCACCTTTCGTTGGGATGCTCGACTCGAACTCGGTCCAAAATCTACGTTTCCAAAATGGAACGTCGGGCACCTAAATGGCGAAGCAGGTTAGCTAGGTTAATGAACAACTATCCTGCATCTCTACAATGATATTAGGGTTAGGATTTCTTACCCAAAATTGTAACCGAAAAAGGTTGGGTAGCGCAATGGGGCGAAGATTTGGCGCGTGGATTCGTGGGAGAGGATTCTTGCAGCGATCTCCCAAAATATCTCTTCTCTCTTTCCTCTTTTCTCTTCTTTTCTCCTCTCTCTCCTTAGGATTTTTACCAAATTCGTATATGGGGGTGATGGAGAGAAATAAGGGCTATTTATAAGCCCAGAAGTGATGCATATGGCCCCAGGGCCACTTTATACATAGGTTATACCCTTTGGGTGGCTATTTTTAACGAACAGGGCTCATAGGGAGGCCCACGACCCATTTACTTCATAGGGAATGTTCCCTGACAATGGATCCATGGCAGGATACGATTTCGGTGCCATCGGATAAGCCGATCGACCGTGGAGAACTTGCGTCAGATCAACAGTCATACTTACTTAATTGGGCCCACTGTTATACGGATATGTGCAGGGAAATTTCCTTTCCCCATGGGTGAAGTTTGGTCACAAACTGACGGTCTGAAATCCTCAATTACGCGTGAGAGTGAACGGCCCAATTCACTTAAGTTTCAGTTCATTTTCTAAAGATATTTGTGTTTCTCATGCACTTCACTCATGGCTCAAGTTGGGCATTTTTGGACACCATATGGGCTTGATTCCCACGATGGTTGTTAAGCCCAGTAAGACGGACATAGTTCTATAGTTTCACGGTCATCGGACCCTCGACGTGCGGTCTAAGTCCGATACAGGGTTTCAATGTACTCTCGAGAGCAACAGACTCTTGGGATTTCTCCTAGGTCTTAAGATGACATTGAGTCAGTGGTACTCATGGTTTTAGGCCTTCCCATTTGTAAAAATGGTGGCCCAAGATTAATCCATCAATTATTTAGTTTTGTACTTAACTAAATTCTGTCTAAATTATATGACAGGATATGGTCCTTAGGTTGTTCTGCCTAAGGTTGTACTCGGGTCTTTGTATGGATTTTTTCGGGACGTTATAATCTACCCCCCTTACAGACAAATTGTCCTTGAAATTAGTACCTTTTCGTACTTCTCGAGAATTTGTGGGTAGTTCTTACGGACTTCGACTTTCGTTTCCCAAGTAGCCTCCTCCTTGGTGTGGTGTGTCCATAACACTTTCACGAGTGGGATGACCTTGTTGCGCAACACTTGTTCTTTCCTATCTAGAACACGCGTGGGTCGTAATACATAGGTAGCGTATTCTCTTAGCTGCACTTGCTCCCACCTAATAATATGAGTGAGGTCGAGAACATACTTCTTCAGTATTGACACATGAAATACGTTGTGTACGCCTACGAGTGGTGTGGGCAAGGCGAGACGGTATACCACCACACCCACTCAGTCTAAAATCTGGAATGGCCCAATGAACCTTGGCATAAGTTTTCCTTTCCTACCAAAATGAAGTACTCCCTTCATTGGGGAAACTTTAAGGAATACATAGTCCCCAACTTCAAATTTCAACTATCTGCGTCTCGTATCTGCGTAGCTCTTCTACTTACTCTGGGCTGTAAGGAGTCAACGCCTGATAATATTGATCTTTTCTAAGGTTGTCAGAACCAACTCTGGGCCAACCAAGCTCTTCTCGCCAACTTTTGCCCAACAATGCGAAGCCCGACATGGGCATCCATACAAGGCTTCGTAATGAGTCATGCTAATGCTTGCTTGAAAACTGTTGTTATAGGTAAATTCGGAATAAGGGAGATAGTCATCCCAGCTGTCCTTGAAGTCAGGTACGCTTGATCGTAACATGTCTGTTAGTGCTATTATATGATACCTCTTTGATTGTCAAATTTTGTGTGTCAAAACCTTGGTATGTTCTATGTGTGTGTTCTATGTTTAAGACAACCATGGACTCTTCAAGCGGCTTCAAGATATAAAGAAGAAGATATAAAGAAGAAGATATAAAGAAGAAGATACAAAGAAGTCACGGCATTCTTTATTGGTTATTCAAGTTCAAGATAAATGTTGGTGTCAAGTATTTGGACGACTCTGACTTCAGGTTCAAGTGGTTGGACGACTCGTACTTCAGGCTTTAAGTACTAAAAGATTTATCATTCGTTGAATGAAGTAGAGTTCAATGTCCATACTTCATTATTCAGGTTTCCTAGACCATAGTCACTGACCTTAGGGTAGGTCACTTTGGATACATTATCCAAATGTATTTAAACATGTGTTTGAGCTGCTCTTAGACTAGTCCTGGTTCTGGTTCGACCAGTCCTAGCACTGGCTCGACCTGTCTAAGAATTTCCTAGACCAGTCTTAGAATTGTTCAAATTTATCGGATTTTCTGGTTCGTTCACGACCAGTCTTGAAGTCTGCACGACCGGTCGTGGAACGGCCTCGACTCGAAGCTCGACCAGTCGTGGAGCCTCGGCTCAAACTCCAGCGACTAAATTCACTGTTGCTCGACCAGTCGAGAAGGGGTCTCGACCGGTCGTGGAGGACCTTCGACCAGTCGTGGAATGCCTACGACCAGTCGTACATCGGTTTTCCTGAATCCGCGCAGAAATTCAAAAATCTGTTTCTTCTAAGACCAGTCGTGGGAACTTCTAGACCAGTCGAAGACGAATTTCTGTAACTATAAATAGCACACGAATTTCAGAGTTTATTCATTGAAAATTCTATAAAAGCAAGGTTCCACTCTGAGATAAGTCGTGTTTAAATTTAAGCTAATTTGCGCTTCATTCTAATTCCTTTTGTTAGCTTTTTATATTTGATTTTATTCTAAATTCCAATCCTATTTGAAAAGGGGAAATCGTGTATTCCTTCTTCTTGGAATTAAAATCAAATAGAGCTAGCCCTTTGAGATTTCATTTAAAATCAATTAGAACTTAGAACCTCAATAATTTGAGTATTGGACATTGAACTATCATCTCTACTCTGATCGGTTCTTCCGGGCTACTGCAAAAAGATAAGATCCAGGTATTCTACAATTCCTGTAATTTCTATTTTGGTTTTGTATGAGATTTGCCAGAAAAATCTCTATGTGTATGGTTATCTGAGGAAAGCCAGAAAACTCAGATTGTGGGGTTTTTTGAATTGTGTAAGCCCAAGTGATAAAGACACAATTGTGAAGGTTTTTGGTAAACCTGTGAAAACCAGTTTTATTAGAGAACGCTAATATCCCCTGTGTGAGGATATTAGGAGTGGAGTAGCATTCTGTGTGGCTGTTTGAGAACAGTTGGTGAACACACAGGCGAACCACTATAACTTCTTGTCTTGTGGATTGAATAGTTATTTAATTCCTTATCTTTTATCATTCAGTTCTATTTTCCTTGTGGATGTGAATGTTGTAACAGTTTGAAATTTCAAGCAAGTGTGGGAATGTTGTAATAATTTAGTGATTTATTTCTACAATTTATTTCCAGCAATTCTTTTTATTGATTCAAGCTTTAAATTCCAAATTGTTCCAGCAAGGTTGCCCTGCCATTTTTATGGTGTATGGTTGTCCCTAGAACAAGACATTTGTAAATTCAATTTATTCAGTGCAGTTTGTATTTGTTTCTTTATTCCTCTTTGATTTGTGTATTTGATACAAAGACATTTCTAGACATAAGGTTGTCCTACCATAAACACTGAGTTTTTGGTGAAAGGTTGTCCTTAGAACAACGTTTGTATCAACCACTCAATTTCAATTGTTTGAGGTTGTATTTCATTTCTGCATTACAATTTATTTAATTAGTTCATTGGCTATCATATTTCGTTAATTCCGCTATTATAAGTTTTTATTTGGCATTGTCCTATTCACCCCCCCTCTAGGACATTTAGCTTGGCCATTTCAAGTGGTATCAAAGCCTAATAGCTCGCTTTTTCTTTGTATTTGGATTTATTTCCTGAGCTAACGATCTAAGCTATATTTAATAATGTCAAATTTTGATAGCCTCTCAGTCACTAGGCCTCCACCATTTGATGGCTCCAACTATGCTTATTGGAAAGCCAGAATGAGGATCTTCCTCAAATCAATGGATGAGAGTGTGTGGCAAGCCACAGTGATTGAATGGAAGCCTCCTGCCATGGAAGTTACTGGAATTGATGGTTCTAAATCTATGAAAATTACACCATACCATCAATGGACCACTCTTCAGAAAAGTGAGAGTAGTGCTAATGCTAAAGCACTTAATGCAATTACTTGCGCACTATCACCGGATGAGTTCAAAAGAATCATATCTTGTGATACTGCAAAGCAAGCTTGGGATATTTTAGAAATGACACATGAGGGTACATCGATTGTCAAAAAATCTAAAGTCCAACTCCTCACAACTAAATTTGAAGAAATTCACATGGAGGAAAATGAAATGTTTATGGACTTCTATACTAGATTAAATGACATTGTAAACTCAATGTGGGGTCTTGGTGATAAAATCCCAGAAAATAAAGTGTGTGCAAAAATTCTACGCTCTCTTCCTGAACGGTTCAATTCTAAAGTAACCGCAATCCAAGAACTTCGTGACACGGACAAAATGAAGGTGGAAGAACTAGTTGGGTCTCTACAAACTTATGAATTAAATTTTAAAGTTCCTAAAGGAAAATCAATTGCTTTGAAATCTTCCAAAAATACGGTAGAAGATAAATCCGATTCTGAAGATGACTTAGCTCTTATTGCAAAAAGATTTTACAAAATTTTTAAAAGTAAGAAAAGAGTTGATTTTCAAAAATCAAATGATAAAAAGAAGTTTAGATCTAAAACTCGAAAATCTTTGAAAGACAGTCAATGTTACAACTGTCATGAGTATGGGCATCTAGCAAACAAATGTCCTAATAAGGAAAAATCCAAAAAGAAAGGTATGTTGGCTACATGGGATGAATCATCTGACTCTGAAGTTTCTTCTGAATCAGAAGATTCCGAAACCGAGTCGGGCAATGAAGTAAAAGCCCTTATGACTCTAGCTAAGTTTACCTTCTCTGATCACGATGATTCTACTAGTGAAGAAAATTTGGATAATGACCATGAGAATGAAGAAGATCTTCAAGATGCTTACAATGCCTTATACAAAGAGAGTTGTAAAATTGCTGTGAAGCTTAAACTTCAAAGAGAAAAATTTTTCTAAACTTAGAGATTGTTTTGACTTGCTTGTTTTAGAAAAATCTCAAATATCAGATTATTTTGAAAAATCAAAAAGCGATTTAGAATTCAAAAACTCTCTGATTGTTGATTTAAAATCTGAAATTGAGAGACTAAAAAATGAAGTGTCTTCTCTTCTGAATTCAAAGGAAACTTGGAGGTATACCCAAGGTGATTCTAAATTAGAAAAACTTCTATCCGGTTCAAAAAAATGTGGTGATAGATCCGGGTTGGGGTATGATAAAACAATACCTCATAAACAGAAGAATTCTCCACCTAAATTTGTGAAAGGAGAATCCTCTAATTCAAAAAGAAAAACACTTCACAAGGTTTTGTCAAAACAACAAAAAATTTTCAAAAACCTAAAAACAGCTATGTCAACTTCAAAAGTCAAATGAAAAATCCTTTAGCTGAAAAAATAGTTGATTTACTCAAGGAACTTTTAAAATTTAACTCTGTAAGTCATTCTTTCAAATATAAACAAAAGAAGACCAACTATGTTCCTAAACCTAAAACTGTTATGAAATGGGTTCCTAAAGTTGACTGCTTGGTTGCTCACACTGCTTTCAAAGCAACTAGCCTTTCAAAGTGGTACCTAGACAGTGGTTGCTCCAGGCATATGACTGGTGACAAAGCTCTCTTCACCGATCTACAAGATATGACTGATGGGTCAGTCACATTTGGTGATGGTAGCAATTGCAAAATTATTGGCCAAGGTACGGTTCAACTCCATAATCTACCCTTATTTAAGAATGTTTTATATGTTGAAGGTTTAAAACACAACTTGTTAAGCATATCTCAAATATGCGATAACAATCATAGTGTGAAGTTTTCCAATCAAGGTTGTGAGATTATAGACAAAAAGGGATCTGTGATATTAACTGGTCTCAGAACTTCTGAAAACTGCTATATAGTGAGAAATGACAGCTCATCTAACCAAATGTGTTACATGGTCCATACCAATGAAACTGAATTATGGCATAAACGTCTTGGACATGTACACTACCGGAACTTATATAGATTGAGCAAAGAAGAACTAATAAGAGGTCTACCAAAGATTCAAAAAATAGATAAAATATGTGGTGAATGCCAGTATGGTAAACAAACTAGGAGATCTCACAAAAGGTGAACTCAAATACCACATCAAGACCACTCGAACTTCTCCACATGGATCTAATAGGACCAACTAGAACGGAAAGTCGAGGAGGTAAAAAATATATTCTGGTTATTGTAGACGATTACACCAGATTCACTTGGGTTTCATTTTTAAAGGACAAATCAGAAACCCTTGATGAAGTAAAAAAGATAATCAAACGGATCCAAACTGAAAAATGTTCTCATGTGAGTAAGATCCGAAGTGATCATGGATCCGAATTTGAAAATAGCTGTTTTGAGAAATTCTGTAATGATCATGGAATATCACATGAATTCTCTGCACCTAAAACTCCACAACAAAATGGCATTGTGGAAAGAAAAAATAGAGTTCTTCAAGAAATGGGAACTGTTATGCTAAATAGCATGAAGGTTTCTAAGAATTTATGGGCTGAGGCGATTAATACTGCTTGCTATATTATTAATCGTGTTTATACTTGCAAATCAAATAATAAAACGCCCTACGAAATGTGGTTTGACAAAAAACCTACAGTCAAATATTTTCGCGTTTTTGGCAGTAAGTGTTATATTTTACGTGACCGGGAAAACTTGGGAAAATTTGATACAAAAAGTGATGAAGGATTATTCTTAGGATATTCATTAAACAGTCGTGCATATCGTGTACTGAACAAAAGGACTGGAGTTATTCAAGAGTCAATCAATGTGGTCATAGATGATCACTTAAATACTTCAGCCCCTAGTTCAGATAATGATGAAGTTCTTATAATTGAAAAACCAGAAACTTCATCAAGTGAATCTAATCATGATGTGAGGACTGTCAAAGATCATCCAACTACACAAATCCTTGGAAATCCTCTCACAGGTGTACGCACTCGTAGACAATTAGAAGATTTTTGTAATTACGTGTGTTTCACCTCTCAGATAGAACCGGTTAATGTAAAGGAAGCTCTTTCTGATGAAAACTGGATAGTTGCGATGCAGGAAGAACTTAATCAATTTGTTCGTAACGATGTCTGGTATCTTGTTCCAAGACCAAAAGATAAACATATTATTGGAACTAAATGGATTTTCAAAAATAAGTCTGATGAATTGGGAAATATTATTCGAAACAAGGCAAGACTGGTTGTGCAAGGATACACTCAAATTGAAGGTATCGATTTTGAGGAAACTTTCGCTCCAGTGGCACGCCTTGAATCAATCAGATTATTTATATCCATTGCATGTTTTAGAAAGTTTAAGATTTATCAAATGGATGTAAAGAGTGCTTTTCTTAATGGTGATTTACATGAAGAGGTTTATGTTGAACAACCTACAGGGTTTGAAGATCCTAAGTTTACTAATCATGTTTATCGCCTTAAGAAAGCTCTCTATGGGTTGAAACAAGCTCCCAGGGCATGGTATGAAAAATTGACTAAGTTTTTACTGGGTCACAATTTTCAAATGGGTAGTGTTGATAAAACACTCTTTGTTAAAAAGCAGAACAATGATATTTTAGTGGTTCAAATCTATGTTGATGATATAATTTATGGATCAACTTGTACTGACATGACTGTTGAGTTTGCAGATCTAATGAAATCTGAATTTGAGATGAGTATGGTCGGAGAATTAAACTATTTTCTAGGATTGCAAGTTAAACAGCAATCTGATGGAATTTTTATTTCTCAAACTAAATATGCTCTAAATTTAGTTAAGAAGTTCGGATTTGAAAATGGTAAGAATTTTGATACTCCTATGAGTACTTCTCTAAAGCTCTCAAAAGACTCTACAGGTAAAGATATAGATCCTAAACTATATCGAAGCATGATTGGTAGTTTACTGTATTTAACAGCAAGTAGACCTGATATTGCTTTTAGTGTTGGAATTTGTGCTAGATATCAGTCTAATCCTAAAGAATCTCATTTGACTGCTGTTAAACGCATTATTCGTTATGTTGCAAGTTCAGTTAATCTGGGTCTTTGGTATCCCTTTGATACTAGTGTGCAATTGGCTGGGTTCTCGGATGCTGATTGGGCTGGTAATATGGATGACAGAAAGTCAACCAGTGGTGGTTGCTTTTACATTGGAAATTGCATAGTTTCTTGGTTCAGCAAGAAACAGAGTTCCATTTCACTCTCAACTGCTGAGGCTGAATACATTGCTGCAGGAAATGCATGTACTCAGTTAGTCTGGATGAAACGCATGTTAAGTGATTATGGTATTGCACAAGACTCAATAGTTTTATATTGTGATAATTCAAGTGCAATTAATATTTCCAAAAATCCAATCCAGCATTCACGAACTAAGCATATTGACATTAGATTTCACTATATTCGTGAACTTGTTGAAGAAAAAGTAATTTGTTTAGAATATATTCCTACCGAGAAACAACTTGCTGACATTTTCACCAAACCACTCGATAAATGCAAGTTCAATAAATTGAAATTTGATCTCGGTATGTGTAATATAAGATGATTGATTATGCATTTTAATAAAAATAAAATAATAAAAATAAAAATAAAGATAAATAAAAAATGCATATTTTGGTCTTACACGACCAGTCGAGGATAGTCTCGACCAGTCGTGGTTAGACCGGTCGAGGAATACTCAAGACCGGTCGTGTATCGCGCTGGTTCCTTTATTTGGGGAAAAAATCACTTTTTCTTCATTTCCCTCTTCTTCTCCAACGGGCATAGCTTCGACCGGTCGTACCCATCTATGGGATTTCTCCAGGTTTGAGTATTTCTCTTGATTTTATTGAAGAATCTTGAACATTACTTCTTGTCTTCCTTGTTAGTGTTGATTATTTCTTATTTCCTTCAAGGGTTTGGGGTTGTCTTCCTCATTTTCTGATTTGGTTGAAACCCATCTTGTTTTTCTTGAAATTCCTTCAATCTTTTCAAGAATATGGATGTTAGAGGTAAAAAGCGAACTAGTAGAGGTGCTTCTTCATCTAGGTCCAATGTTGTATCTCGCCGTCATCTTAGAGATCCTAATGATGACCCTCCACAAGTTCGTGATTTTCGATTTAAGAAAGTTATTGTTGAGAAAGCAGTTTGTATCAATCATATTGCTCAATTTAATCTAGTTCCTCTCCTTCAATCTGTTGGTTGGGTTAACATTTTGAATTGGGGAGGGCCGGCATATCAGTCAATTGCTCAGGCCATGGTTGCATGTATTATAGACTTTTCTCTTGAGGAATTAACTTTTATTATTACTACAAGAGAAGGGCCTTTTACTGTGGATCGTCATTTGATTTCTGGGTTAATGGATATTCCAGTAAATGATGATGGAATCCATCCTTCCACATTGGGTGATAAAGTTACTGAATCTGAGAAACGTTTATTGACTAGAGCCCTTTGTAATATGGATGCACCTTGGTCTGTCAATGGTACTGTTCTCAAGACCAGGTGGCTGTTGCCCAGATATAGAGTTCTTCATCGTATTTTTACATCTAATGTGTATCCTAGGGCTGGTAACAAAACTGAATTGACTCTTCTGATGGTTCGTATCCTGTACTCAATCGTTAGTGGTGCCAATGTTTGCTTACCTTCATTGATCTGTTATTCTATTATTCAGTTTCGGTCTCAGCCAGGTCATGGTGACATTCCATTTGGATATTTGTTAAATGTCTTAGCTACTCACATGTTGGTCACTATGCCTGTTGGTGAAGCTCCTATCCATCACCTTATTTTCAACAACACCAACATAAACAAAATGAAGTTGAGATTGGCCGCTGGTCAAGTTGATAATGACGAGGGTGGTGGAGCTGCTGGAGTTGGAGATGCGAATGAAGGAGATGATCTTCCTAATGAGGATATCAACATGGATGATCTTTTTGATGATATTGAGTCTGCATCTGAAGATGATCCAGATTTTGTTCCTTCTGATTTCGATGCACGTCTAAGTGCATTAGAAGAAAAGGTGGAAAATATGCATGTTGGCCATAATGCACAATTTAAGAAAATGCATAAGTATTTGAGGCGCTTACAAAAAGGCCTTCATCATATTGATCCTACCATTCCTGCTCCTTCTTCAGGGTCTGATTAAATGTTTATTAAATGTAGTTTGAACTGATTTCACTTTGGATTTTTCTTGGAACTGTTTAACTTATAACTGTGACTTTGGTATGTAATATCTTCTCCTAAATCTTTATGCACTCATTTGTCTTCCTGAGCTTATATGATCTTCCTTTGTCATATTTTTGACAAAAAGGGGGAGAATGGTACATATATCTGTGGTATTTATGTTGTTGATGGTGTTTGCATCAATACTTAATTCCTTAAATGGGGAGTCTTATTGAGGGGGAGTAATTCAACATCTCTCATATTGTATATGGTTGTCATGTGTTGACACATCTAATTCATGATTCATGATTCCTCTATTGTGTTTTTATATATATGTTTTGTCACAAATTTGCCAAAGGGGGAGATTGTTAGTGCTATTATATGATACCTCTTTGATTGTCAAATTTTGTGTGTCAAAACCTTGGTATGTTCTATGTGTGTGTTCTATGTTTAAGACAACCATGGACTCTTCAAGCGGCTTCAAGATATAAAGAAGAAGATATAAAGAAGAAGATATAAAGAAGAAGATACAAAGAAGTCACGGCATTCTTTATTGGTTATTCAAGTTCAAGATAAATGTTGGTGTCAAGTGTTTGGACGACTCTGACTTCAGGTTCAAGTGGTTGGACGACTCGTACTTCAGGCTTTAAGTACTAAAAGATTTATCATTCGTTGAATGAAGTAGAGTTCAATGTCCATACTTCATTATTCAGGTTTGATAGACCATAGTCACTGACCTTAGGGTAGGTCACTTTGGATACATTATCCAAATGTATTTAAACATGTGTTTGAGCTGCTCTTAGACTAGTCCTGGTTCTGGTTCGACCAGTCCTAGCACTGGCTCGACCTGTCTAAGAATTTCCTAGACCAGTCTTGGAATTGTTCAAATTTATCGGATTTTCTGGTTCGCTCACGACCAGTCTTGAAGTCTGCACGACCGGTCGTGGAACGGCCTCGACTCGAAGCTCGACCAGTCGTGGAGCCTCGGCTCAAACTCCAGCGACTAAATTCACTGTTGCTCGACCAGTCGAGAAGGGGTCTCGACCGGTCGTGGAGGACCTTCGACCAGTCGTGGACTGCCTACGACCAGTCGTACATCGGTTTTCCTGAATCCGCGCAGAAATTCAAAAATCTGTTTCTTCTAAGACCAGTCGTGGGAACTTCTAGACCAGTCGAAGACGAATTTCTGTAACTATAAATAGCACACGAATTTCAGAGTTTATTCATTGAAAATTCTATAAAAGCAAGGTTCCACTCTGAGATAAGTCGTGTTTAAATTTAAGCTAATTTGCGCTTCATTCTAATTCCTTTTGTTAGCTTTTTATATTTGATTTTATTCTAAATTCCAATCCTATTTGAAAAGGGGAAATCGTGTATTCCTTCTTCTTGGAATTAAAATCAAATAGAGCTAGCCCTTTGAGATTTCATTTAAAATCAATTAGAACTTAGAACCTCAATAATTTGAGTATTGGACATTGAACTATCATCTCTACTCTGATCGGTTCTTCCGGGCTACTGCAAAAAGATAAGATCCAGGTATTCTACAATTCCTGTAATTTCTATTTTGGTTTTGTATGAGATTTGCCAGAAAAATCTCTATGTGTATGGTTATCTGAGGAGAGCCAGAAAACTCAGATTGTGGGTTTTTTGAATTGTGTAAGCCCAAGTGATAAAGACACAATTGTGAAGGTTTTTGGTAAACCTGTGAAAACCAGTTTTATTAGAGAACGCTAATATCCCCTGTGTGAGGATATTAGGAGTGGAGTAGCATTCTGTGTGGCTGTTTGAGAACAGTTGGTGAACACACAGGCGAACCACTATAACTTCTTGTCTTGTGGATTGAATGTTATTTAATTCCTTATCTTTTATCATTCAGTTCTATTTTCCTTGTGGATGTGAATGTTGTAACAGTTTGAAATTACAAGCAAGTGTGGGAATGTTGTAATAATTTAGTGATTTATTTCTACAATTTATTTCCAGCAATTCTTTTTATTGATTCAAGCTTTAAATTCCAAATTGTTCCAGCAAGGTTGCCCTGCCATTTTTATGGTGTATGGTTGTCCCTAGAACAAGACATTTGTAAATTCAATTTATTCAGTGCAGTTTGTATTTGTTTCTTTATTCCTCTTTGATTTGTGTATTTGATACAAAGACATTTCTAGACATAAGGTTGTCCTACCATAAACACTGAGTTTTTGGTGAAAGGTTGTCCTTAGAACAACGTTTGTATCAACCACTCAATTTCAATTGTTTGAGGTTGTATTTCATTTCTGCATTACAATTTATTTAATTAGTTCATTGGCTATCATATTTCGTTAATTCCGCTATTATAAGTTTTTATTTGGCATTGTCCTATTCACCCCCCCTCTAGGACATTTAGCTTGGCCATTTCAATGTCCTCGAGTATCTGATTTACCCGTTCCGTCTACCCATCGGTCTGAGGGTGGAACGCGGTACTGAATTTCACTTTCATCCCCATCGCCTCTTAGATTCGAGTCCAAAAAATAAACGTAAACCGAGTGTCTCGATCAGACACAATCTCTAGAGGAACTCCATGCAGTCATACTATCTCCTTAATGTACAGCTTGGCCAGGTCATCTGCCGAATTAGAAACTCTAATTGGGAGGAAATGGGCTGATTTCACCAACCGGTTCATAATCACCCAAATGGAGTCCTTCCCCTTTCTCGTCTTTGGTAACCTGAAAATGAAATCCATAGATATGAAATCTCACTTTCACTCAGCTATGGGCATGAGCTGAAGTAAACCAGGGGGTCAGCGGTGCTGGGCCTTGATTTGCTGGTACGTGAGGCATCGGGACACAAAGTCTGTTATTTAGGCCTTTATGTTATCCCACCAGTACGAACGTTTCACGTCCCGATACATCTTTGTACTACTCGGATGCATCGCTAACTTTGAATTGTGAGCGGCCTCTAGAACTTCTCCCCTCAAGTCAAGAAGGTTCGGGACATATAGGTGGCTACGATACCTCAAACCTCTATATAAGCCAATCCTCCATTCTGATTCTTCACTGTCGCTCACACGTTCTCTCATCTTTACCAATAGCTCATCTTCTTTTTGAGTCATAATGATTCGGTCATCAATAAGCGGTTGCACGTGGAAGTGTGCGACGCTCTCGAATGGCTCCTCCACTGTCAGCTTCTGTTCGAAATCTCGCACGAACTCCACCATGTGCCACTCTCCTACCATTAGTGGGGCTGCAAATTCTACAGTTTTCTTGCGGCTCAATGCATCGGCCACAAAGTTAGCCTTGCTAGGATGGTATGAGACTTCAAACTTGAAGTCTTTCAATGTCTCCATCCAACGGCGTTGCCTCATATTCAGATCCCTCTGTGTAAAGATGTACTTGAGTCTCTTATGGTCGGAAAAGAGCTCGAACTCCTCTCCGTAGAGGTAATGTCTCCAAAGTTTTAATGCGAAAATAACTGTCGCCAACTCCAGGTCGTGAGTGGGGTAATTTTTTTCATGTTTCCTCAACTGTCATGAGGCATAGGTGATTACCCTATCCTTCTGCATAATTACACACCCCAAACCAACTTGAGAGGCGTCGGTGTAAATAGTATATTTGACCCCTTGATCTGACAGCATTAGTACGGGCGCAAAAGTCAGCTTGTCCTTTAATTCTTGAAAGGCTGCCTCTGCTTTCTCATTCCAAACAAATTTAATATCTTTTCAAGTAAGTTGAGACAATGGTCGGACTATGTTGGTGAAATCTTTAATGAATCAACGATAATAGTCGGCAAGTCCGAGGAAACTCCTCACTTCTATAACTGAGCCGGGTTGCTCCCAATCTTGTACCGCGGTCACTTTGGCAAGGTCCACGGCGATTCATTCTTTGGAAATCACGTGTCCTAAGAACTTGACTTCTTCTTTCCAGAAGTCACATTTTCGGTACTGTGCAAACAACTGATTCTGCCTAAGAGTATCAAAGACCGCTCATAGGTGTTCTAACTACCAAAAAAATGATCAAAGGCTACGGACTATGCTAGTTTTAGGCTACAGATATAAACCATAGCTAAATTACTACGGCTTAAATTTGTAGCTAAAAATAATCATACCGTAGCTAAAAGCTAACACCACCCTTCACACCTATACCATGGGACGACCCCATAAGGGACTCTACGATGCACATTAAAATGTGTGTGCTCCATCTAGTACGTCTATTTATTTTTAAAGAGCATTTTAGGCAAGTGCCCAAAAAAGGAAGTAGATCGAAGGCTCAAGTGGACTACATAGTTGGAAACAGTGGAGATTAAATACCTACCATTGATCGCTGGTGTGGTTCAAATTGACCTTCGAATTGCCTATATTTTGGGGTCATTCCCTATAAAAAAATAAAAAAAAATTAATGGACGGAGTGGATATATGAAATACATCATGATGGATCCCACAAAGCAGCCCTTGAGAGGGTTGTTCGTCACCGTTAAAAACGTGTGAAAGTGGATGTGCGGTGAACGGCTATAGTTATGGGGATTTTAGCTATGGATTAAAACCATAGAAGATCCATAGCAGTTTTAAAAGCGGAAACTCATCCCGCGCTGCCCTCTTTCATTTCCCCCCTTGCACGAAACTTTTCATCTCCCTCCTCTGGGGAAAAAACCCATTCCGCCCCCACCCGCGTCCACTCTCTCTCTCTCTCTCTCTCTCTCTCTCTCTCTGTCTCCCATGCCCCTTTTCTCTCTCTCGATGTTCCCTCTCATGAACCCCTCTTCTCTCCCTAACCATCCCCTCTCTCTCGATCTCATGAAGACATCCCTCTCTGACGCCATAATCCGCATCCATTTTAGGTATGCAAGAATGATTTTCTTCTTCTTTTTTTCTTTTTTTTTCTCTCTTTTGAATATTCATATTGCTGTCTTCTTCTTTTTTTTTTCAAGAAACCCACTCATTTAAGATCTCCACCTCCATAACTCTAGAAGGGGATCAGGATTGAACGTATCCTCTGTTTCACCACTGCGGTGGCTCGCCATCACACCCCAACTAGCCCGTTTGGACATTTTCACAGCTTCAATGCTCTCAATGACAGACCCAATTTAGTTCACCTTTAACAGAAGGGCATTACATGCCTTTTCTTTGATTGCTTTCTCCACACGCTTAGGGTTGGTGACGAGTAGATCATCACCAACAATCTGTACTTTCTCACCAATCTCTGCAGTCAGCTTAGCATAATGATCCACGTCCTAGTACAAGAGATGGGATGGTCATCATATCTGGGACACTTGATCAGACGCAAGCAGCACAGAGCCTTCTTCAAGCTTTCATACTAAGTTGATGGTTGTTGTTCCAGGATTCTCATGCCCAAGTGATGATCTACCAAATGAAACACGCTGGTGCCCAGCCATGAGATTAGAAAAAGGTAGATTGGGATGCTTACCATTGAGACCACCTTTTAGCTTATCGAAATTTTGGGTCAGGCTTATATTTGGTTTTCTCGATGTGGGTTAGAGTCACCTTATGAACAGGTTGGATGACATACAAACATAATGGGAGGCCCCAGTTCCAATGCCAGGCATCCCCCATCCATACCTTTCACTGTGGTCTGGCCCACTTGAGCTTTGGATTGACCTGATTTTTGGGGGTATGTACTATAAAATGATGGATTAAGTGGATGTCACACACACACACACAGCTTCTTTTTTCTCTTTTTAGGTAATGTTGTATCAGCAATTTGGATGTTCTGGATTGCAGGACAATTATCCCATGTGTATGAATGAATAGGAGTGGCAATGGTTGTGGCCCAGTCATGTATGGACAGGGCTTGGTCCCCTTGGTTCTTATTATTATTTTTCTGTGTTTTTGCTCTTCAGATTCTTGAACTGCCAAGTCATCCTTACTTTGTTGGTGTCCAGTTTCATCCTAAATTCAAGTGGAGACCAGGAAAACCTTCCGTACTTTTCTTAGGTATCGTCTCTATTGGCTAGTAATCCTTGTAGTAAGTAAATGAAAAAAAAATTGTTGTTTCTTCAATTTAAGCATGTATTTGTCGAAGTGCATGCCTTCACATGTAGAGTGAGATGATGTTGGAATCGCATGACAATGTCTTAGACGATGATGAGGCCGAAGAGGAAATTGAGGAACTGACTAACCAGGTAAACTTCGCCTTTATTTAATAATGGAATATGCACTATGGAGCTAACCATGCCATGGGTTAGATGATTATCCCTTCAAGCCTCCCAAGGTGACTACTGCTTATCTCTCATTTTAGTGAGCAGTTGGGGACCTTGAATGAAGAAAGGTGGGTTTTGAAGTTTAGGGGATAGGAAAAGGTTATATGCTTAAGGAAACTTTGAAATCAGGAATATTGGTAACATTTGAAGTTTTAATTAGGAGACAATTTTGACATGTACTGACATCCAGATCTTGGTAGAAGAAAAAACATAGAATATATTTATTTTGGATAAGTTGGTTTATTTATTCAGGATGAAGTGGAAGTTTCTTTACTGAAATAAATGGTCTTTCTCCTTTAGCTTACTCCATTGAGAAGCAAATTCCATGGTGGATGATATAAGTCAAATTGGGTGTGGTTAGTCCTACTCTATTTGTTGTTGTGGCCAACAGTGGGGTGTGTGTACTACTGTGCTAACCAAAAGAAAAAGAAAAAAAGTCCTGCTCTATTTGTCGTTGCCTCTTATTATTTATATCTTGAAAGGATATTATCCTTGTTTCTCACCTTCCATGAAGTTGTTGTCACTGATGTCAAATGCTTTTTTTATATATAAATATTATTATTGTAGTTTATGCAGTGGTAAAAGTTCTTTAACATTCAATTTGATCTATTATCTTGAGGAAGACTAATGTGACAATGAGATTTTGTCAGTTTCCTATTTTCAATTTTGAGAAACTAAGTAAGAGGATTGAATCCATCCAATATTCAGGTTGCCTTCCGTACCAAAATTTTGCATCCAAACATCAACAGTAACGGTAGCATCTGCCTCGACATTCTAAAGGAGCAGTGGAGCCCTGTTCTCACAATCTCCAAGGTGACTCAGTTCTTATCTGCCTTGCTTCTTTTCAGGTCTTCTTGTTTGTAGCATATTCATTTTGCATGGTTAAGAAATATCCAACGTTTCAATAATTGATAATGATATTACCTAGCTCAAGGTAATTCATATGGCACTGCAGTGGTTCTAAGGTATGGCCTAGTGACTGACCATGTCGGCATGTGAGTCCTATTCGACAATCACGCATCAATGGGTTCCCTGCTATTTTGAGTTGGCATGATGTTTTACATGTCAAGGTGCTTTTTACCTAGCGGTTTGCCCGTCAACTACCCCTCCATGGCCTTACCATGCTTGCTTGCCCTTTGATGTGTGCATGTAATAGTTGTTATTGGGAATCAATACCAGATTACCATGTAGTTGCCTAGCAACTACCCCTCCATCACCCTACCATGCTTTGCTTGCCATTTGCTGTGTGCATTTTATAGTTGGTATTGGGAATCAATACCAGATTACCAGGTGGGACTGTAATGTGTTTGTGTATGGTGTCGGTGTGAGCATGTGCCATGGTCAGATCTGAGAGCCCAGGTGGGACTGTAATGTGTTTGAGACTGATGGCTTTCTTCTTGACACTTGCCCAAGTCTTTTAGCCTTGGATTCAGAAGAGAAGACTAGCATATGCAAAACATAAGCATGTAATAGCAGGAATTTTAAGGCACGTGCACTCGGAAGCCACTCTAGGAAGGCTCCTTAAAGAAGATGATCAGCCTGACACAGACGTCATAAAGAAGTTAGATCCCAACAAATACTTTCTGCATTTTCAACATCTTTTTATACATGTTTGATATTTATTTTCTTTCATGTTGTAATTACAGATTATTTAAGAGAATCGATGAGGATAACAACACATTTTTATCAATTCGTGAGTTAACAGCACTGATTATTGGAATCAAATTTGACGAGATAGATTTAGATAGGGATGATGCTGTGAAAAAGGTAATGGATGAGTTTGATACGTCGAACGATAATCAACTCTCTAAAGAAGAGTTTGTGAGAGGAATTTCAAAATGGGTTGAGCACGCTAAGCGTTCTATCCCTCAACCAACTATTGATCAAAATAGATTAATTCACAACTTTCATCAAGTAAGTTGCCTCATTCTCATGGTATGTTTTCCCATAATTGTCATAAGCAACATTAATGATTTTTAAAAAAAATGAAAAGTGCATCTTTCACCAAGACATGGTCTGATGTAAAGAAACTTCAGAGTTTGGATTCCCCTTCATCAAAATAAATTCAAGGTATTGACAATAGCCATTCCTGTTAACAACATTATTAATTTTATTTTATTTTTTAAATGAAAAGTGCATCTTTCTTTTTATTGAAATTTCAGTTATAGAAAATTTCTAGGAATCTCCGAGGAGAAATGTAGCAACTCTCTTGAGTTTGTATTCATAATGTGACTTCCCTATTTTTATTTTATTTGTCTATTTTTGCATTGATTCGTTTTCTTTGTTGATGGAAAATACATCTAGTTTCTTGAAGTAGTTCGACTCAAAGGACATGCCATCACCCAAAAAGAAGCTGTTCTGTCAAGAGATATCCATCTCTTGTAGGTATTTGCTGCTTCTTTTTCAACTGAATTGAACTATGGTTTGTACTGGTTTTTCTCTTACCTTTTTCTTAAAAAAAAATAATAATAATAAAAAAATGCTAGGAAGTGATACGTCGCCAGTCCCAAGCCCAGGTAACGGAGGACTGATGGCAAGTGGGCAACTGTTGTGACTTGCACAAGTGGAGATGCTTCTCTAGATTGTCATTGTGTACTGAAACTCCATATATCTTGGGTGATAAACACCCTTTCTAGAAATGGACGGTCAAGTAAGTACTATGTCACATGCATTGGAGAGTACCTCTTCAATATTCTGATTCATGGTAATGTCACTCTATGTGTGTGTGGGAAATGTTCCTATAAGGTCAAGCTTGACACCACGAGTCAGTGGTGAAAATAGGCCCAACTGGAACTTGTCAGCCCCTGAAATGGGCGAGTCATGACTTATTAATCATTGACGGAATGAGTTGGTCCGAGTCGTCTTGTCAAAGACCATGCTCGTCTTAGAGTAGAAAAATGCACTAGCAAAGATTTGAGTTTTATGATATCTCACCAGTTTATTGTTTTGACAGGCTTATAATCCTTTATTGGATTTTCACATTTTTTTTTTTTCTTTTCTTTTTGGTACTAAGAGACTAAAATTGTGTTTTCAGGTTTGCCAGCGACACATGTACGGCTGGGACTGTTAGGAGAAAATAGTCATTGGTGATAGTTTGAAAAACCAACTTCTCTTTCGATAGTTGGAAATTAATGTATGCATGGTTGTTCGCGAGGATATATCCACTACAACACAACGAGTGCACTGTCATTATCTTTTAGCCACTTTCTATACAGCGCACCATACTGAATTTTGAATTGCAATTTGTGCTGTTATGGTCTCTGTTTTCAGTATGGTGTAGAAGGACAGACGAGCTTGTTGATGGCTTGGTTTTCATGTTCATTTGGCTAGGTTTTGAAAGCCATTGGAGTAGACCCCATCAAGGGGTTTATAGATTTTCAGGTGTTGGCTTGAGTTGCAGTCTACTTTGTAATTACCGTGACTCAATTCGTCATTTTTAAACTGAGGAATTTGGGTTCTTGATGGTTTAGCTAGAGCTTCATTCTGGATCTCATCTTTATTATGTTTATGCGGGTGGTGGAAAATGCAAAAATCTAGGCAGAAATGGTATGGATTTTTTTTTACAAAAATAAATCCGGTCTTTTTTTAATGGCCAGAGAGAGTTCTATATTACAACGGTTCTTTTAACTGTATAATTAATTTCATTTTTTTTGCTGACATTGTTGTAGGAGGCAGCCATGATACGATTGGATATGAGTGAATATATGGAGCGGCAAAGAAAGTAGTTGGCAAGATTGAAGTAGAAGGTTAGTTTTCAATGGTATAAATCGAATTTCATGATGTTTGGTGCAACCAATTGGGCCTGTTTGATTTCCAGGACATTGATAAATACCCTACAAAAGGGAGTAATAATTATTTCCCAAAGCATTTACAACATTTCACCCCTACTTGATTTGACTACTACTTTTTGAACACGGAAATTGAGAATATTGTAAAATATTTGTGGGTCCCACTGTGATGCATTTCGCTTATCCACACCGTTCGTCCATTATGTCAGTTGAATTTATGGCATGAGCCAAAAAACGAGGCATATCCAAAGATCTAGTGGACCACGCCACAAAAAAAGTAAATCATACACTTACCGTTAAAAACTTCTAAGGGCTACTGTTTCTTTTGGTGTGGGTCACTTGAGTATTGGATTTACGTGATTTTTTTCCCTCATATCTCAAAATGTTGTGGTAAAACGGATGGACGGAACAGATATGTCATATACATTATCGTGAGGTTTAAAAATTTTAACTAGTACTTTTGAACCAGTTTCCAAGGCGAGAATTCCCAAAAATTTCCAAACGGGTGAAACTGTCATAATTAGTCATTTACCAGGTATTTGCACTTGCACTGAAAAATCAAACAAGCCCTAAGCTACACTTATTTTCATTGGTACAGAAATTGTGAGTAATAGTCTATCTTAAATCAGACGTTAAAAAGTCCTAAGCCTTCTTAGAACATCTCAGGTTGTGTTTATGTTTGTATGAGTCCCGACTTTTGAGTTTTGGAACATCTAAAGTTTGAAATTCTCATTATAGGGTATTTATCAGTGCTTGTAATGTAGTAAAATCCACCATTACTTACTTGCATTTGTGTATTGTATGTTAATATCCCATTACTCTCACCTGCATTTATGTATTGTATTTTAAGGCATGTTTAGATGTATCCCAGAATGAGAATGAAATCGAGTATGCATCAGCTGGTGCATATTCACTGGATTGGAGTGTTTGGCATGATTCAAGAGGCTGATATTGGTGTTGGTATCAAGAACATTGAAGGCATGCAAGTTTGTTGTTCCTACAATCAGGCTACCCATATATCTTCCTAACTATAAGTCACATGTCATATATTTGAGCCATGCTCATACTATAAGATCTTGGAAGCTCTACAACTAGGAATAACTAAATTGCTAACTCTTAGATTAATTTGAGTTACATGTATCCCGCATATATCAACCATCACATCCTGCCAAAGTTGTTATGCCTGAAAGCTACTTCTGCAGAAATACTTTACTGGTAAATATTCCCTTGAGTTTGTGGATGATGTGATTATGACAATATATCTCATGATTTACAAGATAAGCCTATATTTTCCTCATAAAACGAGCTTATGGTCCAATTTGCTTATAATTGACTGTTCCTTAATACAAGTCTTTGATTACAGGACGCTCTTGGTGGAAATTCAAAAATAACATTTATTGCAAATGTTAGCCCATCTATTTGGTGTGTACCTATTTTCCTAGAGTTCTCTAATTTACTTTTTATTTGTTTCATATTTAGAATTATATTTGTTTTGTATTGTGAATCACAAAGATAATTGTTTCTGTGGTTGGTTCTAGCACAAACTAGTCCATTCATCCAGTCTGGTCCAGGTTTTACATCCAGTCAGCTTTTAAGGTTCTTTGGGTTAGCTTTTCATGATGTGGCATGGTGGTTTCCCACTTTCCATATTCTTCCAAGAAATGGAAATGGTGTATTTTAGTTTTGTTGTTCATCTGTTCTGTTTTGTTGTCTTATGTGTAATATGTTTTTCATGATGTACTCCACTATAAATTATAGCTAATGTCGAGTTCTTCTTCTTTACAGATGCTTTCAAACAACCGAACAAGCTGTAGTTGTTTATTAGCAAAGCAAAAGTCATACCCAAATCTTGCGTTGTGACTTTGTATTATTTGTGGAACCTAATGTTGTATAACAGTTTGATTGAGTTTGTTTTAAAAACTTTAACTAGGCTGTTGTAATTGTAATTGATTGAATGAAGGATTGTAACTTACTCATTATTGAATGAATGATTGTAATTGAATGAATGAATGATTATGCAGGTGGTAATTGAATGAATGATTATCATATATTTTTTTGTTAAATTGAGGCCATAGCTACGGATATTGACCGTCGCTGGTAATCTGACAACCGTATTGCTACGGATCTAACACAACTTTTAGCTACAAATACTATCCGTAGTTGTAGGTACTTTTGGCTACAAGAAATAATTGCTACGGATTATATCTGTAGCTATTGGAATCTATGGCTACAAATTAAATCCGTAGCCATAGCTTTTGGACCTATGGCTACAAATTAAATCCATAGCCATAGCTTTTGGACCTATGGCTATGGTACCTACGACTATGGCCGTGCTACGGACTAAAACTGTAGCCAAACCTCTTTAGCTACGACTTTTATCCGTAGCCTTTGCCCAGTTTTCTGGTAGTGTCTTCGTGATCTTTCCGACTCTTTGAGTATATCAAAATGTCGTCTATGATATGATGACGAATCGGTAAAGATATGGCCGAAACACGCGGTTCATGAGATCCATGAATACGGCCGGTGCATTTGTAAGTCCAAAAGGCATCACAAGGAATTCGTAGTGCCCGAAGCTGGTCCTGAAAGCTGTTTTCTGCATGTCTTCATTCCGGACGCGCAACTGATGATACCCAGATTGTAAGTCAATTGGTCGAACAGGTCATTTATCCTGGGCAGAGGATACTTGTTCTTTACCGTGAAATGATTTGGCTTGCGATAATCTATACACAACCGCAGCGATCCATCATTCTTTTTCACAAACAACACAGGTGCTCCCCAAGGAGATACGCTCGGCCGTATAAAACCTGAGTCCAATAAATCACCAATCTAATTCCTCAATTCCTTCATTTCACACGGAGGCATGCGGTACATCGGTAAGGAGATAGGTGTCGCACCTGGTACAAGGTCGATGGTAAAGTCAATCTCTCGCTGAGGAGGTAGTCTAAAGATTGTTCGGAATACGTTCGTGAAATCTTTGACCACTGGCGTGTCCCCTAGTGACGGACCATCACAACTTTCCAATAGGGAAGCGTAACAACAAATGCGGTAGGGACAACTGACCTGAACTGGGAAGGTGAAGGTCATGACCTCGGGCCCATGGGCTGTCACCAATCTGGTTTCACAGTCAATCTCTGCCTTCATTTCGGCGAGCCAATCTATGTCGAGGATGACGTCGTAATGATAAATCGTGGTTACAATCAGGTTAACGTACACCACTCTTCTCCCTAAGTCTATCGGGCAACTCTTACAAAGCTTAGTGGTGTCTGAGAAGGTTCCTGCTGCAGCGATGACTCATAGGGGTAGTGTCCAACCCTAATTGCTTGACTGTAGAGCATGCTACCATAGAAACAGTGGACCCGGTGTCCACTAAGCGGAATACAAGTGTACCTTAGACGTGGGCAGTGACTTCAAATGCTACCGGTACTGTAACCACTGATTCAGCTGCTTCGGCGAGAAGTACATGTACGCGAGCTTGTTGCAGGCAGTTAGGCGGTGCTGTCATAGGCCGTTGAGGCGGCCTATTTCGGGATATAGGAGGTCGGTTGTATGGTTGCGACGGTGCTACAGATCGTAGAGGTGGAGCTGAAATAACTTACGGTGGCTGGCGGTTGATCCTTTGGGTCTTGGTCTAAGAGAGTCCTTATTTTAATTTATGTCCAAGTTATGGGTTAATAAATATCTTAATATACCTATGGTCAAAGATCATTCTTAAATAGTTTCTAATAGTACAAAATTTTATATGTATATCACCATTTCGATCTTATGACTAGTGGGTTATGAGCAGACTGCACTTCGGTTTCATTAACTTCGAGAGGGAAGGAAGAATCGAGAATTCTAAAATATTTCAGAGGTTTAGAATGTTAGCAACATAAGGCCGCAGAAAAGAAAAAAGGAGGGACATCTCCTTGACGAGGTATGAACCTTGAATTCACAAGAGAAAAAAAACTTATAATATTTTACTGTAGTCCGCCTCTAACATGAGCTTACGGAGTATTAAACTATGAAACTCAATCCTACCCAAGAGTCCTAATTTAATTGCACAAAAATAACTTTAAACAAAATATATGTGTGTGTGTAGATATTATTAGATATATAGATATATATATATATATATATATATATATATAATATTATATATATAATATATATATAATCAAATTTAACACAAGGATGATCCTAATATGATTATAAATAATTTCTAAATAGACACCAAATACTAAAGTTTAATATGAAAAGATATGACTAGTCTATTGGCAACTCGAAGTTGTAGAAATTTTTGGTTCCAACCCTTCAATTATTTATAACATATTTATCAACGTTAGTTACCATATTATTTTTATAATTTTTATAGTAATCCATGGTTAAGCTTGCTTTTATTTTACAAAATTTAGTTTCAATCGAAGTTCCATAAAAATTATAAAAATTCGGGAAGTGCTAGTTGTCCAAGACTAATGATTTTCTATATGATTCCATAATATCTTTATTCCTGGTAACAATTTCTATATTTTCAGTTAGTAAAATATTTTAAAAATTTTTATAGTGGTTTATCATTAAGTTTAAAGTCATCCCACAAAATTTCAATTCATTTTGAGTTATGGAAAAATTATTAAAATTCTAAAAGTTGGACAGTTGTTAAAGCATCCTAGATTTAACTATATTAAAGTTTTTATTTTATTTTTCACTTATTTTTATATGAAACTAGACTTATCAAGCTTCAATCTGACTTTTGAATCACCTAAATGGAAATTATATTGAGGGAGATATGACTTTTTGAAGTTAGTCAAAAATACAGAAAATCACATAAATCCGGCGGTGCGCCGCCGATTTGGCGGTAGTGCCGTCACTCGTTGGAGCTGGAGGCGGTGCGCCGCCGATCTGGCGGTGCTGCCACGGCCCTCTGGTGGTCCTGATGGTGGTTCTACACTCGATTTTTGAAATGAGTGTATTTCTCAATCCAGACTGAATTACTCAACGTGCCATATATAATTTTGGGGTAGGAGAAGCTGCTCTATCCAAATAACCTAGTTATTTTAAGAAATTCCATAATTTTAATGATCAAAAGTCCATTTTATTTATATTTTTACTATTTATAATAAATTTTAGTTTAATTATAGTTTTTCATCCTTCGAGCTTTAGGATTTGTGTCTAATATGAAAGTACCTAGAAAGATTTGAAGAATAAAGTGGTGAAATGTGAGATTTTTGAAGGAGATGGGTTGGAAATGGATGGAAATTGGTGAAAATGAGGGTATTTCATCACGTGTTCTGAATCCCTTTGTGATCTAGAAATCTATCAATTGACGACTCAGATCACCAAGGTTATTAGGGAGCTTCTTTACTTAGTCGGGACTAAATTTGGCGAAGATCTATACTCAGTTTGAACTACAAAGTTCGACATTTAGGCCATCTTGGCCTTATTAGCTATTTGCGCCAAGTCCCATTGTATGACGATCGAGTCGACCTCAAGTCAGGGGTGACTTAGGTCATTGCACATGATCTGAGTCCCCCAGTTATAAACCTTCGACTAAACTACAGTGTTTGATCTCGCCTATCGGTGAAACTTTGGGATCCTAATATCGTCTCTAAATTCCATCACCCCCTTCCTAAGTCAGAGTGCGTCATGTGGCCTATAACCCCAGGTCCAGTTTAATCTAAATCATGATCTGATACCAACTTGTAACGCCCTGAATTTTGAGGGTCAAGCAAAGCTCTACTCCCGATATTCAGAACCTCACTTATGCAACATAGATGATGACATTCAGATTTCATCCATGTTAATGAGTTAAGCATGCGAGGGATTATACTAAACAACATATCATACTCCGGATATAATTAATTTGAGCAAGCGAAAGACTGAAACATATCTATTTAAGCATGTGGGTGTTTCACAAACCTCCAGAGTATGAGTACGTAACCAGGTTTAATATATACATGAATTGTTTCAAAATGAACAAAATATGAAAATGTAAAATGTCCAACTAAGCTAGATATCCCAGTGGTCCCTGCGTATTGGCATGAGGTCTACATCAACTAGCCCGAGAGCTGAAAGTAGGAGAATTCCTTCTCCTCATCCATAAAGTCCTGCTCTATCGCATAGACTTCATCAGCACCTGCATCTAAATCAGAGTCTGGTTGGTGTTTTAAAACACCGTCTCAGAGTGGGAGTGAGTGATTAACTCAGTGGTACTATAAGGAAAAAGTTAACATGTTATCAAGTCAATCAAGCAGTAATAATAAAGCAATCAAACAATCACTTCCTAACTACACTTTTTAATGCAGGTATGAAGTGCAAGTAATGATGTATGCCCTCGCATCAAAGCTCCCTCACAAGCGACTCCGACAACCTATTTCGCATATGACAACACTTCCTCAAAACGGTGCAACTTCATCGCCTTACACATCCTAACTAATGTAGTGCAATGCATGGTCGTGTTAGCCAAGTAATTAATTAAGCTTATTCATACAGTAAGTTTGGGAAGCTAGGGTACCTCCCTTTATATCATTAACCCAAACTGACAGATCCATCTAGGTTCGTCACTCCTAGTTAAAGCACATACGACAGGCAAGTTATAGGGTTGTCACTCCTAATGAAATACATGTGATAAGCAAGTTACAAGAATTTATACTTGCGGTCACTACGGGGAGGCACGTTACCTCAGCATAGGCCGACAGTACGAACACAGTGTCCCATACCACCATTACCCAACTCACAAGTCTTAGTTGTTCATTGGTCACTATGGGGAGGCTCGTCACCCCAGCGTAGGCCGACAGCACAAACACGGTGTCTCATACCATCATGCCCGGCTCATGAGTCTTAGCGGATCGTGGTACCATGGTTAAAGTGGGCCTTTACATTGGTGAGGGGTACCTTAAATTCAAGCAGTAATGTCCATACATGATAAACACACAATAGGTCAATCGATTCGTTAGGCAAATTCGATTGATATGAGCGTACGCTGACTTAATCGACATGGAGCACGTAAGCACCCCTCATGGCCTAGCCACTGTTGATAATCGTCGTGCGACCCGGATTCGTCGAGTTTACCCAATGTGGCGAGACTAATTCGGCCACCTGAACAGGGACTGTTACCGATTGCCTGGGCTTACATTGTAGGCTCAATCCTACTCATATGCAACTAATAAACACATGTGATAATCATTGCAACATTTAAAAACAATCCAGTGAATTCCTCATTTGAGCATTTCATCAAACACATTGATCATGTTACCAAATACTTGCATTTTATCAACTAATTACATAGATGCAAATATGATTACATAAAAGAAACTATACATATGAATAAGCCAATAAAGAATCTGATCTTAATACTCGTAATAAATACAAATCATCAACAATTTCTCATTCAGACAATTCACCAAACACTTAGACTACACTTCAACAAATATATAGACAAGGTTAGTTACAACATATATTTTAGCAATTCCTTATACAGAGAGATCAACATACATATGACAATGATGAATCCTAAATCAGTAATCATGGTAAACACGAATCATTTTCAAATGTTCATTCAAACATTTCAACAAATACATGGGATGCATCTTTCACTTATCATAATTCATAGGTGTATATCATATAGAAATCGACGTATCTAAGACAATACGATAGCAATCAAGTCAGATATAAATCATTAGCCGACATTAAAACATTGATAACCATAACCTAAGCGTTTACAGTCCGCACCTTTCGTCGGGATGCTCGACTCGAAATCGGTCCAAAATCTATGTTTCCAAAATGGAACGTCGGGCACCTAAATGGCGAAATAGGTTAGCTAGGTTAACGAACAACTATCCTGGATCTCTACAACGATATTAGGGTTAGGATTTCTTACCCAAAATCGTAACTGAAAAATGTTGGGTAGCATAATGGGGCGGAGATTTGATGCGTGGATTCGTGGGAGAGGATTCCTGTAGCGATCTCCCAAACTCTCTCTTCTCTCTTTCCTCTTTTCTCTTCTTTTCTCCTCTCACTCCCTTAGGGTTTTTACAAAATTCGTATATGGGGGTGAGGGAGAGAAATAAGTGCTATTTATAAGCCCAGAAGTGATGCAAATGGCCCCAAGGCCACTTTATAAATAGGTTATACCCTTTGGGCGGCTGTTTTTGACGAACAGGGCTCATAGGGAGGTCCACTACCCATCTACTTCGTAGGGCACGTTCCCTGATAATGGATCCATGCCAGGACACGATTTGGGTACGATCTGATAAGCCGATCGACCGTGGAGAGCCTGCGTCAGACCAACGGTCATACTTACTCAATCGGGCCCACTGTTATATGAATATGTGTAGGGAAATTTTCTTTCCCAATGGGTGAAGTTTGGTCATAAACTGACGGTTTGAAATTCTCAATTTCAAGTGAGAGTGAACGACCCAATTCACTTAAGTTTTAGTTCATTTTCTAAAGATATTCGCGTTTCTCATGCACTTCGCTCATGACTCAAGTTGGCCATTTCTAAACATCATCTGGGCTTGATTCCTGCGATGGTTGTCAAGCCCAGTAGGTGTGACACCTCGGATTTTTGCCAAGTTGGAATTAAACGTCCTTAGGCAATGGGTCACTCCTAACACCTTATTAACTTGTCAGAACTCAATCCTAGTCTAAAACCGCTTTTGAACCCATTTCCTTCACAAATCCCACCCTTCACCACCTTGTTCTTTCAATTTTTCTAAGTACTTTCACCCTAGACACTATCTTAAACTAGCTAAGTATTATAACTTGGATCACTTTATATACAAACTACAAAGGCCCAGGTACCACCTCAGACAGAAATCATATAGGATTAAATCCTTTAAAAATTAGGCGAGAGTTAGCTAGTGTTAAACTAGAGTACCTGTGAAATTAGCACCAATCTCTTTAAATACGATTTGCAAGACCCAAAACTTGTAGAATCATTGACGCTACATTACCCTAATATCTAAGATCAATCTCATTCCCCGGTTGCTCTCGGGAGCACATTGAAACTCCGTATCAGATCTGGACCGCACATCGGAAGTCCGATTAACGTGAAGTTAAACGGTTAGGACTACCTTGTTGGGCTTGACAACCATCTCGGAAATCAAATCCAAATAGTGTCCCACGGCTATTCGCTTGAGCCCAGAGTGAAGAGTGTGAAAATTGTGAAAATAATTCTAAATTAATTCCAAAATAAATAAATCTGGCATGTAACGCTTGCGGGTCAGTATTAAGCAAGCAAACCATCAGAATCAGGCCAAATTACACCCTCGGATCAGGGATATTTCTCCAAACATATCCATGTACTCGGAATCTCCGATCGAGATTCATTGACCGTTGAACTGAAACTTGTCCGCCGTTTGCGATCTAGAATCCCGACTAAAATGAAAACCTAGTCATACATAGATCCAGTATTAGTGAGCTTAAGTCCGACCTTTGGCTCAAGAGGGGCTGTCAGAAGTCCTCCGTTGAGCTGAAACTGACCCACTTTGGTTATAACCTAAGTATACCTTGACCTGGAGTCTATTGTGGTGTAGTTTTAGGCTATATAAGGACCTTAAAACCCTCTCTCATTCAGCCATACGAATTTGAGAAAAAAACCCTAGGAGAGAAGAGAGAAAAGAGAGAGAAAGTGTGAGATGTCGGAGGATCCTTCCTACCCTCTTTCCCTGCCGCTACACAAGCTTCACTACTCCGATCTAATTGCTTTTCCGGCGATTCCGACTTCGTTCCTAGGTAAGAAACCCTAACCCCAAACTGATATGGGGTTTTGATAGTTGTATGTTATGAAATAACTAACCGAAAGTATGCTATAGGTGGCCAAACTGCCGTATACTAAAGCTTAGCGAATCTATCGACTCCGTTACGATTCTACGATAAAAGGTGCGGACTTTAGACGTATAGGTTATGGTTTTTAACTCTTTCAATGTCAGATAATGATAGATTCATGATCTGCATGCAATTGCACATGTACAATGTGCTGTCTATTTTCCGTTTCGATTAAATACGAAGAATATGGAATTTTGTGTATTCTAGGTATTTGTAGAAAGTACCGTATACGTATAAATTTTGGAAATGTGTTTGCCATGATTATTTATTGTATGAACATATTATATATGTGTATAACACTTACATGGTGAGAGGGTTCGCCCTAATACATGTTTTTGCTAATATACACTATGTATGTTAAAATAGTGCATTCTAAGTGTTTGTGAAAATGACCGAATGAATATAGAATTCGCATTCGTGCTCGCCATGACTGATTGTCATGGATACATGATTGTTGTATAGGCGACACCCCTTTGACAAAAGGATTTGCCCTAAATCACGCCACGGCCAATATACACTATATATGTTAAAACGTGTAGCCCAAGTGTTTGTGGAAATGACTGAATGAACATGGAACTCAGATTCCTGCTTGTCATGACTATCCGTCGTGGGTGCACACATGTTATAATTGGGGCAACTCCCTAGTGAAAGGATTTGGCCTTATACCTATGTGATCAACATACGTCATGTATGTTGATGTATGTAGTTTAAAGTGTTTGTTGAAATGACTAAATAAATATGGATTTATGATTTATGCTTGCCAAATGTATTGAATGTAAGAACATGATTATTTGTTGTATGAACATATTATATGTGTATAACACTTACTTGGCGAGAGGGTTCGCCCTAATACATGTTTTTGCTAATATACACTATGTATGTTAAAATAGTGCATTCTAAGTGTTTGTGAAAATGATCGAATGAATATAGAATTCGCATTCGTGCTCGCTATGACTGATTGTCATGGATACATGATTGTTGTATAGGCGACACCCCTTTGACGAAAGGATTTGCCCTAAATCACGCCACGACCAATATACACTATATATGCTAAAACGTGTAGCCCAAGTGTTTGTAGAAATGACTGAATGAACATGGAACTTGGATTCATGCTTGCCATGACTATCCGTCGTGTGTGCACGCGTGTTATAATTGGGGCAACTCCCTAGTGAAAGGATTTGGCCTTATACCTATGTGATCAACATACGTCATGTATGTTGATGTATATAATTTAAAGTGTTTGTTGAAATGACTAAATAAATATGTATTTATGATTTATGTCTGCCAAATGTATTGAATGTAAGAACATGATTAATATGTATGCGACAACTCCTTGCTATAAGGATTTGTCCTATTCTATGTTGAAATCAACATATGTCATGTATGTTGGAGTGGTGTAGTTTAACTGTTTGCTAAAATGCCTGTGTGAGAAATTGTGTGACGAACTAAGTTTAATAGGGTATTGAGATAGGATTCTCAGCTACCTTAGAGATGTATATGATTTCCTCCATGTTGCTTGTTTAATTTAATCGCTTACTTATGAAATATAGGTGTTTGTATTTCCTATTTATATCGTGCTTTATTATATGTTTTATGACATGCTTGAATCACTTTGTTTATTCTACTTTACTCTACATGCTTCTGATCATGGATTAATTGTGTTTGGGGCTATGATTATAGTCCAGGCAATCGGTAAAGGGATTGAATTCGTGGCTGAGATTCATTTGCCACGTGAGATGTGTTCGACGAACCCGAGTCGTACTTCGGTTGGCGATAGTGGTTGGCCACACGAAGTGCTTATGCACTTCATATCGTTCAACTTGTTGTGCGCTCGAGCTAGCCGAGCTCGTCAAGCAACCCGTTCTGTTTTATGTATGTTCACCATTTTTGGACACCTCTGATTGAACCTAGGGCACTAAACTTACCAGTGAAATCCCGTTAACCATGGTACCTCAATCCGCTAAGACTCATGAGCCGAGCATGGTGGTATAGGACACCGTGGTCGAGCTGTCTGCCTACGCTGGGGCCACGTGCCTTCCGTAGTGTCCATTGAGCAACCAGACTCGTGAGCCGATTATGGTAGTATGAGACACTATATTCGAGCTGGCAGCCTACAATTATTGGTGACGAGCCCTTTGTAGTGACCTCGAGCATACTCTGAATTTGCGGTGAGGCGACGAGTTTTGCCGCGGTGTATAGAGTATGAATTAGGCCTGTATCAATTTAGTGATGAACTGTTAAAAAGGTGATGGGGGAGTGGTGTAACGATTATGTGTAACAGCCCTGACAGCCTTTGAAGCGACCTAGAAACACACCATCGTATGAGATTAACTAGGACTGACTACCCTAGAATGGATCATGTTTGGAAATGATACAAGGGAGGTACCTTAGTTTCCCAATACTACTGTTTGAAATGGACTAATAACAACTCGGTAATCATGCTCAACATCGCATTACATGTGCCTGGAAGATGTGGAGCACTGAGGAATGCAAGCATGCCACGAACGTAAGATAGTGTTGCATGAGGGAGTATGTGGTGAGGGCATGCATCACGACTGCATTGCATACTTGCATTAACAAGAGTATGTAGAATTGTTTGATTGTATTGCTTTATTATTACTACTTGACTGAATTGATAACATGTTAACCTATGTTTTATTGTGCCACTGAGTTGATCACTCACTCCCACGTTACGGGACGGTGTTATACACACCAACCAGACTTGTTTGAGTTTTAGATGATGGCGATGCTGTGAAGCGGAGCCGGACTTTTATGAGGATGAGGAGGATTCCTCCTTTATGCTGTTTCAGGCAGGTTCTTATGAGCCGTGTCCTGATCGACGGGGCTTTTTGGGATATTGACTAGATGACCTTACACAACTTGGTATAATTTGTACTTATAAATAGTTAACCTAGTAACATTATCACACTCTGGAGACTCACCACAGTTTTTATATTTTATATATCTATCACAGTCTTCTGCTTGCAATCTCACTTGTCTCTGGAGTATGATATGTTGTTTTGGCTTAATCTCACTCATGTTCAATGCACTAATACAGACAACATTCAATCATCATTCATTTTGTTGCATAAGTGATGCGTTGGAACTTGGGAGTTGAGTTTATGCTCGACTCCCGATTTTCACGCCGTTACAGTAGGACAAACATAGTCCTATAGTTTCGCGCTCATCGGACCCTTGACGTCCGATACGAGGTTTCAATGTACTCTCAAAAGCAACAGACTCTTGGGATTTCTCCTAGGTCTTAAGATGACATTGAGTCAGTGGTACTAATGGTTTTAGGCCTTCCCATTTGTGAAAATGGTGCCCAAGATTAATCCACATATTATTTAGTTTTGTACTTAACTAAATTCCATCTAATTATACGACAGGATGCGGTCCTTGGGTTGTTCTGCCTGAGGTTGTACTCGGGTCTTTGTACGGATTTTTCTCGGACGTTACACATGGCCATGATTATCTTGAAAGTGGAAAAGAGGTCGATAACAAGATAATGCGACCGGTAGAAATATCAGAGGATGATCCACCGTCTTAAGAGAATGATGAATCGGCTATGGTTCAAGAGCTGTAACAACAAAAGGATAAAGAAACTAAGTCAGATGAGCTTCCAGTTTCATTCCCATCTATACTTCAGAACCCGACTGTCCCCATGAAATATCAAGAGGTGTTGAATGTGATCCAAAAGTTTAGTATCAATATTCTTCTGCTTGATGTTATTAGACAAATTCTATCATATGCTAAATATTTCAAGGACTTGTGCACTGTAAAGAGGAAATTAAATGTGCACAAGAAGACCTTCCTCACTGAGAAAGTGAGCGCTATTGTTAAGAAAATGGCTGTACCCAAATACAAAGACCCGAGAAGTCCCATTATTCCTTATATTATTGGAAATTTTCAAATTGAGCATGCTTTGCTGGATTTGGGTGCAAGTGTAAACTTAGTATCTTATTCAGTTTACAAACAAATGGGGTTAGGAGAGCTTAAACCAACCATGATTATGCTCCAACTTGCTGACTGCTCTACTAAGGTACCAAGGGGAATCTTAGAGGATGTGCTAGTCCAAGTGGAGCAATTCTACTTCCCTGTGGATTTTATTGTACTAGACACTTACAAACCTCTACACTTGGAGGCAAGCAATCAAATGCACAAAGACAGGATCTCATATATAAAGAAATCGAGTTCGAATGGTCACAAAAATTGGAGAAATGGCTAGTCTTCATTTGTACAAAATTTAGGTTTGGTTGCACTGAATTAGACAAGAAATCCACTAGAGAAACCTATGCACTTTTGGTTGCACCAAAGGTGGTATTTAGTCACACCGAAAGTGGTCTTCAGTCCGACCGAAGATGGCATTCGGTTGCAGTCGAACTACCTAAAATTTTGTCCAACCCACTGTCCTGTTTTAGTCGTTTTTAGTTGGACCGAAGGTGGGTTTGGTGGGACTAAAGGTTTACTGAAATTGTGCAAAATTTTTAGTAACGGGAGATCTCTAAAGCCACTCTAAGGATGCTTACAATTTAGGCTCTTATAGCTTAAGGGATAATTAATAAAAGGTTTACCTATTAGGTTTAAGATCATCTTAAGGTTTAGGTTCTTTTGGGTCAGGGGTTAGGGTCATAAAGGCACCATTTTTACTTGTTATTTGCTCATTAATGCTCCACCTTCACTTGCGTCTTCGTTCTTCATCTTCTAAGGGCTCAACCGACTACATGAGACAAGACTCACGTGATAGACAAATAAGGTGCATAAATCAGTGCACTAACACATTTTAGTAGCCTAGTGACACCTTTGTCACTCATGTCACTCTCCTAACTCTAGAAATGATCATACTCATTTGATTGATTGGATTTTCAATGGTCCTCGAACTGGCCAAAGATCAAAGCTTTTCCGAACTCTGAAGAGTAGTTTAGTCCCATTTGAGTAGGGTGTTTATAAGGGTGTAAATTGTTTACATATTATTCTATTTGGCTTTTGAGTGGTAATCTATTTATAAGTACATAGATTATGTGTTTGGTTAACTTGTAAAGTATTTATAGTATATAAATTTGTTAGTTTGTACTACAAGTGCAAGGTTGCAAAGTAGTAAGAATCTCGGTGAGACTGAGGTCGAACCCACATGGACTGAATGAGTTGTGATTTTCTAAACTACTTTAGAATTAGAATCATATACTAAACTAAATATGAGAATTGATAGAGATATTGTTGTGAATTGAAACTATCAAATTGTTCTGCACACTTATCCATCTTCTCGAGCTAACATACATATAACAACAATCCATCAAATACTAAAAAGAATCCTCGAGGCACAAACAAAATTATGAAATCCAGTAATTTAACTAATAATCGTTGTTCATAGTCCAAAGCTATTGGACCATCTTCTTTCTCGTTTCGAGGAAAATGTTCAGTAGGAAAATGAAACAATGGAGGGATCCGAATTGAACCTAAATGGGAATGACATGAAAAGTGTTTTTCAAAACCTATCATTAAGGGCGTTATGATGATGTACAAGAGGAATGGATAAAAACTCATGATTGGTGTGGAGGAAAAGATCTGTTTATGAAATAGTTCAAGAAAGAGTCATCTCATTTCCTTACTTTTCTTCGTCTCGGGGAAATGCACTTGCTATAGTAGCTAATCGGGTGGCATTAAAAAGCGTGTGTAGAAGATCGTAAAGAGGGATGTGATGTTACCGTAGATGAGTTCCTCTGCATGATATCTTCTTAAAGCAAGCTTTCATATCGGGATACTTTTTTAGTCAAATCATAGAGGTTAGAGAACTCTATTCCGATAATTATTTAACGAAGCCTGAATTCTAGACCATCCTGGGCCACATGTACAAATTCGGCCTTGGTAATGACTACTTTGCATAAGCTTTTTGCTTTATTAAATTGGACGATATAGTTTTCGACGAATTCTCTAGCTAATTGCTGAAAACATGTAAGATCGAGCATAAAAGTTTTCCCAGCCCTATAGAAGAACTGAGCATGAAATTTCTCTTCCATTTCTTGCCATGTTTGAATAAATTTTGGCAGCAAATTTGAATACCAAGTGAAAGTCGCTGCAGTTAATGAATGACCAAACAATTGTAACTAGTAATAATCATTGTTAGCAAGTTCGCCACACTATAACTAGTAATAATCATTGTTAGGAAGTTCACCACACTTCCTGGTAAATCGACCGATATGATCTATTGTCATTTGGCCAGTATCCCCTATAAATAGTGTGAAATCAGGTCTGACAAAGCAATATATGTTGAATATGTGGAAGGTTTCGGCTTGATGTCAAGGTTGCTCGACCTGAACTTGTGGTTATTAAGCAATATACCGATCGAGTGCCCGTTTGCCAGACACCCACGCAAGCGGTAGTGGGCTTTCATCACCTATGGGTATCGAACCCAAGACCTATTGTTGAAACTCCTCTTAGCCTGCCAGTGAGGTAAGGGCTGTAACCCACCCAATTTTGAATTAAGAAACACAGTTATTTTACAAGCGTATGTACCACAGATGAACTGTCCAAATCACGGATCCAATGTATACACGGTCAAATCATGGATCCAATTTACTCGGTCATAACCAAAAAACATGACTGAACCTATCTATGACTTTGTCTGATTGGCTGACATTAAGTCATATTGGTGGACATCTAATGAACGGTTGAAACAGAGAAATAGTCAGTCGTCTAAAGTCAGCAAAGAAATGCTCATTAATGAGAGGTCAGGATCACTAATCTATCTGATATTTGGGGCTGTGCCCTATTCATAATGGGCCATTATTTGGTCAGTTACAATTAAGGTACATACATGCCACGTTGACAATTTCTAGAGCATGAGTATGGAGCATCAAACTCCAGCAGAGTATCAAATGGCCCCACACTTACAAGATTCGCCTATTTTTGGACATATATACGGTGTCCTTGTCAGAATCCTGGCCCTAATACACTCACCTGCTGAATGGCTAAATATGGGAACGGTAGATTTTAAGAAAGAAATTTGATACTCTGTACAGCAATTGAACACTGGCATACATGAACCCTCAAATTAAACTGTCAAAAAAGTGAGGCTCACCATAGATTGATAATAGACGGTTAGAGATGGCTTTTTACAGAAACATAATGGACGATTGAAACAAAGCCACTAATGGTTTCAAATTAAGGATGACCATTAATCAGAGGTCAGTGTTTCTACTGTAGGACAAGATTTGAGTTAGTATGCTACGCTAGTGAAGGAATCTACCGTACGTTTTTGTTTTCAATTGTACAGTGGGTCATGTTCTCAGTCCGGAGTGTGGATGCATGGGCCCATGCTAGAAAGACCCCTAGTTGGGAAGATCTTATCTGTATAGTAGTATTTTGGCTTTGATTGATTGAAACTGAATCATGAA
>JAJHSJ010000017.1:21243039-21299728 GCA_021015155.1 Magnolia officinalis
ACCGAGATAAATTCGACTCGACTCGAGATAAACTTGAGTCGACTTGAACCACTAGCTCGACTCGAACTTGACTTGAAAGCTTTGGTAAACAAGCCAAGCTTCAATGTTGAGCTCGAGCTTGAGTATAGCATGAACAAGTCAAGCAAGGCTTGGCCCACCTCGACTCGACTCGGCTCGACGTACAGCTCTACATATGACCTTATCAAGAAGTTGGATGTCAAATAAACATTAGGATGGACATTAGCGTTGGCCCAGTAAGATTTTAATGGTTAGTGTTCAATCACCACTGTTTTTTATGGTGTGGTCCATCTGATATTTATATCATTTTCGACTTTAGCTCCATATCCTAAAATGATCTGCCAACACGGACGACAGCGTGGATATACAAATATACATCAAGGTGTGCCCCAAGGATAGTAACGCACACCATGTCGGTCGAGGTCGGGCCGCACGTAATCCGCTCCCGCGTCCGGCGGGTTCATGCACGTGGCTATAATACGGAGAAAGACTCTGATATATGGTGGTTCATGTTGCGAGATGTCTTAAATCCAAGTCCTTTCGCAACTGGGATGCGAAAGGAGTTTCGCGGATTTTGTGACGCAAGTCCTTTCGCAACTGGGATACGAAAGGAGTTTCGCGGATTTTGTGACGCAAGTCCTTTCGCAACGGGGATACGAAAGGGAAGTTGCCAAAACTATAAATTGGGGTCCCTAGGGCTATTCTTTGATTATTTTAAGACTTCCTAAAGGTATTCTAAAGGGTTCTAGGGTTATAAAGGGTGTAGCAAGGGTGAGATTCGAGGTTGTTCGAATCGGGTAAGTCCTTTCTCTTTGTAATTGATGCTTTCATAGTGGTGATTTGTCGCTTTGTGCCGTGGTTTTTTCCTGCAAGGGTTTTCCACGTTAAAATGTGTGTTCTCTTTTCTTGTGTATGTGATTGGTGCCATTAGATTACCATCCTAGATCTAGATCTGTGTGATTCCGCAGGCCAAAAATCCCAACAGTGGTATCAGAGTTTGAGTTCGGTTGGGGCACAGATCTGAATTTGAGGGATTAGTAATAATGACGAGCGCCAGGTATGAGATTGAGAAGTACTCAGGGAAAAATAATTTTGAGTTATGGAAGATCAAGATGATGAGTTCCTTAATTAAGCAAGGCGAAGATGGTGCTCTTGAGGAGCGGAAGTCCACCATGAAAGATGATGATTGAATACTCTTGATAAGAAAAACCTTATCATCGATCCGTTTATGTCTCACGGATGAGGTTCTCTACAACGTCATGAGGGAGAAAACTGCGGCTAATTATGGGCGAAGTTGGAGGATGTTTTATGCGAAGAAATCCTCTGAAAATCGTCTGCACTTGAAGCGGCAGTGGTATAACTTCAAGATGGCAGAGGGTGGAGATCTGGAGGCTCACATCAGCAATTTAATAAATTGGTTTGCAAATTGCTCGATATGGATGAAGTGATGAAAGATGAAGAACAAGCATGTATGTTGCTGAATTCTCTCCCGGCGTCCTATGAGTCATTCAAGGATATTATTGCAGCATGAACAAAACCCTGAGTGTCGACACTGTTATCTCAGCCCTTCAAGGGAAGGCTATGAGACAGCTAGACAGCAACATAGGGACATCTTCTGATGCCTGTGTACAGTGGGTAGGAATTCTGAACACAGTACAGGTTCTTCAGGTTCTAGATCCAAATCCAAGGGCAGGGCAAAGGAAAGGTAAAGTGCTGGAATTGTGGGAAGGAAGGACATGTGAAAAGGGATTGTGAAAATCCTAAATCTAAGAGGGAAGATTCTGAGACTTCATGCAGGGAGCTAACACTGCCACGTCAGATGAATCGAGTGGATGTGATGGTGATGTTTGTCTGTGTCTTTCTTCGTCTCAACGGTCTACGATGATCGTAAGGACGAGTGGATGAGTGCACACAGGAGGGGCTTCTCTTTCACATGACTCCTCATCGGAGTTGGTTCACCAGCTATAGGGAGTGCGATGGTGGACAGGTATTTATGGGCAATGACATTGCCTGTAATGTTGTGGCTATTGGTACGGTACGCATCAGGATGTTTGATGGGGTGGAGCGTACTTTGACTGATGTCAGGCACGTTCCTGATTTGAAACAAAATCTGATTTCTCTTGGTGTGCTTGAGGCAAAAGGATGCAAGTACACAGGTATTGATGGTGCTCTTAAGGTATCCAAGGGGGCACGGGTAGTCATGAAAGCGCAACGACTCGATCATGTTTACAGGTTGATCGGGAGCACTTCAAAAGGTGGAGCTACAGTGTGTAGCGAATTCCACCTCTGACGTGTGTGGCATGATGGGCATGGCCACATGAGCGGGCAGGGCAGAAAGGCTGAGACGTGTGCGACAGGGATACAGAGCAGGTGGAGCAGCCACCTGTGAGAAGAACCACATGACATGATTGCAGGATATCGGCAAGGTACATGGACGACTCCAATATTGCAGGGGATTCATCTTCTATTCTGATGGCTCTAGGTGAGCCTGGTGCTGAGAAGTGGAAGGTGACTATGGGCGATGTGATGGATTCGTTTACCAGACCGACATATGGGAGCTGGTGGAGCTTCCAGTGGGCCGGTGAGCGGTTGGATGTAGGTGGACCTTCAAGAGGATACAGTTAGATACAAGGCGTGGTTGGTAGCGAGGAGTTATTCTCAGAGAGAAGAGATCGGCTTCTCAGAGATATTCGCGCCGACGGTATAACAGGTATCTATCAGATCCGTGATTGGCGCTGGTTGGCCAATGTGATCTTGAGCTATGATGTGATGCAGAAATAGAGAAGAGGTCAAGAAGCTACACGTTTGAAGATTGAAGACATGGTGAAGATTGTTGCGAGATGTCTTAAATCCAAGTCCTTTCGCAACTGGATGCGAAAGGAGTTTCGCGGATTTTGTGACGCAAGTCCTTTCGCAACTGGGATGCGAAAGGAGTTTCGCGGATTTTGTGACGCAAGTCCTTTCGCAACTGGGATACGAAAGGAAAGTTGCCAAAACTATAATTGGGGTCCCTAGGGCTATTCTTTTGATTATTTTTAAGACTTCCTAAAGGTATTCTAAAGGGTTCTAGGGTTATCAAAGGGTATAGCAAGGGTGAGATTCGAGGTTGTTCGAACGGGTAAGTCCTTTCTCTTTGTAATTGATGCTTTCATAGTGGTGATTTGTCGCTTTGTGCCGTGGTTTTTTCCTGCAAGGGTTTTCCAAGTTAATCTGTGTGTTCTCTTTTCTGTGTATGTGATTGGTGCCATTGGATTACCATCCTAGATCTAGATCTGTGTGATTCCGCAGGCCAAAATCCCAACAGTTCATGCACATGCTCTGGTATATTCTGCACGTGGCACAAGCAACTTAAATTAAACTGTTGATGGCCTGCGTCCTACTTTGGACGGATCATAATAAATCAAGTTGGGCTTGTGTCATCCTACTGGTATATTGGGACATCTATTGATGGTTAAATGTCAAAATGGTTCAAATTCAACAAATTAATGTCCTTTAATCAGAGGTTAATATCATTTAGTCATTATGATTTTATTTTTTATAACATCTATACATTGGGTCCATTATTTAGACTGTTTACTTTGAATTACATATATGGCTTATTTACCATTTTTAAGTGCACGCGTATGAACCACCACACTCAACCAGAGCATCGAATAAATCCCATGCACGAAAAAAGGGTAGTTATCGAGGGTGGATGCTGACTCGGTCCTGACAGGAGCTCTGAGGGGGCCACCGTGACGTATTTGTTTTATCCATGCCCTAGGAAGGTTTCAAAGGTGGCATCGTTGTAACCACTGCTTCATGTGGTTTGGCGGCCATTTGAAACTTGGATACGTTTCCTTTTTGGTGTCATGCCTTAAAATGGGACGGGGATTGCGTCCTACCCCCACCCGTCTCCAGCTGGGAATGGGCAGGAGCTTTGAGTATCCACCGTTTTGCATGGGTCTTATCCACACCGTTCGTCCAATTTTTTTTTTTTGTATCTAAGGCTCAAGTGGACTACACAATGGGGATTGAACTCTTACTGTTGAAGACTTATTGGGGACCACAGAAGTTTTGAATGGAGCTGATATTTGTGTTTTCTCATCATCCACGTCTATGTAACTTTATGAATAGTTTGGATAGCAAAGAAACATCACGGTGGGCCCTAGAAAAGTTTTAAGGGTGAGAATCATTATCACCCCTGCTTCCTGTGGTGTGGTCTACTTGAGCCTTGGATCTGCCTCATTTTTGAGCCTTTTATCTAGAATTATATGAAAAAAATGGATGAACGGTGTGGATAAGATCCATACATTACCGTGGCTACTCAAAGCTACTGCCCATTCCCAGCTGGAGAGGGGGGAGATGGACGATGTGGATAAACACATACATCACCGGACGCTAGAGAGCCCCTGCCAGGACCGAGATCTGTGCATGCATTCCAATGGTAGGGCCCGGCCACAGCTTGGCCCGTCCCGTCCCTTCACTTCCCGATTATTCCCTTAAGCCTCTGCCCTAATAAGAGTCAAAGAGGCATTGGCCCTGATCCTGACCCTACACTGGACCAGGCAAGAAAAAGATTTTAGTGATTAGAGGTCTGAAACAAGTTCAATTTAAAAAATTTCGATTTGAGATATCCTTTGTCCATTATAAACATGAACGGTCTGGATCATTGAAACATCACTTTAGGTTCAACAATCGTCTTAAAACCAGTGTATTTTATGTTATGCATGGACGGCATCGATAAAACATATACATTATAGTGGGGCAGAGAGCTTTTCAGCACCGACCTCAATCCGAGTCTGCAAGTTTGGGCCATTCATCATTAGGGCATTGGATGGAGATTTCAAGCCGGGGCTCAGCCCTCATGCCCAATGTAGGGGACAAGGCTCGACCAAGTGGGCCCCACCCATTGCCGCCTCCCGCATTCAGCAATTGTACGTATGGCAGACATGTAACTCGAATTTATACTGTTGACTATATTAATTTCAAACGTTCAATAGATATCTCTGAATCAGCTAGTCAGGTGTCAGTTTGGTTTTTGGTTTACTGCCCATTACTCAAAGTGGGTCCCACAATTTGAACGGTTTATCTTTAGTCACGTGTATGCAACATAAATTTCTAATTGCATGCATGTGTAACATCACAATCTGCCAGAGTGTCGAAGTTTATTTCAAAAGGATCAAACGCCTGCGACTCGCACGAGTAATCCATGTGGACTCGGATTTGGGTAGTAACTGTGGGTGCTGTGGGCCCACCATGATGTATGTATTTTATCCATGCCGCCCATCCTTTTTTCCAGCTCATTTTAGGACATGAGCCCAAAAAACTGAGGCAGATATCGAAATCTCATGTCACCATAGGAAGCAGTGGTGATTGAACGCCCACCGTTAAAAACTTCCTGGGGTCGAAAGCTTTCAATCAAGCTAATATTTGAGTTTTCCCTTCATCCAGTCCGTATGACCTAATTAACAGGTTGGATGGAAAATAAACATCACAGTGGACTGGGGGAAATTTTTAATGGCCGCGTCCAATCCAGCTGATTTGTGTGTCCAGTACACATGAGATTTGCATCTGACTCATTTTTGGGCTAGTGCACTAAATTTAGCGAACATAATGGATGGACTATTGGGAACCGTGGAAGCACACAGAGTGAAATCAAGCAAGGTAATCATACAAACAACTTAAATAAGAACCATCCAATTTTTATTTAGAAAAACCTTTGCGAGAAAATACCATGGCATAAAGCGACAAGTAATGCACTATAAAAGCATAATTACAAGAAATAAATGATCTTACAAATTTGAACAAGTTTCCAATCTCTTCCGGACCCTAGCTTTACCCTTAAACCCTTAAGAATGTTTTAGAAAGCCTTAATACACCTTAATCCCCTTAAGAATGGTTTGAGAAGTTTCGAACTACTCTACTAGATTTCACTTTTACTTAGAGTCAGTATGACTTCTCTCTCTTCATCCGTAAGACTGCTATTGGGATCGTTATACTTCTTGTGTATGTGGATAATATTGTGATTACCGGATCTGATCTCCAATTAATTGAGCAGCTCCAGCAGCAACTCAAATCTTCGTTTCATATGAAAGATCTTGGTCTATTGTAGTATTTTCTTGGTCTTGAGGTCCAACATTGTCCGAATGGCATGCTCTTACATCAGCATAAGTATACCCAAGAACTTCTTTCCTTAACCGGTCTTCAAGACGGTAATTCGGCTCTTACACCTATGGAGGTCAATTTGAAGCTGCGTCAGGTGCGCAAATGGTGATTTCTTATCTGATCCCCGATGTATCGGAAGATGGTGGGCAGTTTGAATTATTTGACTATTAATCGACCTGATATCTCATTTGTTATTCAGCGGGCTAGTCAGTTTATGCAGGCTCCTTGCCATACACATTTGACCACTGTTCGTCGTCTTCTTCGATATCTCCTAGTCGCGGTTTGTTCTTTCCTTCAGGGAATTCTTTACAGTTTGAGGGTTTTAGTGATGCCGATTAGGCTAGTCATGCGGATACTCGTCGTTCTGTTACGGGTTGGTGTATATTTCTTGGTGATGCCCTTATTTCTTGGAATAGTAAGAAGCAGGATCATGTCTCGAAGTCATCCACCGAGTTTGAATATCGGGCTATGTCGTTTGTCTGTTCTGAAATTATATGGCTCCAAGGGTTGTTGGGTGAACTTAGTGTTCCGTAGCTTACTCATACTCCTTTTCATGCTGATAATACTAGTGCTATTCATATTGCTGTGTCAATCCTGTTTTTCATATGAGCACACCAACATATTGAAGTGAATTGTCATTCCATTCGTGAAGCCCTTGCTCACCATGAGATTACTCTTCCATATTTCCACTGAGCACCAAACTGCTGATGTCTTCACCAAGGCTCTCTCTCGTCATCGTCATCAATTCCTAATTGACAAATTGATGCTTCTTGATCGCCCAACATCAATTTGAGGGGGGATGTTAGCAGAATAGTCAATATAACAGTTAGATATGTGCTATTGTAGTCTATTAAGGCAACATATATTCTACCTTATTTAGTCTAGCTATGTATCGAAAAGAATATTGTATATATGCCTGTAATTGATAAGAGTTTTATTTTGTCGGTTACTTACCTTACATAGACAGATGTAATGGTTGATTGTCAGCCTTATAATTAGCCCGACAGTCTCTAAATAAAGGAAGGAACTCTCATAAGGAGAGGTATTCAAACCCAGAACCATTTGACATTGTCCATTGATTTCGACCATCTCTTCTGCACAATGAATGGCCAAGCTTGATTTTTGCCTAGATTGATCTTTTTCGGTGGCCCATCTTTCTCATGGATTGAAATTTTTACACAAGTAACACGTTGGTAGCAAGGGCATGCAGTCCATAACATGACCATACACAATTGATTTATATGTTTCAAATTTTAGGGTAGAGATAACTAAAATTGAGATTTTTTTGTTTTCTTCTTTTAATGTAATGAATTATACATTGAATTGCAAACACTGGAGATGTAGGTTTGAAAAGTTGAAAAAAAAAGGAAAAAAAAAAAAAAAAGAAGCTCTACTCGACTCAACCAAGTCAACACAATGCATCTTATTATACCAAAGACTTAAAAAATATGTTTTAAAAAAAAATAAAAATACTTAACTTGGTCAATCAGCCAAAACTTGTTCAAGACTTAGTTGACTTAGCTCAATTCGAATTAATTCAAGTCCAGCTCCGTGGCCTAGTAGTAGACAGATTTTCTTTCAACAGTGAGATCATAGGATTGTTTGCCGCGTGAGAGGGTGTGAGTGTGTGGTTGGGTGGTGTGGTGTGGGTGGGTGAGTGACAGAGTGAGTAATAAAATAAAAAGAATTAATTTCTTTTGACTCTACAAAATTCTAAAAAGTAACCCGGAAAAGAAAGGGATAAAACTTCTCAAACATGACTTAACCGACGATTCAACCATACGAACTTTCAATTCTAGTTATTATTATTATTATTATTATTATTATTATTATTGAGTTTAATGAGCTTCACTAAGCCTACATATGTGTACTAACAAGCTAACCCAAAAAAAAAAAAAAAAAAAAAAAAAAAGCAGCTACATGTGTGGCCGTACACACCACACATGTGACCCTTGGGTGATCGGTGTGGGTATAGTCTATCTACCAGAGGTGTGGAATTGATCATTTGAGAGCTGCTTGAAGGATAGAAATTGCATAGTATATTTTTAGACATAAAATATTAATTAATTAAATTTTTTTTACTCTTCACAAATGATTTGTTATGTTTGCAAATGCATTTTGTACTCTGCCATAAATCATCAGATCCCCCGTTCGAAAAAGGTGGGTCCAAATAAAACTCGTCCAACCATTTGTCATATCATGGCACATTTGGAGTGGACCACTTTAATAACATCTAGATAGTGAGGCCCACCTGATGGATGGATTGGACATGGCACCTGTCTGCCCATGTTGGCATATGATGGCAGGTGTGGCTTTGGTAGATCGACGGCTCACTCTGATGTGTGCTCCTTACATCCACGCCCTCCATCCGCTATGAAACCTCATTTTAGGTCATTATTCAAAAAATAAGCAGATCCAAATCCTAGGTGGACCACACCTAAGGAATAATGGTGATTGAATATCCACCATTAAAAGGTTCCTTGGGGCCACCACAATGTTTATTTATCATCCAACCCGTTGATAAGGTTACAAAGACATAGATGAAGGGACCAATCAAATATGAGCTTGATCCAAAACTTTTGTCCCCTACAAGAAGTTTTTAATGTCAATAAATACTGTTTCCTGTGGTGTGGTCCACCTGAGATGTATTTGTACTTCATTTTTTGGAACATGGTCTAAGATATCTTTCAGATCGTATGGACGGCGTAGATTTAAGGAATACATAACGGTGAGACCCACAGTCAGGGATCCACCCACCTTGGTGGATCCAGGCATCCCCCGAATCCGCGCCCCATGATGGTGTACACGCATGGAGCGTCGCAATCTTATTTCTCATGCTCGGAGACGAGCCGATATCACGTCTTGTTTTTACACATCTCACGAGAAATTGGTTATTTGCCACGTACTCCCAAGATTACCATACGTCCCTATCACCTCTTTTGAAATGCACTCAATCTTTTTTAGAAGCGAGTTCTCCTTGTTGCCCTAATTATTTTTAAGTTAAGACACTAAAGTTTCGAATAATTACTGTACTGCCACTGTTGAAATGGCATTGGATGGCTTGCGCTGGCCTGAATACGACGTAGCCGTACAAAGGGCATGGCTACCACTAACCGAGCACCATGTGGGAAAGAATGTGAACAGGATCCACTCCGTCCATCAGGTGTGAGGTCATGTTTTCAACATGGATCCTAAAAATCAGAGGAATAAAAAACATATATAGGCCACACCAGAAGTAACGGCATAAGATCATGCTTAGAATGAAAATCTAAATTCATGTGTTTTGGCTCATGTCGGTCATGGAATGTCCTGAATATCAGGGAATCTTTCATGGAATATCTGATGAATGGATTGGATGGCATATATACACCACGCTGGACCCCACCGGCAATTTTAACGATTTTAATGGTGACACTTCCCATCTCAACGGTTACCCATGATGTAGCCCACTTTTGTATTCAATCAGCCTGATTTTTGGGCACTCGTCCCAACACAAGGTGACGAACCTGATGGATGGGGTGGATCTCATCCATATAAAGTCCTCCATCAACGTCAGCCAATGGTCACGCCACCACATGATTACGTCCAAGTTACGGCATTGGATGAGAATTTCAGCCGAATGATAAAAGTTGGCTCACGCTTTTCGCAGCATGCAGTAAATGCACACGTGCAAAGCATGTAACGCCAAGTTGGCCATTGAAATTGTGGGACCCACTCATGAACCCAAAGTCATATCGATCAAACAATCCATATCTTGTTTGTGGAATTTGGACTCTTTGACTGGAGCTGTACACGAGCATAGTTACCTCCGTAGCTAGTAGCTTGCTCGACTTGACTCGAAAAAGCTCGACTCGGCTTGGATTGGAGCTGAGTTCAAACCAAGTCGAGTTGATTTTTAGAGCTCGATCTTGCCCCAGCTAGACTTGGCTCGACTCGAATAATGCTCGAGCTAGACTCGGCTCAACTCGAATAATGCTCGAACTCGACTCGACTCGGTACATGGTATACCTTTAAAATAATAATTAAAAAAAAACTCTACCCCACCTTTTCAAAAAGGACTCTCTGCGCACCAAGCTCATCCAGCATGAATCCCAATGCATCCAAGCCTTTGAGAGGATCGTTCAGCGCGACACACTCTTCCGGTTCATTACCAGGATGAAATCCTTCCTCTTCAACCAGCTTGACCACATTCTCCTTCTCGATGAAGCCGGAAAGGTGGCCCGCTCCATCGAACGACATTCCTTTCTCCTCCAGCTCTACCGCCATACCGATGGCAAGATCTGGCTTGGTTTCATTGACTTAATGGAAGATCTTCTTATGGAAGAGAATTCAATCATGGATGTGCTCGAGCAATCTCACATCATGACCGTCCGTAAGCTCCTAATGATGTCTTCTAAACACCGAATTCCCCTCTCTCTCTCTTTACTCTCTCCCTCATCCTTCTTACCCACACGGCCGCATCGACGCACGGCCCGTCTTCCTCCCTCTGTACTCGAACTCAGCTTGAAATTTGCTCGAACTCAAACGAGTCGAGCACGAGCTACTGTTTCGAGCATGAAGGTCGAGCCGAACCGAGCACGAGTTAGGACTCGAGCAGTCCGAGTCGAGCACGAGCTGGGCAAAGCTTGGCTCGGCTCGACTCGTGTACACTTAGCTCTATCTTTGACTACTCATCCAGAAGGTCCATCATATGTCCACTAATTCATTTATTAGCTATTTGTTCGTTTTGTAAACCCATTATTTGAACGGTCAAATTTAAGTTAATAACCAATGTTAGTAATATTTCAAATTTTCACTATTTTGAATTAAAAAAAAAAATCTTTCATAAAATTTTCTTATAATTAGCTTATGTTATCACTTACGAAACCTTAGCACTTGATGTTAGCCTAACTGTACAAATTTAATAATTAATCGTAAAAAGTTATTTGTTAACAAATTCACCCAATCACTTAAACCTTGAATCTAGTCTCGTGATTTATTCATTTAGGCTTAAATCTAGTAGACATATCAATGATTAATCAGGACAATCATAACTAAATAAAGATATACCTAAAGCCGAGACAACTAGGGATCGGATCTTAATTAACAAACTAAACTGATCTAGTTACTCTTTTAGCTTAAGAACCAATGATTTTGGACGATTAGGATCGAATCGTCATTTCTGCTGGTTGTGAATAGGCCATACTATGAACTTACCTAATCCAAATCCTAATCATCGTGTACAAGAAATCTCGTCACCTAATTCATTCCAACAATGCCATAATTATCCGAATAAACTTTAAACCGCTTGTTACTAGGCTATTAAATCCAGAATTATAAAAAGACATTCATTTTAGCGGGCTCGACGTCCATCGTGGGACATCAAGTGAAGATCATGTTTTGAATCGCTCAACTTGGACTCATAAGGTCAGTGTATGAATGTGTGAATATTTCTGAAATTAATCAATAAGTTAAGTTAATTGTCTGTATTCGGACATTGCCAAAGTTGTGGATTTTGGATCATTAGATCGTGACCAAATTTATGGCAGTAATCTAAATTAATACTCTGCACCTATCCCTATAGCCACGGCTCCGATCGATGATCGGTGACCGTTGAACTGACTTTTAATCATACTTGTCAATTGATGCATCGAAATGGTGGGCCAATCATATCTATGCGTAGATCATCACTAGGGTCATCTATCCCACGACATATATCAACCCATACACCCTTTAGTGGACCCCAATAATTGGAAACACCCTCCCATAGGTTCAATACACCAAAACATTGGCCCTTGGGGTCAATTGCACCACTTCTATCACTATTAAAATCCAATTTTGGGTAGGCCCTTTGCTTCAATTGCCTTAACAAGAAAAAAGAAGAGAGAAAGAGGAAGATAATGAGTATGAGAGATAGAATGGATGATCTTGGTACTTGGGGGTTAGTATCTCATTGATCATACCCTTGGACTTATTGAATCTTTAACCGAATCCCACTTGCGATCGGAGGTAAGACTTTCATTTAATCCATTGATTTCACAACCTATACTTAGTTTACTTACTATTAACAATATTTCCTTTCTTTACGTTAGAAATTGTAATTTCTCCTAAAAACCTTAACCCTAAGGGCCTGTTTGGCCGGGCAGATTAAGAGGGATTAGGAGAGATGGGATGGTAAAATCCCGAGATATGCCAAACAAGCCAAACAGACCCGATGAACTTGTCCCAGGATATAGCAAACCCATGGATCTTAAACCAATCCACTGACATCACCATCATTACCTTAAAATTGATCCCATCGCTCCTAATCCCGTTCAATCGTGCCTGGAGCGTGTTTGGTTGGACGGATTGGAAGGGATTGGAAGGTAAAATCCCAGGACATGCCGGGCGTGCCAAACAAACTCGATGAACTTGTCCCGGGATATAGCAATCCCATGGATCTTAAACTAATCCACTGACACCACCATCATTACCTTAAAATCCATTCCATCCCTCGTAATCCCATGGGATCCATCCAGCCAAATAGGCCCTAAGCGTGATTAGTCCACGTGAAACTCTTTAAGGTGCATACTATTATTCATAGGTTACCGTTTATTAGCCCTTGATGGTCTTAGTTAATGATTACTGATTGTAAATGACTTGATACATGATAGCATGTGTATATTTCAATTTTAATTGCAAATCATGCTATTACTTATTAATGCTTACATGTTCAATTAAATGCCTGAATGAATAAGTTACTAAATTTATTGTTTATGAAAACTCTCATCATGATTGTCTAATGAATTGTTAGTCCTTTGTGATGTTCAGAACTGCTTACGATGTTGGATCAGTCGACAAATTGACCGAACTAAAGGATAACCTGAGTTAGGTCGGCCATCCTAGGCTTATTCGATTGACTTGGGTTGAACACAGACGACCGACAATAACTGGACTACACGGGATGCTTTTACCCAATGCCAGTTGCGTTGGGTTTCTCAGGTCAATTAAATTAGTCTTATGGCCGAATGATCATGTATGTTCACATTGTATGACAATGATTAATTGAATTTAGGATACCCCCGTTCCTAATGAATGAGTATACTTATAACCGTTAGTGATATGATCCTACAAAGACTTATAAGTCGGCAATGGTGGTATGAGACACCATGTTCGACTGTCGGCCTACATTAAGGTGACGTGCCTATCATATTGGTAAAAAATACAGTGACGAACCCGACATATTGATACAAAATTGGGTGACGAGCCTTCCCATAGTGACCATTGAGCACTCGTGATTTGTGAAGACTATGAGCCTATCAATTATAAATGGAATTGATGTCGTGACTTTACCACATTTATTTTTGAGCGATGACCCTTACATTATTTGTGGTCGTCCTTGGTTGATGAACCCTAAAATGGATCGAAGGACATAAGTAAGGACCCACTACAACTGCATCGAACCTCGTGATCCAGGTAGAGGCTCGTGATATAATGAAAGTATCTTAGCTTCGCTAAGCTGCTTTATGAACTGATATTAATAATCACTCGACTAATCATACATATCAATCACATTGCACTATATTAGGCTGTTGTGATTTGGCATTGGAATCGTGTGATAATTGAGTGTTGGCATTTGCGAAATAAACATTGAAGTCACTTGTGAGGGAGTGCTGAATTATAAGGCGCATGTATTATTTCATAATCTCATTCGTGCATTTAACAAAAAGTATTTAGAAAGTAGTTGTTTTCCTATTTTATTATTACCTGTACTGATTGAGTCAATAACATGTGTAAGTTAGAACTAATGAAACTACTGAGTTAGCAACTCACTCGCACATGGGACGATGTTTTAAAACACCAACCAAACGATGTTATTGATGTATGTACTATCGAGATCTCAAACGGATAGTCTTAGATTGACTTGGACCACTAGGGCTATGTTTTGGAGGATTAGGCGAAAACTAAAAACTTTATACTTTAATAATTTTGGGTAAGTATATTGTGGCTTGTATAATCTTCATTCGGGCATACACACGCTTTTAGAACTATACATTTTTAATATTAGTAATGTATTTTTAGGTTTAGTTACCTCTACTTAAATTTTGATACCGTTGATTTAAAGTTATTTTGATTTTGATAATATGTGAATGTAAACCGGACTGTGCAGGCACATGAGAACTCGTCTATGCGCATTTTCGCTAGGTTTACACTCGGAAACTCGTGATCGAAGTCTCCATGATCGGGTATCAATTTTCGGGATGTGACAATGTGACACTATTTCTTTTTAGAATAACATCTTATACATAAAATAATATTAGAAAGGGATTGAAATGCTCACTATGAACATCCTCTTTTTGAAAACCAACTACATGTTATGCTTATCTTGACCATTAATGTTGTTTAATACATACTGATTTCTGCGAGTGGCTGAGATGATTAGGAGATTAATTTGCTTATTAAGTAATTGGTTGGATCAAATTTGATGGATTTCCTTAACAATGTGCCTTAATTCAATGGTAAGTACTAAGGGAAAATATAAAAGATAGTGAAGATATGGGTGAGATTGGTGTTATCTAAGTTATTGATTATCACACTCAACCACCATACAAGCATCACAGGTGTAAGAGATTAATTACATTTCATCTGTTTTTGAAGTGTTGTAATAGAACATGGGCAAAGAATCACACTACTCAAGTTTATGATTATTTTCTCATTGTGGATTAATGCAAAATTTCCCATTTAGGGAGCATTTGGATCATAAGTTACTTTACATAAGCTACTTATGCCTCCGGTGGCTTATCTTGGTTTGTCTTATCCTCGTAATTGGTATTTTTGGTACACAGCATACACACCAACCAAAAGTAAAGAAGTAAGTTTGGTTTCCAACATAACGTGAGTATTTATCCATCCAGTTTGTTTAGTTCACCGTTAATATCCATCGTCCATCATGTGGGCCCAACATTTGACGTGGATTGTTCATTGTGTTGGGCCCACCGATGCCATGTCTTCAATATGATTTGTGAGCCTACCTTCAATGTGGACTATCCACTTTACAAGGCCCACCTTTAATGTGGGACTACCTTGGATGTAGGTTGTCTATCATGTGGGCCCACCTTTAGTGTAGACCGTCCACCATACGTGGCCCAATTTGAAAGTGGTTTGTCCATCACAACCTTTTTACCCATGAAGCATGGTGTTTTACTAGACGATGAACAAATTATTGTTAATTATCCTCTTTAGCTGATTGTAGTTACACTTACATCATTAATCTTATTTGCTTAATTATAGTTTATTTCCTTTTAAGTTATATTATCTTATTATTGGAAGATGCAAGCCATCACGGGCTTAACTAAAAGCTCTTTCTCCACAGGTAAAAGGAGTTCATTAAAAGCATGAACCCCTTCTTTTATCTTATTCCGTGATTAAGCTCTTTCTCCATAGGTAAAAGGAATTCATTAAAAGCATGAACCCTTCTTTTCTCTAATTACCTGATTTTCGTAATTAGTGGTTGTATATGCGACTAATCTTTACAGATCCGGTCTTAATCAATCTATTTAGGCCCTCAGAGTTACAAGGCATTTGATTCAATTCAAACCGCACTCAACTCCGGCACACCTAGCACACACGCATCACACGTACACCTGAACGGAAGCTAACAGAGGGGACCAACTAATAAAAATCTTACACCAACTTGCCAGCTTCGATGTCTAGATCTCGTGGCAAGAAAAAAGGTGGATATCTTGGCTAGGCATGACACAAAGGTACATTTTAGTAATAAACTACAGAGAGAGATAGACCGGCAATCCTTGTTTATTTAGAGATTGTCTATGATAGGCCATTAAATGAACATGATGAGAGGGGCCCATGCATATGGCTCAATCAGGGAACCTTTGAAATGTGATTTGGGTTATTAAGTGTCCATGATGAGAGACCATTTCTCAATCATAAAAGAAGCCATTGGGCCCGACCAGGGTACAAAACCTATTTAATGACATTAAAAGGGCTAATAAACTTCACGGCTGCATACCATGTAAAGATACCAGAATTTTATATGCTAAAGTTTGTACATGCGACACACTGAAATGTGATAGGATAAAAATAAAATGAGGTCGTCCCAAGTCCCAAATTTACTGTCCACGCAGTGGATAACTTCCAACTTATCATGAACGTACAACATCCGATCCTTCGAATAGATAGGGCCCACTATGAGGATGATCTTGTACAAAAAATTAGACCGATCCACTCATCAGATGGGCCATTCTATTTTGAAAAAGGCCACTTACTAATAAATAATAAAATACAATTATGGTCCACCTGATTAGTGGATGTGGTTGATTTTTCCACAAGGTGATGCTCAGGATGGGGCCAACTCATTGTTAGATGTTGCAGGTACATGGAAGGTTGGAAGTTATTCACTAGGTGGATGGTAACTTATTATGCAACTAATGGTCTTGAGATAAAACATAAGGAAAAAAAAAAAAAAAAAAGGTGAGGCCAGTACCGTAATGTTTGTGAAAAATCCATACCGTCCATCCCGTTTGCCAAATCATGTTGACACATGGGCCAAAAAATGAGACAGATTCAAAACTCAATTGGGCTGCATGACAAGAACTGTGAGGATTGAACGTCTAGTGTTGAAACGTTCGTGGGGTCACTTAAGTTTTGAATCAGACTATTTTTATTTTTTATTTTTTCTTTTTCACTTATCACTTCATCCCAGTATAAATGACCTTATGAACTGTATGAATGGTATATAAATATCACGATGGACCTTGGGGAGGTTCAACAGTAGAGATTTTCCTATCCACATTTTGCTGTTGTGACCCACTTAAGTTTTAGATCTGGCTCATTTTTGGGCCATGTGGTAACATGATTTCATAAAATGGATGGACGGGTGGATTTCTCAGGAACATCACAGGGGCACCACCTAGCTACCTGTGCAGGAAGTTGGTCCAGACAGGCTGTGGCAGGCAATGGGCGTCCAAAAATGCACATATTAAGCTGCTATCTGCATGAGTGATTAGGGTCGGACCTGACCGTGTGGTCCACCTGAATATATGTATTATACATCCATACCGTCCATCCGTTTTTACATATCATTTAATGTCATGAACCATAATTGACTAAACTTCAGGAAAGAGTGATGATTGACCATTATAAACTTCTCCACTGCTTAAAAGTTCTGGAACAAGATATTTGTCCTTACCTGTCATGCAGATCTGACCTTATTAACAAGTTGGATAGAAAATAAACATCATTATGGGCTTTAGGAAGTTTTAAAGGATGGGCATTCAGTCACCATTGTTTCCTACTGTATGGTTTTTATGGGCTCGTGCCCCCAAAAGAAGCTGGCAAAACAGATGGACGGGTGGATATAAATACATACATCAAGGTAGGAAATCCCATTATATAGTAAGTTATGCTTTTATGGTACTGAATAAACTCTGGTGGGCCCACCGGGCACCCATGAATGTATTTGATTTATCCACACCGTCCATCCATTTTCCAGCTCACTTTAAAGGGTTGTGCCTAACATTGAAGCATATCCAAAGCTCAAGTGAATCACACCACATAAACAGAAGTCATAATGATTAAACTTTCCTAGGGTCCATGGTGATCACAGACACAGAGATGAACAGAAAATACTAATATCAGCTTGATCTGAAACTAACATGCCCCCAAGAAATTTTCAACAATAAATTAACATTTAATTTACACTTTCCTATGGTGCAATCCACTTGAGATTTAGATATGTTTCATTTTTGGGTCAAGCCCTAAAATTATCTAGTAAAATAAACAGAGGATAAAATATAAAATCACAGGGCCCACAGAGTTTACTGTACACTTAGCTAACTGAGTCGGCACTCAATCAGCTTGCTCAGGTTAGGCCCAAGGTTAGGCCGCACCATGTTGGGCGAGGCCGGCTGCAGCTAATCCTCTTCCCCTCCTCTCCTTTTATTCTCTCTGGTATTCTCTACTTGTGCTTAGTGACCCCTCCAATGTCGTGGTCCGTGCTGTGGGCTCCACCATGATGTATGTATTTTATTCATGCAGTCCATTTAGTTTTCCATCCGCTCATTTTACGGCATGAACCTAAAAATGAGGCAGATCCAAATCTCAGGTGAACCATATCATATAAAACAATGGTGATTATTGAATAGCCACCATTAAACACTTCCTAGGGCCCACTATAATATTTATTTGCCAACCAACTTATTTATTAGGTTACACAAACATGGATGAATGAAAACATAAATATGAACATGATCCAAAACTTTGTTAAGCTTTTACCTGCGGAAATTCAATGGTGTAATCTACTAAAGATTTAGATCAGCTTTATTTTTTTGGCTCAAGCTCTGAAATAAGTTGGAAAAAAACACAAATATCTGATCTTGGATCTACTTTATTTTTGGGCTCGAGCCTTAAAATAAGTTTTAAAAATAAATGAACAGCATGGATAAAAGATACACATGGTGGACCCCACAGCAGCGATCATTACTGACGGATACGGGATTGAGTCCTGTATCCACCGGATCCCATCATGCGGTTTTATCTACTAATGTATTTTTGTCATTTTGTTGGTGTGAGAACCGCGTGCCATAAGTGCTCTGGGTGGGGATGAGGTGAGGCAGACCACGGCCCACCATTAAAAATTTTCTAGGGTCATTGTAATGTTATCAACCGAGGTGGTGGATCGCTGACTGTGGGCCCACTGTGATGTATTTTACTTACATCTCTTCTGTCCATATGTTTTTATGGTTCATTCAGTTCCACCACATGACTGAAAATAGTATTCACCGTTAAAAAGTTTTTGCCAAGGACGGAGTGTTTATTTTCTATTTAACTTGTTGATATGACCACACAAATATCAGCTTCATCCAAAACTTTTGTGGCCCACAAAAAGTGTTTAATGGTCAATCACCACTGTTTCTTGTGACGTGGTCTGCCTGATATTTATATCTTCTTTATTTTTGGAATCATGCCCACGAATGTACAAATGGATGGACCACCTAGATGTAAGGAAAATACATCATGGTGGAACCCACAATCAGTGATCCACCCACCTTAGTCGATAAGTTACGCCCTTACTGGCCACCCAGCTTGTGAATAACGTCACACAGACCTGGATGAGGGGGAAACACAAATAGCATCGTTGGCCCTCAAGAAATTTTAAGTGCTATGAATTCAATTCCTACTTTGTGGTCCACCTGACATTTGGATCTCCCTTATTTTAAGACCATGCATTGAATTGGTATGGAGAAATAGATGAACCGTGTTGATATACATCATATAAATTGAAGCGGACCCCACTGTCTAAGTCCCTCACCTTATCCTCGCCCAAGTGCTCTAGACGGTCCGGACCTGTCAGGCGGTGATATCTGTGTGACGTAATCCATTCATCATTTTAAGCTAGGTTAAAAAAAAGTGGCTGATTCAAAACACAAGCGGGTCACGTTTAGCAAAAAAGTGAGAATGGGACACCCACCGTTAAAATCCTCGTGGGGCCCACGGTGATGTTTATATCCATCTAATAGACTGAAACCCCTCAGGATGAAAGGAAATAACAAAATATAAGCCTGATCCCATTTCCACTTTTCTCTGTGGATGGCCCACTTGACTATTGGATCACGATCCCGTGGGGCCCACCTTAAGGTATGTATTGTGTATCCACGCAGTCCATCCGTCTTACCATATGGATTTTGAGCATGAAACGAAAAATGAAACAGATGCAACTCTCAGGTGGACCATACCAGAAAAAAAAGATTGAACACCTCACCGTTGAAAATTTCATAGGGCCAGCATAATGTTTTCTTACTGTTTATTTTCCATCCAACCTGTTGATAAGGTCACAAAAAAAAATGGATGAAGGGAAAAATAAATATCAGATTGATCCAAAACTCTTTTGATCCACGAGAAGTTTTTGATAGCTAATCACTGCAGTTTCTTTTAGTATGGTTTACCTGAGATATGGATCTGCTTCACTTTTGGTTTCATGATCTAAATTTATATGGTGAAATGGATGGATGGCATGGATATACAATACATTCATCTAGGTGGGCCCCATGTTAAGGGCTTAACCGTCTTGGTGAGGACTGGGCTGCACCTAATCCGCTCGCGTAACCGACGGACCATTTATGTTGAACAGGCACCCTACCATAGCGATCTTAGGAAGAGAGAGCTTGTTCACCTTGTCATGACTAAGGATCCATCAATGTGTAACCCCCTACTCGGACCCACATGTTGAGTGGTCTAATGATCTGAACCCTCCGGATTGTTAAAACTATGCTATAAGGGATTTATTTAGAATTTTTTGATGAATGGATGATCGTGATTATTAATATACGTTGATGAATTTAAATGACCAATAAAATGAAACTTTCAATTCAATGGCTTGCATTCAACTCTAAAAATAAAAAAGTTGGTTTTGCCATCGAAACGTGATTACGGGAAAATAGCTTTTTACCGTTCCAAGGAGAATATGGACGGTTAAAATCATTAGACCAACTAAACGTGTGCCCAGTGGTGGTGATAAAGCCCCCATGGTGGGCAATCAATCCATACTATGGGGTCCACTTGAGAATTGGATCTGATCCATTTTTGGACCATGCCCTAAAAATGAGCTGGAAACGCTGATGTACGCGTGGATATTCAACAAATACATCAAGGTGGGCCCCACAGTTGGAGAAACAGACGCTGTGTCACCCGGCTAGTGCACCTAATCCACTCCTGTTTTAATTCTTTGTAAACAATACATGGGATCAATGTATATGGAGAATGCAACAAGGTGGAGGATGCTGCGACGAAATGGGGTAGCCCTAGTAGGCCGAATGGTTGGACTTCTCCCTCATGGGTGTATTCCTTTTTTATCATATAATATGGATCACGGTTAGAGCTGTACACAAACCGAGTTAGCTCGGTTAACTCACTCGACTTGACTCGAAAAAGCTCGACTTGACTCGTTCAGAATTGAGTTCGAGCCGAGTTGAGCCGATTTTTGGAGCTTGAAAAAATTTCAAGCTGAGTTCGAGCTTGTCCAAGCTCGAATCAACATGATCGAACCTCAAATCGAATCGAACTCGGATCAAATCAATTCGGTGATGAAATGACTCAACGAAGTGTTGTTTTGGGTGCATACATTCTCTGCGAGATTAGCTGGTGGCAAGGAATGTATGGATATGAAACAAATCACTACAAAAAAAAAAAAAAAAAACTTTACATGATAAAATTACCTCTGTATCTTGATTTTGATGTTGCCTACCGAGTGTTTGATGAAATACTTGTAAATTGCTGTTGTTGTTTTGCATACTGTGAGAAATTAAAGGTGCACTTCGTGTGTTTGAGAAAAAATTTCACAAGCTCAAACTTGGTTCGAACAGGTCCGAGCTGCTAACTAAACCGAGCCGAGCTGACCAGTTAGGCTTGAGGACCGAGTTGAGCCGAGTTCGAGTTGGGGTAAGCTACTGGCTGAGCCAAGTCAAGCTGTGCCAAGCTCGACTCGGTTCGACTCGTGTACAACTCTAATCACGGTGGTGTTTATACTTGCCTTTAACACACCCTCGTGAGTCAATAAGATGTCACCATGTGTTGGCACTATGCACGTAATAATGATGAAATCGTACTTGTACTTCAAGATATCTTTTGCCTCACCTCATTTGGAGACATGTTACTTGTCATAATTAAAGTGGTGTAGAGCTATATGGACGTTTGTAGGAAACGCGAAATAGCAGATGACAGGTAGCCCTAATTCGTGTGGCATATGTGATTGAGGCAATGTGCTTGACACATCTATAAAAGACGCACCGGGGCAAGGATCTTATCATAAATACGTATATACTTGGTAAAGTCGTCTCTCATAATCCTCCTAAAATGGGAGATCTTCTTAGAGACATTCAGTGCTCTCGCAACAATTACGAAGATTTGAGAACATAATTAACATTATAGTAGATGGGAACCAATTAGATTGGGTGTTGATCCAGATCTAGCTAGACTGATCCTAAAAAGATCCACAGATCTCTACAACTATGCTATCAAGAGATTTGAAAACTAGTTATGATTTCCGAAGAGCTCTAAACTAAGTAGGAATGATCAGAGAGAAATTGAACATCGTGGTTGTTAAGAATCATCTATCAACAAGAAAACCCATTTAGGTTGTCGCCGCCCCCAAAGCTATAAAAGGAGAACACGATGAGAGCTCCAAGCCCACACAAAATACAATTTATCGATACGGTGCAATGCTACTTTATATCTTAACTTAGTTTTAGTCCCTCTGCTTCTGTCCAGCTATGTACATAATATTTGAGGTTTATGTTATCTTAGATCGCTACTGTCCATCGCCATCACTGTAGTAGGCTTAGTAGTATAAATATTCGTAATCTTCCGTTGTTAGATCTCAATCAATGGAGTCCTTGGAATATCAAACCACTAGTCCTATCCTTCTGATCATTCACCTCAATCGTCTATTCATACAAGCAATTTAGGTATTTATCTCTCGATTTTGTTTCTCTATGTTAGTTTATCTTTTTATCGATTATATTCAATAACAATTAGACATCAATAAAATCGGTATTATTTTTAGCCTTCAGTTTTAAATCTATTCATATTCATTTGATTCAGAAAAACATAGGCTGCAATTATTAGTGAGAGAAAAAGTCCTTAAGACATAAGGCAAAAAGAATCCATTCAGATGAACTAACCCTTACCCTTCTACAAATATCATAATGAAGTTACAACTAGTGGTTGAGGGAGGGCAGGCGGGTCCTTGAATTTGGCCTAAAATGGTTGTGTGTGTGTGGGTGTGTGGTGGGGGGGGGGGGGGGGGGGGGGGGGGGGGGGGGGGGGGGGGGACTGACGTTCAATCAAACTTGAGACAAGTACGACTTTGACACACCCGCACTATCATCCTAATCGCACACATTAACCAAATATAGGCCATCACTAACACCTACGGCCTCATGTTTGATTGAATTGCGTAAACATATTTTTTGACATGCCCAGTAGGACCCAATGAGCTACATTTAGCTTTTCTCAATAGAATAAGATGAGTAAAAAAAGAGCTACTTTTATCGCTGACACTATAAAAGAGCCACATAACGAGGGACATCAATTCAAGCTCATCATCAATGTGAACATAGGATCCTCTTCTCAGTCGTCCTTTGATGAGTTCGTTATGTACTTCCTCCGATTGGAGGAGCATATGTAGCAAATCGCCGGAGGCACTAGGGTGTAACTAGAGATATTCAAAAGATCAGTCGAGTGTTTCTTCGAGAGGATCTCGACAAATAGGTATACTCAGCCTACCCCCAACACCCATTGGTGCTAGAGGCGGAATGGTTGACTGAGCTCCCTACAAGGGCCAACCAGATTGAATCATAAGGTCATCCAATACCACTAGCATAGGTGGCAAGAAGAAATGGCCGGAACGGTCAGCCATACGACCAAGGGCCAACTAGATTGAATCATAAGGTCATCCTATACCACTATCATTGGTGGCAAGAAGAAATGGCTGGAACAGTCGGTCATACCAATTGGAATACCTCAACCCCCAGAATCAGTATGTACCTAGAGGGCAATTTACAACCGACCTTGATTACTTTGGAGGGCAACCGATAGTCTAATTGATGTTTCATGACAATTGTTTCATTGCTAAAAACCACAAGGTGTAACCTCTAGTCATTTCGGCCATCCAATGAGGCTTCTAGAGGGTCGAGTATTAAGGATGGAAACCTTCTGTTATCCCAGCTGGTTATCAAGAATGTCAAAGAGTTGAATGCTTGCCAGGCAACCTCTAGCTAGCCAAACCGTCTAAAATGGATGACATAGAGCAAAGGTGCCCGAGGGGCAATCTTCGATCGTCCCTCACTTAATGACTACCAATTATATATGCGGCACAAAGGCCATACCCTCTATTGCTAAAGTGATAGCTCGGCCGAGAGGAAGTGGTAGGAATGCATTGGGCGCTGGACAAGGATTGATTAAGTTAGGCGGGTTAGCTTTTATTTATTTATTTACTTATTTTAATACCTGAGATGGCTAAGGCTTGAGTGTGACTTGGTTAGCCCAATGCTTGCATGAACTTTCTTTTTTCTCACTCCCTCTCTCCTCGGTGGATGGATGGGAGTTATGGCTCTCCCTTCTCTCTTAAAGATGGGTGTTGATGATGAGTGTGAATAGAATGGATGAGATGTTGCAATAAAAGGAGTGGGGGGTATTTATAGTTGAAAAGAGTATCTCTTTAGTGATTTATTTGAAATTCAAAGGTAAAAGAAGGCTTAAAGAATTATTATTGGTTAAGGAGATGATAGTGCTATGTGGTTAAAGGCCTCCATGAAGAGGATGTTGGCCGAACTACCAGTGTCGACCAATATTCGAAACACCTTATGGTTGGCTACAATCATAGTCACTACAAATGCATCATCATGAGGGTGATGGACTCCTTCGGCGTCTTCTTCTATGAAAGTTAGCTCACCAGGCATTACTTTTTGTTCTTTCGAAGGTCTGCTGGTGATGTTGATTTGATGCTCTGAGCTGCAGTGACTAATACTCTGGGTGGGATCTCTGCGTGCTCTGTTTGAGATTCTCTCCCCCCCCCTCGGCAGGTCTGCCGAAGATGGTGCGGATTTCCCTCGTAGGTTCATTGTTGATAGGTTGGTCGTTCTTCTGATCAGCTTGCTCTTCCCTCCCTTCTACTGACATATTCTCGCAGGTGTCCATTGTTGATGAGGGCCTCGATCTCTTCTTTTAGGTAGAAGCATTTGTTGGTTGAATGGTCGTGGTCGTGGTAGAAGTGGTAGTATTTCCGCTTGTCTCGCTTGTCGGCATCATATTTTATCTTGTTCAGCCATTAGAGGATTTGCTTGTCTCTAACTGTAACACCCCAGGTTTTCAGGGGCCATGTAGGAACTCAACTCCCAAATTCCCAAGTGCCACAGGTGCCCTAATGGGCTTCATATTTTAATTACATTTGGATGATCTCATAAACAATGGAGAGTTTAACAAGATATGAAGTATAAGTAAGTCATAAAGTAGTATCGAATGCCACTAAATATAAAAATATCTAAACCACAAATCTAAAATCATCTAAATAGGGAACTAGTCCTACCCATACATGACCCAAAGTGACTAGAGCCCTGACCAATACCCTACGATAGCCCGAACTCAGACTAGAAGGATCCGCCAAAAGTCTGGAAGCAGAAAAGCTCCTCTTCCTCATCCATGCTCAACCCGCTCAGCTCGTCGAGCTCCGCCTAACCTGCGTCTAATAACGTATCTGATTGGTGTTTTAAAACACCGTCCCAGAGTGGGAGTGAGTAGCTAACTCAGTGGGTGCCATTAATCATAAGTTACATCAAATAACAATTCCATGATGAATTTAATGAAAAACATAAATTTATAAATCACTAACTAGCCTTTGTTAATGTGTATGCATGAGTTATGTATGATGCATGACCTCACCCACAATACTCCCTCGAGCGACTTTGTCTCACAGTCGCGCATGACCAACACTCCCTCATTGCGACCTCAACTGCCAAGTCGCCAAATCCTAGCTAATGCGATACGCGAATAATGTATTAGTTGAGTTTTTAGTTAATTTCGTTCATCTAGCAGGTTGGAAAAAATAGGTACACCCTAATGATATCAATGCCCTCATCCATTTGCGAAGCTAGGACCCCTCAACGTGCGAGGCCAAGACCCCGCGATCCTTGATCCCATCAGAGTCCTCACCCTAATTGCAAGCACGTGGGGAGTACTGGGAAGCGGGATGACTCACAATCACTACGGGGAGGCTCGTTACTCCATCGTAGGCCGAAAGCTCGGACATAGTGTCTCATTCCACCATGCCCGGCTCACGAGACTGTGGATCAATTTCTAATTATTATCAGTGGGCGTCAATGAGCGATGAGTGTTCCAGGTTCCAAACAGGCGTGAGCAAACATGGTTAACAAACATGGTGGGTTAGTCGGTGGACTAGACCGCCTAAGTTCAAGCGAGCACGCAACGTACGACATCGGGTGCAAGCAACCTATGTAGTCCCGCTACCATTGCCCATTCGCGTCCGCCCAAATCAGTCAGACTAGTCACATGACGGCCCAATCAACAGGGCCGCCCTTACAATTCACAGATTCCTGACCAACCCAAGGAAGGGGCTACATTCAATAACAATTCTAAATAGATAATATTCATACTCAAGAACAGATGGAAACAAACATGTGATTAATCAAAACATAAAATCTAGGATAAAATAATACAAACTACTCTTAGCAGCAGAAATTAGAGTGTGTGCATGAGGTGTCGGATTGCCTAAGAGACAAGAAGATGACAAATCAACCATATAGTAGGAAAATACAATCATACATGTAACAAGGAAGAATATGCAGGAAATAAGATGCAAAAACGAACATACAACATAGTTTTCAGGTCTAAAACAAATTGAAGACTAATCTAACATCAATTTATCAACACATGCATGTTAGGTAGACTTATCAGACAAGATCCTAATTAGGTTTTCCTCTAAATTGCACATGCACATCAATCTAACATCCACAATCATTAAATTTATCCTAGAGTTGGTACTTGGCCACTTAAGGGTAATGGTCCGCACCTTATGACGTTTCACCAAATTCACGGTCTTCGTAAGGTTTGGACGTTGGGGAAAGATCGTTGAGAACCTAAGTAAGCATGCAAGCTTGTAAGAATTGGAAGGAATTAAACACACGACCTAAACCTACAAACATAACTCAATACTTACATTCAATCGTTGCCGAATTGACACCAATGAAGGACAATGTTGCTATAGAGGAGATGAGAGGGTGAAGGTACACAAACCCTCATGCTTCCAAGCTCTCCCTATCTCTTTCTCCTCTTTTTTCCTCTTTCTCTTCTCCCTTTCTCCCTTTTTTCTCTTTTTGAAATTCGTATGGGAGGAGGGAGTGCCCAAATGAAGCCCTTATATAGTGCCAGATTTGGTGTAAATGGCCCCAAGGGCTAGGTTTTTACTATATTAGCCCTATATGACAGTCTTTCTAACCTCTAGGGCCCACTATAGGGCGTACATATTGATATACATCGTAGGATAGTTAACCCTAATGATGATCTATGTATGGATATGATCGGCCCGCCATTTGGATGCGCCGATCGATAGATATGATTAGAAGTCTGTTCAATGGTCACCGATGGTTGATTGGGGCCGCAACTATACGGATATGAGCATGGAATTATCCTTACTGTACGTGTGAAGTTTGGTCATAAACCGACGGTTCGAAATTCTCAACTTTGCATAAGAGTGGACGTCCCAATTCACTTAAGTTTCAGCTTCTTCCTTTAAGGTATTTGCACTTCTCATGCACTTGTCCCTCGGCTCAAGTTGAGCGGTTTTGGACACTACTCAGGTCCGACTCCCACGATGGACGTTGAACCTAGTAATACGAATATTATTTTATAGTTTTGGAACTAGTGACCCACTAACTAGCAGTTTAAAGCTTGTTCGGAAAATCGGGGCATTTCTGGAATGAATTAGGTATTGAGATTTCTCGTGGGCAATGATTAGGGTTTGGATTAAATATGTTCATAGTGTGGCCTATTTATAATTAGTGAAAGTTGAGATTTGGTCATGATTACTCTAAACCGTCAGTTTTCGGCTAAAAGAGTAACGGGGTTGATTTGGTTTATTAGTCAAGATCCGAGCCTTATCTGACTCGGCTTCAGTTAGATCTTTAATTTAGTTATGATTGTCTTGATTAGTTAGCGATGGGTCGGTTAGATTTGGGCCCTATGTGAATAAATCGTGGGGTTAAACTTGATGTTCAAGTGATCGGTTGGGTTCATTGTTTTTCTACGGTTGATCAATCTTATTTGTATGGTTCTTTATCGGTACCAGCCGCGTATAAGCTTACCTCGAATGTCAATGGTACGTAAGTGATGATGTGACTAGTAATTAAAAAAATAAAAATTTAAGGATTTTTGGCAAACCCAAAATAAAGAAAATTCAGGGTGTTACAATCTACCCCCCTTAAAAAAAATTTCATCCCTGAAATTGCTTAAAAGTAATAAGTAAAGATTTTATTATTTCATTTGCCTAAGTTTTAGTGATTTCAAGTTTATGTGCGTGGTAGGGTGTATACTATCTATGCTAGTCTGGCTTATTTTAGTCTATCCCCCTTAAAACTTTTTCACCCGGATGGTTTACTACAATTTATTTATTTATCTATTTATTTTTAAAGATTTGGATTCATGACGACGATTTCCCTCTATTTAGAGTAAATTGTTTTTTTTTTTTTAATGTTCGACCAACACGGAGAGATGGTTGTAGTGGGCTTGAACCCGATACGTCGATTATCTACCTGACCAGGGTAGAAGGCTCATTGTATCTCTTCTTTGTCCTAGTGGATCCTGGTCTTCTGCTCGATCAAAGTAGTGAGTCCATTCGTAGTCGCCCAGGATTGAGAATTAAGTCAAGCCGTGAATGCTTGCAAGTGTATATTTTCGTAATTCCGTAGTCCGATCAATCTAAATGTTTAGGGAATGTCCATCATTGAAAAGTTCAAATCTCCTATTTATAAGGTCGTCCTTTGGGTCTTAGTCCAAGAGAGTTCTCATTTTAATTCATGTCTAAATTAGTAATTAATAAATCTCTCACTATGCTTATGGTCAAACGATTATCCTGGATGGTCTCTAATGGCATAAAATTTTATATGTATATTGTCATTTCGATCTTATGGCTAGTGAGCTATGAGCAAACTGCACTTCAGTTTCATTAATCTCAAGAGGGAAGGAATGATCGAATGTTCTAAGGTATTCTGGAAGCTTAGAGTTCTAATAACGCTAATAAGGACGTAGGAAAGGAAATATGAAGAATATCATCTTCTCAATGTTGTTTGAACCTCGAGTCCATAAGAGAATAAGAAAACTTAAAATATGTTACTGTAGTCCCCCTTTAATATTAGCTTACAGAGTATTGAACTATGAAACTCGATTCTACTCAAGGGTTCTAACTTAATTGCACCCAAACAACTTATATATATATATATATATATATATATATATATATATATATATATATATATATATAAAATCGAATTTAATCATGGGATGATTCCTAGTATGATTATAAATAATTCCTAAATAAACACCAAATACTAGCTTTAATATGAAAAGACACAACTAGTCCATTGGCAACTCGGAGTTGCAGAAATTTTTGGTTTTAATCCTTTCATTATTTGTAACATATTCGTCACCTTTGATTACTATATTATTATTTTTTAATTTTTATAATAATCCATCATTAAACTTACCTTTATTTCACAAAATTACATTTCATTTGAAGTTCTATGAAAATTATAAAAATTCAGGAAGTGCTAGTTGTCCAAAACCAACAATTTTCCATTTGTTTCTATAACACCACTATCGCTTATATCGTTCTTCATACTTAAAGTAACTAAATTATTTTCTAAAATTTTATTGTGATTCATCAGTAAGTTTAATCTCACATTACAAAATTTCATTTCGTTTTGGGTTGTAGAAAAATTATTAAATTTCTAGAAGTGACAGATGTTTAAACTAACGATTTTGTTTTTAATTGCAAAATGTCTATATTCCTTGTAACGTTTCTTATACTTTTAGTACTTGAAATATTTTAAAATTTTTTTATAATGATTCATCATTAAGTTTAAATCCATCCCACAAAATTTCATCTCATTTAGAGTTGTAGATAAATTATAAAAATTCTAAAAGTAACCACTGTCTGTAACTAATGATTTTTTTAATTTTTTTTCTAGTTGTCAAATCATTCTAAATTTAACTATATTATAATTTTTATTTTATTTTTAGTTTTATTTTATTTTATATGAAACTAAACTTGTTAAGATTTAATCTAGCTTTTAAATCACCTAAATTGGAGTTATATCGAGGGAGATATGATTTTTCAAAATTGATGCAAAATTTGTCCAAATCCCAGTGGGGGCAACGCCGAAAACTGGCTCCCCGAGCGGCGGCCATGTCGGCTGGGTGGGGGCCCCTCCGAAGTCTGGCTCCCTAGGCGGGGGCCCGTCCAAACTCCGGCTCCCCGGGCGGGGACCGCTCCGAAGTCTGGCTCCCCGGGCGTGGGCACCTTACGACATGTATATCTTGCAAGCCAAAATGAGTTATTCAATGTGCCATATATGAATCTGGGGTAGGAGAAGCTACTCTATTCAAATGATATGATTATTTCATAATATTCCATTAGGTTAATGGTCAAAAGTCCATTTTACTTATATTTTTACTATTTATAGTACATTTTTGTTTAATTATAGTTCTTCATCCTTGAGCCTTAGGATTTGCATCTAAAATGAAAGTACGTAGAAAAATTAGAAGAATAAAGTGGTGGAAGGTGAGATTTTTGAAGAAGATGAGTTGGAAGGGGAGATTCTAAAGGTTAATGGGCCTGGGAGGAAATGAGATTTGAAAGATTAGCCTAGAGAGGGGACTTCTCGTGGAAAAAGATTGGATTTGGAAGAGAGAATTGAGGGGCGTTTACGGCGACTCTGAGTTGGTTGTACTTCTCGGGCTGTTTGTTGGGTAGTACTACCCGCATTGTGGGGGTCAGCTATCCCTTGATGACCTTATTATTCATCGGGGGCGGGAGGATCCCTCTCGACTAGGCCGCCATGGGGTAGGCAGTCAAAGCGGCCTTCTCCCCGGTTCCTCTACTTCCTTGGTTTCCTCCTCATTTTCATCCTCATCGTCTTTATCGTCCCCCTCCTCTTCTTCGTCTTGAATCCCAAAAGGGCCGTCGTTCACTTGATGGTCTAGGTAGGTCAGAAGTCTCTTAAGCTGAAGGCAGAGACGATTCGGCCTGTTAAAACCGAAATGGGAGTATGTCCTACCTTGGATCGAATTATCAAAAGTGCAATGCACGTGTCTGGGGCAACGCGTGCTACTTCAGCCGCTTGACTCCTTGACATTGGGTCGTATTGCCTCCAATCTTCGAATTCCTAACTATAAGTGATTTAGATCATTGCTTATGACCTAAGTCCTTTCTATACCTGAACCCTAGGCTAAGACTTGGCTTGGTCCTATGGTCCTATAAGTATTGCTAAGTTCGATTGCTCTCTCGTATGTCAGCGAATGCGTTATGGCGAGTTCATAATTCACAGCCTAATTTAATTTAAACCATTGCTTTAATACCATATGTAACACCCCAGGTTTTCAGGGGATGTGTAGGAATTCAGCTCTAAAATTCCTAGGTGCCACGGGTACCCTAGTGGGCTTTAGATTTTAATTACATTTGGATGATCTCATAAACAATGGAGAGTTTAGCATGACATGAAGCATAAGTAAGTCATAAAGCAGTATTAAGTGCCACTAATTATAAAAATATCTAAACCACAAATCTAAAATCATCTAAATAGGGAACTAGTCCCACCCATACATGACCCAAAGTGACTAGAGCCCTGGCCCATATCCCGCGGTAGCCCGAACTCAGACTAGAAGGATCCACCGAAAGTCTGGAAGCAGGGAAGCTCATCGTCCTCATCTATGCTCACCCCGCTCAGCTCATCGAGCTCCACCTCACCTGCATCTAATGACATGTCTGGTTGGTGTTTTAAAATACCGTCCCAGAATGGGAGTGAGTAGATAACTCAGTGGGTGCCATTAGCCATAAGTTACATCAAATAACAATTCCATGATGAATTTAATGAAAAACATAAATTCATAAATCACTAACTAGTCTTTGTTAATGCGTATGCATGAGTTATGTATGATGCATGACCTCACCCACAACACTCCCTCAAGCGACTTCGTCTCACGGTCGCGCATGACCAACACTCCCTCATTGCGACCTCAACTGCCGAGTCACCAAATCCTAGCTAATGCAATGCGTGAATAACGTATTAGCTGAGTTTTTAGTTAATGTTGTTTATCCAGCAGGTTGGGGAAAATTGGTACACCCGACGATATCAATGCCCTCATCCATTTGTGAACCCAGGACCCCTCAACGTGGGAGGCTAAGACCCTGCGATCCTTGATCCCATCGGAGTCCCCACCCCCGATTGCAAGCACGTGAGGAGTGATGGAAAGCGGGATCCCTCGCGGTCACTACAAGGAGGTTCGTCACCCCAGCATAGGCCGAAAGCTCGAACATAGTGTCCCATTCACCATGCCCGGCTCACGAGACTGTGGTTCAGTTTCTAATTGTTGTCAGTGGGCATCAGTGGGTGAGGGGTGTTTCAAGTTCCAAATAGGTGTGAGCAAACATGGTTGGTCAGTCGGTGGACAAGACTGTCCAAGTTCAGGCGAGCACGTAACGCATGACATCTGGTGCAAGCAACCCATGTAGTCCCGATACCGTCTCCTGTTCGCGTCCGCCCAAATCAGTCAGACTAGTCACAGGATGGCCTAATCAACGGGGCCACCCTTACAATTCACAAATTCCTGACCAACCTAGAGAAGGGGCTATATTCAATAACAATTTTAAATAAATAAGATTTACACTCAAGAACAGATGGAAACAACATGTGATTAATTAAAACATAAAATTTAGGATAAAAATAATGTAAACTACTCCTAGCAGCGGAAATTAGACGTGTGTGCATGCGGTGTCGGATTGCCTAAGAGACAAGATGATGACAAGTCAACCATACAACAGGAAAATATAATCATACATGCAACAAGGAAGAATATGCAGGAAATAAGATGTAAGAATGAACATACAACATAGTTTCCATGTCCAAATCAAATTAAAGACTAATCTAACATCAATTTATCAACACATGCATGTTAGGTAGACTTATCAGACATGATCCTAATTAGGTTCTCCTCTAAATTACACATGCACATCAATCTAACATCCACAATCATTAAATTTATTCTAGAGTTGGTACTTGGCCACCTAAGGATAATGGTCTGCACCTTATGACGTTTCGTCAAATTCACGGTCTTCGTAAGGTTTGGACGTTGGGGAAAGATCGTCGAGAACCTAAGTAAGCATGCAAGCTTGTAAGAATTGGAAGGAATTAAACACAAGACCTAAATTTACAAACATAACTCAATACTTACCTTTAATCGTCGCTGAATCGACACCAATGAAGGACAATGTTGTTATAGATGAAATGAGATGGTGAAGGTGCACGAACCCTCATGCTTCCAAACTCTCCCTCTCTCTTTCTCCTCTTTTCTCCTCTTTCTCCATTTTTCTCTTGTTGAAATTCATATGGGAGGAGGGGGTGCCCAAATGAAGCCCTTATATAGTGTCAGATTTGGTGTAAATGGCCACAAGGGTTAAGTTTTTACTATACTAGCCCTATGCGACGGTGTTTCTAACCTCTAGGTCCCACTATGGGGCGTACATATTGATATAAACCGTAGGATAGTTAGCCATAATGATGATCTACGTATGGATATGATCGGCCCGCCATTTGGATGTGGCGATCGATAGAAATGATTAGAAGTCTGTTCGACGGTCACCGATGGTCGATCGGGGCCGCGACTATATGAATATGAGCAGAGAAATATCCTTACTCTACATGTGAAGTTTGGTCGTAAACCGACGGTCTGAAATTCTCAACTTTGCATATGAGTGGACGACCCAATTCACTTAAGTTTCAGCTTATTTCTTTAAGGTATTTGCACTTCTCATGCACTCGTCCCTCAGCTCAAGTTGAGCGGTTCTGGACACTACCCAGGTCTGACTCCCGCGATGGACGTGGAGCCCAGTAAGACAGACATTATTTTATAGTTTTGGAACTAGTGGTCCACTAACGAGAGGTTTAAAGCTTGTTCAGAAAATCGGGACATTTTTAAATGAATTAGGTATTGAGATTTCTCATGGGCAATGATTAGGATTTGGATTAACTATATTCATAGTGTGGCCTATATATAATTAGTGAAAGTTAAGATTTGGTCATGATTACTCTAAATCGTCGATTTTAGGCTAAAAGAGTAACGGGGTTAATTTGGTTATTAGTCAAGATCCGGGCCTTATCTGACTCGGCTTTTGGTTAGATCTTTAATTTAGTTATAATTTTTTTGATTAGTTAGTGATGGGTCGGTTAGATTTGGGCCCTATGTGAATAAATCGTGGGGTTAAACTTGATGTTCAAGTGATCAGTTGGGTTCATTGTTTTTCTACGGTTGATCAATCTTATTTGTATGGTTCTTTATCGGTACCAGCTGCGTATAAGCTTACCTCGAATGTCAATGGTACGTAAGTGATGACGTGACTAGTAATTAAAAAAAATAAAAATTTAAGGATTTTTGGCAAACCCAAAATAAAGAAAATTCAGGGTGTTACAATCTACCCCCCTTAAAAAAAATTTCGTCCCTGAAATTGCTTAAAGGTAATAAGTAAAGATTTTATTATTTCATTTGCCTAAGTTTTAGTGATTTCAAGTTTATGTGCGTGGTAGGGTGTATACTATATATATATTCCAAGTCTCCTACACGTGTCCGTGCGAACCTTGGCTATTGTCTTAACATGTAGCTGATTAAAGTAGATCCCACTATAATGTTTTGAGTGAAATCTACCTTGATCACCAAGTGAATTATTTCATTTTAACCGTAATGTATAAAAATCAATTGTATTCATGATCCAGATAGGCTATTCAAGTGGGAACAATTTGAGTAGATGTTTACCCTCGAAATAATTAGAGGAAATCATTCACTTTCAATTTGTTTTATAGACGACCATGGCAATTATATATAATGTAGGATTCAAATTTAGTTATATTTATAACTTAAATTGGCCACACAAATAAAAACAAATTAGAGAGTGAGTATTGCCTTATACATTATTTCTAATTTATGATCCATGTAAATCAAATTGTGTATTGAGTTACCTATAATCTCTTATCTTACTAAGTAAACTTTGTTGTGTGCATTATGAATGAATGTGGTTTATCCATGCTATCCATCTGTTTTTCTAGCTCGTTTTAAGAGTGGATTCCAAAATTGTAGCATATTCGAAGCTCGAGTGGACTACACCACATGAAACAATGGAAATATTGATTTCCACCATTTAAACATTCCTAGGGCCCACAATAACATGTACTTGTCACCTAACCCGTTCATAAGATCAAGTAGATATGGATGAAGGGAAACACATATATCAACTTGGTCTAAATTTTATGGTACTTCTAGGATTTTTCTACGATAGATAGACGTTCAATTCATACTGTCCACCTGAGCTTTGGATGCATTTCATTTTTGTGCTAAAGCCCCAAAATTATCTAGTAGAATGAATGGACATGGTGGATACAATACATAAATCATGATGCACCTTCACCCTCTCATCTCCTCAAAATAACGAGATGAGAACCTGATGTTCAAGTGGTCGGTTGGGTTCATTGTTTTTCTACGGTTGATCAATCTTATTTGTATGGTTCTTTATTGGTACCAGCTGCGTATAAGCTTACCTCGAGCATCAATGGCCCGTTAGTGATGATGTGATTAATTATTTAAAAAAAATTAAAAGATTTTTGGCAAACCCAAAATAATGAAAATTCAGGGTGTTACATTAACTTCCTTGAGGACTTGTTTGGGCGTCGCATTAAGAGGGGTGTATGTGCTGAACCTGCTCTCACGTCGCCTGTTTGGACGCTGACTTCTCGTGGGGTTGTCATCTTTTCTCCTGTTGTTGCTAGTGGCCTTGGCTTGTTCTTCCTTGGGTCATCTCTTTTCTTTGGTCGAGCTACCCTTGTTCCGAGCTACTTTTCGCAAGCTAAAAAGCTCCTTGGCGTCAGAGTATTTCTGAACTCGGTTGAGGAGATCGACTAATGTTGTTGGAGGGTTTTTGTTGAGAGAAAAAATGAATCTTTCTTCCCTCAGGCATCCCATCATGACAACTAGGGCTATTTGATTCGAATTAACCCTCGATCTGCATGGCTTATAGGTTGAAGAGTTTGATGTAGTCTTTTAATAGCTCATCGTCTTTTTGTAAGATGGTGAGGTGCGTAGTCGGCTTAAGCCCTTTCTTCCCTCCAATGAAATTAGTGATGAATGTCTTGCTAAGCTGCGTGAAGGAGACTTTGGTTTCAACTGCCTGAACCATTTTTGAGTTGATCCTATTAGGGTTAGGGAGAATACTCGGCACATGACTGCAGTCGACACGCCGTGGAGTTCCATCCATACCCTAAATGATTCTAAGTACTCAGTCGGATCGGTTGATCCAGAGTAAGGGGCGATTTATGGCATCCAGAACCTAGATGAGAGTTGAGCATGCATAATGTCGGTGGTGAACGGTGGCTCTCCGTTTCTTCCAACATCGTGTCTACTGAGGTTGGAACATGTGTACGGTAGGCTTGACGCATATCACCAATCTAGCCCCACAGTTTATTGAGCTCGGCTTCCCAGGGGTCCTCGTTTTCAGCTATGGCCTCAGGTTTGACCTCGAGAGCTTTGACATGTCTTTTCTTTTCCAACTCATGGCTTAGGTCGAAGGTAACTGGCCTTGGTACTTCACCGACTTGTTTGTTTCCCTAAGATCCGACCAGTGCTATGATTTTTGTAATTGCTCGAGCGACGACTTCCTCAGCCTCTTGACACCGGGGAGGGATTTGTCGTTCTGGCAATCACCTTCTTTGGTCGAGGTTGCTGGTCAAGGCTTCGATTCGATATTAGAGGGAGACGAGCCGGTCACCCGGTTTCAGGACCGTTGTGTCTGGCCTACGGGTGCGGAAGAGGTCTGAAGTTGTGATGATGAGTCTCGGTGATCCTCGGACTGTTCCAGTGGTGCCGGACTGGGCACAACGGTGGGGGTCTGGGCTTTCTTCCTCCCTTTCGCCATTATCGAGCATTTGTGAAGGTTGAGAACAACTTCCGTCGTCATTCCCTCAAACGGCACCAAATTGTTGATGCAGAAATTTGGTTAGCCTTCCCTAGACCTTCATGTACCTGCACAAGGAAAGGATAAGGGAGATGTTGGCTAGCACAGGGACTATCCGATGCCTAAGTCAAGTAGGGAATCTGGGTCTAGTTGAATAAGGGGTTTTAGGATAAAGATTGTGCACACCTTTCGCCATTGGAGGGACTCCTATTTATAGGCGAGGAGGGGCGGTGGCATAAAGGAGATCTCCTGGTTTAGTAGGGGTGTGTTGTAGTAGGATCTGGCCTGGTTTAGCAGGGGTGTGTTGTAGTAGGATCCGGATCTCGTACATGTCGTGAGGATCTCCCAAGATTCTCGGCTACGATCTCGGGCAGATCTGTATTGCGGTCAATTTCCTAAATCTTCGGCTGGGATCTTGGATAGACGCTGTTGGGATTAGGTTGGAACTATCAGAAGAAGGGTTGTGCCGACCTGGGGTTATGCCGACCCGACTCCTTTAGCAAGCGCCAGTTGAGTTTGCTTTGGCATATGGCCAATCAGTGGGTTTTCTGACTTACTGATGAGAGACCGAGCTCGACCTAGTCTTTGGTCTTCTGACTTATTGACGAGAGACCGAGCTCAACCTCGTCTCGTACCGGTCTAGGACCAGAGGTCGAATCTTTAGTAGTATCTGTCATTGTTCGACCTGGCAAGGTACAAAAAGTCCCGACATGACCTTATCTTTTTGGTCCATCCATTTTCCCCACAATGATTTTAGGCATGGACAATCTCATCACCAATTTGGACCATGCATTGGGTCTATCGAACTCTCCATGGGCTACCACAAGGAAAACAGTGATTGGAAAAATGCCTCCTACCTCATCAATGCCTAAAAGAAAACGTCTGGGATCAACCGTATCAAGAGGTAATCAACCATTTGCTTATTGGCAACTCAATCAATCATATTAATTTGCGAGTTCCCTGATAAACTATACATGAATGATTTAAGAAGGATCTCTCTCTCTCTCTCTCTCTCTCTCTCTCTCTCTCTCTCTCTCTCAATGTGAGGAGAGAGTTGGATTGGTATTGTATTAATTGAAGGACGAAACTACAAATAAGTTAATATTAATAACATATGGATGCGTTATATGAATTTAATTAGGTGATATTTATAGCTTAAAACATGATTTTTTTTTATAGAGATTTGCTTGGATTATAATCTTGCATTGCGGATTCCTTCTCCATCTTTGATGAATAATTAAAATTAGAATTTACTTATTATTTCACAATGTATTTTGTTTATACATCAAAGGGTATTTATACAAGCAAGTATTTAGACAATGGAGACACAATCTCATGATTTGGGAATCAGTTAGGATCAATCAATCAATCAATGAGCTGGGTAATATTCAATCATTATTAATTTGTGTTGGAGATTTGTGCTGCGGAATCACACAGATCTAGATCTAGGATAACAATCCAATGGCACCAAGCAAACACAAGAGAACACAAAGATTTAATGTGGAAAACCCTTGCGCGAAAAAACCACGACACAAAGCAACAGAACTCCACTATGAAAATAGAAATTATAAAGAGAAAAGACTTACCTGATTCGAACAACCTCGAATCTCACCCTTGCTACACCCTTTTGAAACCCTAAAACCCTTTTAGGAATCCATGGAGCCTCTTTAGAAAGCCTTAGAATGCCCTAGAATAACCCTAGAGACCCCCATTTATAGTTTAGGAAACTCCCATTCCGTAGCTTTGTGAAACCGCCTCAAATTTACGCAGTCCACACAGAATTCACACACTATCTGCATAACCATCGACTGGTCAAAGGAGGGCCTCGACTGGTCGAGCGGACCCTCGACTGGTCGAGCAACACGGAATAACAAAACCCATAGACGCTGGACTTCGAGTCGAGCGGGTCTCGACCGGTCAAGTGGACCCTCGACTGGTTGAGTCAGGCCCTCGACCGGTCGAGCAGTGCAGTTGCATATAGATTTAAGACATCTGTTTACAATAATCTCCACCACGTCTTTAATCTTCAATCGTGTAGCTTCTTGACCTCTTCTCTTATCTCCGTATCACATCATAGCTTCTTGTGCACAGTCCGTCCTTCTTTTCCGCCATCGTCAAGCCCAGAGAAGTTGTATAGAACTTGAACTTCTCTGCAGGAACAATTTAGGTGAGCATGTCTGCTAGATCAGAATCCACGTGCCTAACCACCTTTACTCCTGTCTTCTCAAAAGGAAAGACGTAGTCTTCTTATCATCTCACCGCTACCCAATATTGCTTACTGGGGTATTTTCTCACTTCATTGATAGCTTGTGAAATAATCGATCTAATACAGACCATGACATACACTGCCAACCGTATTCGAATAAGGCTCATGAGATATATCCTATTTTTCTTCATTTGTTTTGGGACATGTCCTGAGGAAAACTTTGAGGAGAGACGTGTAGGGAACGCTCTTCGGCTTTGCCAAAAAACATACATGATTATACCTACCCAAGGTATTCCACCTGAGATAACCAAAGCCTACTCCTCTTCCAGTCTCAATGCCGAGAACCATCTTTGCAGCTCTCGATCCTTCATCTTGAGTGTCCCACTTAATCAAGTCTTCTGTACATTGACTTCAGACATGTCATAATTGGTGATCTACATATCATCAGCATACAACAGTTGACCCACCATGAAGGAATCAAACCACTTGCTTAGGCGACAGGTCGTGTAACGACCTCCTGCAAACTTTTTTCTCAACCCCTTTAACTTCGAACTGCTCTGGTTGCTTTATGTAGATCTACTCTTCCAATTTCCCTTGCAAAAGTGCAGACTCTACATCCATCCTTGCAGCTCAAGATCACATTGGCCAAGCAGTCCCAATCAAGGATCTAATAGACACCTGCTATACCGTCGCCGTGATTATCTCTGAGAAGTCAATCCATTCTCTTTGAGCATAACCTTTCGCTACCAACCTTGCCCTGAATCTATGTTGTATCCTCCTGAAGATCCACCTGCATCCAACCACTTCCTGGCCCACTGTACGCTCCACCATCTCCCATGTGTTGATCTAGTACAATGATTTCATCACATCGCCCATAGTCATCTTCCCACTTCTCAGCACCAGGCTAACTTAGAGCCATCTGAATATAAGATTAATCCCTTGCAATATTGGATTCGTCCATGTACCTCGCCGATATCCTGCGATTATGCAGTGTGATTTTTCTCACAGGTGGCTGCTCCACCTGTTTGGTATCCCTGTCCGTACATCTCAGCCTTCATGCCCTGCCCTCTCATTTGGCCAAGCCCATCATGACACACACGTGTAGAGGTAGAATCCACTACAGCCATTGCAGCTCTACCTTTTGAAGTCTCCCGACCAACCTATACATGTTATCGAGTCATTGCACTTTCATGATTACCAGTGCCCCCTTAGATACCTTAAGAGCACCATCAATACCTGTGAACTTGCAACCCATTGCCTCAAGTACACCAAGAGAAATCAGATTCTTCTTCAAATCAAGAACATGCCTGACATTAGTCAAGGTACGCTCTACCCCATCAATCATCTTGATGCACACCGAACCAACAACCACAACATTACAGGCAATGTCATTGTCCATAAACATTTGTCTACCATTGCACTCCTTATAGATGGTGAACCAATTTCGATGATGAGTCATGTGAAAAGATGCCCCTTTGTCTAGAATCCCCTGGTCCTTACGATCATCGTATAGCTATCTGATCGTAGACATAGATAAAACATCACCATCACATCCACTCGATCTATCTGATGTGGTAGTATTGGCCTCCCTGCACGAAGCTTCAGAATCTTCTCTCTTAGATTTAGAATTTGTACAATCCTTATTCACATGTCCTTCCATCCCATAATTCCAGCACTTTACCTTCCCTTTGCCCTTGCCCTTGGATTTGGACCTAGAATCTGAAGAACCTGTACCTTGTTCAGAATTCCTACCCCTTGTAAGCAGTGCATCAGAAGATATCCCCATGTTGACGTTAAACTTTCTCATAGCCTTCCCTTGAAGGGCTGAGATAATGGTGTCGACACTCAGGGTTTTATTCGTGGAGCACATTGTATCCTTGAATGACTCATAAGATGCCGGAAGAGAATTCAACAACATATATGGTTGTTCTTCATCTTTCATCACTTCCTCCATATCTAGTAATTTGCAAACTAATTTATTAAAGTTGTTGATATGAGCCTCCAGATCTCCACCCTCTGCCATCTTGAAGTTATACCACTGCCACTTCAAGTGCAGGGAATTTTTAGAGGATTTTTTCACGTAGACATCCTTTAACTTCGCCCATAACTTAGTTGCAGTTTTCTCCCTCATGACATTATAGAGAACCTCATCTATGAGACATAAACGGATCGATGATAAAGCCTTCTTATCAAGAGTATTCCAATAATCATCAGTCATAGTAGACTTTCGCTCCTCAAGAGCATCATCTTTGCCTTGCTTGATTAAGGAACTGATCATCTTGATCTTCCATAACTCAAAATTATTTTTTCATGAATACTTCTCAATCTCATACCTAGTGCTTCCCATTGATGCTTATCCCTCAGATTCAGATTTATGCCCCAATGATTGCTCTGATACCACTTGTTGGGGATTTGTGCCACAAAATCACACAGATCTAGATGTAAGATAGTAATCCAATGACACCAAGCAAACACAAGAGAACACAAAAATTTAACATGGAAAACCCGCGCGGGAAAAAACCATGGCAAAAAGCGACAAAATTCCACTATGAAAATAGAAATTACAAAGAGAAAGGACTTACCCGATTCTAACAACCTCGAATCTCACCCTTGTTACACCCTCTAAAAACCCTAAAACCCTTTTAGGAACCCCTTTAGAAAGCCTTAGAATGCCCTAGAATAGCCCTAGGGACCCCTATTTATAGTTTAGGAAACTTCCCTTCCGCACCTCTGCAAAACCGCCTCAAATTTACGAAGTCCATGTAGAATCAGCGCACTATCTGCGTAACCCTCGACTAGTCGAAGGAGGGCCTCGACTGGTCGAGCGGACCCTCGACCGGTTGAGCAAACCCCTCGACTGGTCGAGCAGCACAGAATAACAAAACCCATAGACGCTGGACTTCGAGTCGAGCGGGTCTCGACCGGTTGAGTGGACCCTCGACTGGTCGAGTCAGGCCCTCAACCGGTTGAGAAGCACGGTTGCATACAGATTTAAGACATTTGTTTACAACAATTTGTATATTTTCTAATACATTCCTTCAAGTTCATGTGTGAATATTAAGAACATCCAACTTGCTTATAAGATGATGAAACCAAGAAGCACCAATAAGCTTAATAAATAGATATACAGGTTGATCAGCTGGGATATGAATGGTACAGATCAAATTTAATTAAATGTTTTCACGAACAATATGACAATCCATCTCTATGTATTTTATTCATTCATGAAAGACAAAGTTCAAAGCAATATGTTGGGTAGCTTTATTATCACAAAATAGTAGAGCAGGTAGTGGATGTAGGATGCAGAGATCACGTAGGAGGTAAGAGAGCCACGTGATCTCACAATAGGTATTAGTAGCCATGGAAAGATATTTGGCTTCAACAAAAGAGTGGGAGACTGTGGACTGCTTCTTAGATTTCAATGAAATGGGAGAGGCGCCTGGCATGATGCCATAACCTGTAATGGAATGGTGAGTTTCAAGATATCTTCCCAATCAGAAACACAAAAGGCTTCCAGTTGTAAAGTACTAGACGAAGATAGAAGAATGCCTTGACCTACTGATTGTTTGAGATAACAAAAAAAATAATATGATGAGTTGCATCAAGGTGAGGTTGATAAATTGTATCCATAAATTGATTGAGAATAATCACTTGATAGACAAATTCTAATCGCATAATTGTGGGGTTATATTAAGAGACCAACGAAATGATAATAACTGGTTGATGCGCCAATATGTTTCTAGTAGAATTCGGGAGCTTCAAGTTTTATTCCATTGAAAAGTTAGCCGGGCAAGCACCAAGAAAACCGGTCTTCAAGAATTTTTAAGATATATTTTCTTTGAGAGAGAACAATACCTTGTTTAAATGGATAACCCTCAATTCATAAATAATAATAATAATAATAAATTTGAAGAGGTCATGAAGCAAATCTTTAAGAGAGTTGATGGAATGAATATCATTTTCAATGATAATGATTTCATCAACATAAAAGAGTATTGCGATTAGGGAATACATCGAAACATGTGAATAATGAATAATCTACTTTGTACTAGGTGTAGCTAGCATTTCAGTAAGGCAATACAAATTTTGGCATACCATTGTCACGATGGTTGTTTTAGCCTATATAGAGATTTATCGAGATGACATACACATTCACTCCCTTTCTTATTGATGTAGAGAGGGTCGCAGATAGTTACATGGCCAAGATGGATCAGAAAAGGCACGGTCGACGACAAAAGTGATCCAGACAGTCGGACCTTAAATCAGGCGTATCTCGCTCCGGAATAAGTTATCAGACGTAAAATATATGATTTTGGGGTAGAACGAGCTACTTTAGCCAACCAACCCTGCTACGCCAAGTTACGCAAACCGGATTTGAGAAATACCGCCAGATCGACGGTCGTTTCCCTATTTTAATATTCCATTTTTACTATAAATAGTAAGTGTTGATGTAGAGAGAGTCGCGGATAGTTACATGGCCAAGATGGATCAGAAAAGGCCCAGTCGACGACAGAAGTGATCAGGACCGTTGGACCTTAAATCAGGCATATCTCACAATCTGGAATGAGTTATTGGACTTAAAATATATGATTTTTGGGTAGAACGAGCTACTTTAGCCAACTAACCCCGTTATGCCGGGTTGTACAAGCTGGATTTACAAAATACCGCCAGATCGACGGTCATTTTCCTATTTTAATTCCATTTTTACTATAAATAATGTTCACAACCCAAGTGTAGGGTCGCGATGTAGTAATAATCTCAGCGAGACCGAGGTCAAATCCACAGGGACTGAAACTTGTATGTATTCTGAAAGTAACTAGAATTAGAACTAGAAGAAGATGTTTATCTAAATCCGAATTGATTGAGAGAGTAATTGTGAATTATTTAACTAAAACTTGTAAATTCAAAGGCGGGAAACTAGGTTTTCCAAAGATCCACTTGTAGAGATCATGGAGATCTATGCTTGATTCAATGACGTAACTGGAATCAGAGTCTCATCTTATCCAATTAGAAGATATCTCAGTAAAACCAAATTTGAACTTTCTTTGACCTAATTCTCAATGGATGAGAGGTGTGAGAACTGTAAGTGATTCCATCACAAAACCATGCCCATGAGACAAGGCAAAACTACAGGATTTACGAGTCCCACAACCAATCATAAGAGAATCATGAAGATTAGAAGGATTCCATCACCTAACCATGCCCATGGGACGTTGGTGAACAACGAGATTTCTAAATTTCACAATCTCAATACATGAAAAGAACATACTCAAAGCTACTCAGATCTATTGCAATTTAAGTCACAACAAACCATTCGAAACTGAAAGTAGTTTTTATAATCAATATAGAATCAAAGATAGTTCAACTTAAACATGAATCAAAGCAATAGAAAACATTCCATTATGCTACAAGCTTCACCTCTTAGCCCTAGCTAAGAGGTTTAGCCAACCATAGACATGATTGAACTAGAATCTCTTAAGAAAAACATAAAAATAATTAAGGAAAGGGAAGAAAAACTCTTGGCGACATCTTCTCCATGCTTTTACTCCACTCCACAAACCCTAGAAGATGCCTTAAGAACATCCTAGGGGGTCCTATTTATAGTTGTGGAATTCTAACTTTCGCACCTAGTTGGAAAACTCTAAAAATCGCCTCAAATTTACGTAGTTTTCCAAAATAAGCTTCACTCTGAGCAATTTCACAGAATGACCAAGAGTTTCAGAATATGCTTCTTAAGTACACTTTCAGGAATATGTTTGTTTTCGGGACAATTTCAGGATTCCTTTTCGTTACTTCAAATATTTGATTCTCTTCATTTCTCACTTGGTTTTCTTGGATCTTTAGCATGTGAATTCTTCAATCTTGTCCTTCAAAGATCCATCCCTTGGCTTGGTGATTCTTGAGCATCAAATCCGTGCTTTTTGCACCCTTTTCAATCCAAGCTCTTAAATTCACTTTGCAATACAGATATGAGTAAAATAGAACATTAAGCATTATCATGTTCATAAAATCAAGTAATAAATGGGGTCCAATATACAATATTTGACCCTCAACACAATCCCCAACCAGCATTTTGCTAGTTCCGAGCAAAGTATGCGAAAAATGAACTTTAATGCGCAATGTTCAAACCTTTTTTAGAAAACAGTCTTTTGTGTAATCAAGTATGAATGAGTAGACTCAATGATGAGAAAGTGAGATTTTAAAAACCTAGAGTCGAATCACATAAGCAATCAATCAAATAAGTTCTTTATCCATTAACTCAGAGCATAGTTCACATATCAAGTTTTTCAATGTGCGCAGTGAAGATCAACTTACTTTCTATAAGAATACTATCATTACATCATGTTAGCCCTGCTTATCACTTTAAGATTGGTTGAAAACTCAAGAACTGATTCCGAACTTATGTCATTTGCCTTCTTTTTTCAGTTTTGATTTTATACCGATGGTCATTTATATTCATTCAGTCTTTTTAGTCTTTTCTCTCTTTTTTTTTTCATATTTTTTTTTCATTCTTTTTCAAACTTTTTTCAATCTTTTCACTACACATGACCCTTTTTGTCGATCTCCTATTTTTTAACTGGTTCTTTTCATCTTTTAAGGTGGATAAAATTCTCCAGACTTGATTCTCACCATCTATTAATGATTCACATACTAACAATCAGAAATTCTAGCATTATTCATAGAAAATAATTTGAACGTGTCTTGAATGCAATTTAGATTAACATGATATTCAAACTTCCTCTTAATCAATTGAATGCAAGAACTTAGGTGATAAATTACTTAGATGACTAGACTTCAGTAATTTAAAATTCAATCTCTATCTTATCATCATACTCAAAACATTCTTAAATACATAACTTATCTCTTTCCAAATAGATAAACATTGAAAAATTTTCAAAAATTTTGCAAAATTTGCTCAAAACTGAGAAAACACTGATTAGTTTACCTAATCTCCCACCTTAACCTAAAATCTACATTGTCCTCAATGTAAAAGAAATAAGCATGATTTGCAAAAGAGACAGCGTAATTAAAGGAGAAGTGATAGAAAGATAGTACCTGATGCAGGAATTTTGAAGCTTTTTCCAAAGGATCTCAGTGTGAAGGTGGGTTAGCACAAGAATTTAACAACCGAAAAGCAAACTATCTTAAAACAGCGGAAGCAAACTATCATAAAACAGCGAAAAGTAGTAAACTTAACTATACCTCCATCAGACTAGGAGGTCAATCCTTGTAAACAGGATCAATCAGATGTATGGACATGTCCTCTGAATTAAATTTCTCAACAAATGGCTTTAATCGATGTCCATTTACTTTGAATTCTTTGCCATTGTTTGGATCTTTTATCTCGATGGCCCCATGAGAATAGATATTAATAATAATAAAAGGACTGGTCCAACGAGATTGGAGTTTGCCCGAAAAGAGATGTAACCGAGAATTATATAAGAGGACTTTCTGACCTGATGTGAACGATTTCTGAAGAATGTGTTGGTCATGAAACACCTTCATCCTGTCCTTGTAAATTCTTGGGTTCTCATACGTGTCATTCAGGATTTCTTCAAGTTCATTCAGCTGAAGTTTGCGTAGCGAGCCAACGTTATCTAAATTGAAGTTCAGAATTTTAATCGCCCAATAGGCTCTATGTTCCAACTCAACAGGCAAGTGGCAAGCCTTCCCATAGACAAGTCAAAAGGGAGACGTTCCAATAGGGGTCAATGTAGTATGGTAAGTCCATAAGGCATCAGTAATTAGATTGAACAGTCCTTACGGTCAGGGTTAACCATTTTTTTTCAAAAATATGTTTCATTTCCTTATTGAAAATTTCAGCTTGCCCACTTGTTTATGGGTGGTATGGAGTGCTCACTTTGTAGGAGATGCCATATTTCTTCATTAAGTTCGCAAATGGCCTGTTACAAAAATGTGAGCCCCCATCACTAATGATAGCTCGAGGCATTCCGAAACGGGAAAGGATGTTCTCTTTTAAGAATTTAATTACCGTTTGATTGTCATTATTCCGACATGGAATCGCTTCGACCCATTTAGTGACATAGTCTGCTGCTAGCAGAATGTATAAATTTCTAAAGGATTGGGGGAATGGTCCCATGAAATCGATGCCCCAACAATCAAATGCTTCAATGATCAGAATGGGGTTCAGAGGCATCATATTTCTACGGGACAATGCTTCCAACTTCTAACAATGCTCACAAGCTTTGCAAAACTCATGAGTGTCCCTGAACATAGTGGGCCAGTAAAAGCTACATTGTAGAATCTTGGTTGTGGTCTTTTTAGCAGAAAAGTGACCACCACAGGCCTGAGAGTGACAGAAGGAGATGACACCTTTGGTGTTCATTGTCTGACACACACTATAAGAAATCCCACTTTTAGCGATGAAAATTTTCGTCACTAAAAGCCAAAATTTCGTATCTAAAGGGTTTTAGCAACGAAAATTTTCATTGCTAAATTCGTCACCAAAAGTCCAACGTAGTAGGGTTTTATCGGTGAAAATGTTGAATCGTCACCGAAGGCAAGATTTTTAGCGATGAAACTTTTCGTTGCAGAAAAAACTTTAGCGACGAAAATCTTCGTAGCTAAAAATATTTGTAAAACTTTTAACTACTAAAATTTTCGTTGCTAAAAGAATTTGCAAAACTTTAGCTACGAAACTTTTCGTCACTAAAATTTTTTTGCATGTACTTTTAGCTACGAAAATTTTCGCCGCTAAAAATATTTGCAAAAAAATTTTAGCTTCGAAAATTTTCGTCACGAAAAATAATTCCAAAGTTTAGCTACGGAAAGTTTCGTCACTAAAAAATATTTGCAAAACTTTTAGCTACGAATATTTTCATCACATAAAAGTTTTACCGTCACTAAAAATAAATACAAATTTTTGCAAACGTTTTAGCTACGAAACGTTTCGTCGCTAAAAATTATTACAAAAGTTGTGGCGACGACAATTTTCGTCGCAAAAAGAAAAATACAGATTTACACAAACTTTTAGCTATGAAATATTCGTCGTTAAAAATAATTACTAAAAATTACAAAATTTTGGCGACGAAAAATTGTCGTCGCAAAAAAATAATTACAAAATTTTAGCAATGATAATATTCGCCGCAAAAAATTAATTACGAGCGACAAAAATATTCGTCACTAAAAAATATTTACAGAACTTTTAGCTACGAAACGTTTCGTCGCTAAAAGTCTGTTTTTTTTTTAAAAAAAATATTCTAGCACAAAATTCCGCACAAAAATTCCTGATAAACACCTATTAACAATATACTTCAGCAAATTCATTCTGATATACACCTGTATAATATATTTTCATCATATCAACATTCACATCCATCTAAACCCAAACTAATAAATCCATCCAAACATTAAAAACTACATCATCCAAACACAAACAATCTTATCTACATCACATTCATTCACGCATAATACATATAACTTAACATCATAAACAAATATACGAAAAATCACAAAGATGAAGGCGGAGGTGGTGGGGCATCAGTGGATAAGCGTGCAACGAGAGCCTGAAACATATCCGCCATCCGTCGCTCATGCTCCATCTGCATCTCCTCCATCCTCCTCTCCTGCTCCTCCCTCTGCCTCGCCAGCTGATCCTCCATCCTCCTCTCCTGATCCACCCTCTGCCTCGCCAGCTCCTCCTCCATGCTCCTCTTCTGATCCTCCCTCTACCTCGCCAGCTCCTCCTCCATGCTCCTCTTCTGATCATCCCTCTGCCTCGCTAGCTCCTCCTCCATCTTCCTCTCCTGCTCCTCCTCTGCCTCGCTAGCTGATCCATCATCTTCCTCTCCTGCTCCTCCCTTGTCTGTCCAACTGATCTCTGATGTCATCGACGATGACCCATAGCTGCTGAACCTCTCTCTCTACGGTATCAGCTCGACGTACGACACTGTCACCAACGACGATGGATCGGCTGGAAGTAACTCTAGGGGGTGTCATGAGCTTAGCACCATGGCCAAGCCCACGGACATATCCGGAACGGGTGCCAAGCACCTGACTCAGGATCTTTGGCTCACTCCGCTGAGTACCATCGGGAGTGGGCTGACTGCGTAAGGTGTCCATCTCCGCCTGTAATGAAAACATATGAATTTTCATAATAAATGACATTATCATAATTTAATGCAATTAAATTTTACAATGTAAGGATTTTTACCCAAATCTCGCTGACTCTAGGATGTACCCAAGATCCCGTCGCCTGCTGACAATGAGTCCCTCTGTAGAAGTCTACTGGTCCGGGCTCTTGGCCAGTGACGAAATCTCACTGTGCAATCGAAAGGACAATAGAGTTGATATAAATGCATGGAAAGAATATATAAACGTAATAATTACCAGACTTTCTTACCATGTCGTGACGAAGTCGTACAAATGACTTCTGTAAATATTACCTGAAAAGAATCAGAAGAAAACCTATCGCAGAGTATCCGCCACTCCTCATTGGTCACGCGCTCTGGTGCGGACTGTACGGCCTCCTCGAAACTCACACACCGCTTGCATCGCTGATGTAACTTACCGCGGGTAATCCTTGAACCGCTCTTTCATCATGTCGTCGATGGCATGGGAGATGTGCGGAACACTCAAATCCACGTCAAATTTATCCTGCAGTTTCATAAATAATAGGTTTAGGCAATAAACATATTAAGAAAATAACTTAATCGTATGAACTTTTATAAAATAAATTTTAATTTACTAAAATTTACCTAAAGGCGCTGAGGGATGAGCTGTCGCACATCATCTGTCATGTCTCCCCAACAGGAGGTGGTGGGGGGATCAGAGATCGGCATAAGACACCGACCTCCAACGTAAACAACATGACATTGTTCCCAACAGGTCTAATGCAGTCCTGTGGGAACTCTACTGTCAGCCTACCCACATGCGTAAGTCGCTCTAAAAGTAACCCATGCGTGGGTCTACGTCCTCATCGGCTGGTCGACGACGCTGTTGTAAAAGAAATATGTAAGTCTAAACATAAACAGAAATCATTAAAAGAAATATATGTCTAGTCTTACATGCAGTGTCCAGTGTATGCGCCACTGAGGAATCAGACGCCTGCAATGCAATACATGACGGCGATGCTGGCTCCGTCGCATCACGTGTAGAAGGGGTAGATCCAGTGCGCGAACGACATGCTCTCCCACCTGGTGTCATCACTAAATATGTGCGAGTTACGAACTTATAAATTTAAACAATGTCAATACAAGTGGAATACACTAAAACATTATACAAGTAGTGTTGATGGTAAAATGCATTGTGCTTATGCTTAAAGAGATGATTAAAATATGATTAGATCATTACACTATAATGCAAGCAGAATATAATGAAATTGTAAACTTTAATCTATAACCATTGGAAATTCCATTACACATTGCCATTCTATATTAAATACACATATTTCATTGTAATACGAAACAACTTTGAGTAACTATCGAAGTACTCCCTGCATAAGTTATCGTATGCTTCAGAAGCATATGTCATGTAGTGTGAAGCACTCGACATTTTTATAGCCAGTATGTCAGTCACAATAGGAGAAATTTGGTCTCTCGGGACCCCATTCAGATGTGCAAGTGACAGAGTCGCATCTTCCATATTTCATTTTCTGTGGTTACACATCTCCTTAAGATTCGGTCTGAGAAATATTTAAACAAATATGGATCATCCCAGAAGAACTTACGAACCTCGACGAAGAATGTTTTCTTATCTTACGTAGTCCAATGTGATGGCGTGAAACCTGTGCCATGATAATTAGCAATATCAGCAGACCAAGGTGAAAGGTAGACTTCGAACAATTGTTCGTCAGGGAATATGTCATTTATATGTGTCGTCTCAAGGAATTCAAAGAGATCAAGACGGGAAAGATGGTCAGCCACTATGTTCTCTACTCTCTTTTTATTTTTAAATCAAATTCTTGGAGTAGGAGGATCCATCTAATCAGGAGGGGCTTAGCATCATTCTTAGAAAGAAGATACTTAAGTGCCGCATGATCTATGTAAATGACGATTTTGGATCCGATCAAGTAGGACCTAAATTTTTCCAAAGCGAACATTATAGCTAAGAGTTCCTTTTCTGTAGTCGGGTAGTTCACTTGGGCAGGATTTAGAGTTCTACTTGCGTAATGAATAACGTAGGGCTTCTTTTCTTTTCTCTGGCCTAAAACCTCCCCAAGAGCATAGTCAGACGCGTCACACATAAGTTTAAAAGGAAAACTCTAGTCAGGTGGTTGCATGATAGGTGTAGTAGTTAAGATGCCCTTGAGCTTCTTGGTATTGCTCAGTCCACTCGTATGGTGCATCCTTTTGAAGTAGATTACATAGAGGACGAGAGAGGTGACTAAAGTCCTTTATAAATCTACTGTAAAACCCAGCATGTCCTAGGAAGGATCGCACGTCTCGTATGTTCTTAGGTGAAGGTAAGTTAGAGATAAGATCAATTTTAGCCTTATCTACCTCAATTCCCTTGGACGAGATGATGTGTCCATGGACAATTTCCTTACGAACCATGAAGTGGCACTTCTCTCAATTCAATACCAAGTTCTTTTACTCACATCGCTTCAGTGCATTTTTCAAAATTTCCAAGCATTCGTTGAAGGATGGACCAAAGACTAAGAAGTGGTCCATGAAGACCTTTAAATATTGCCCCACCATATCAGAAAAAATACTCAACATGCATTGCTGAAAAGTGGCAGGGCCATTACATAACTCGAATGGCATCCTTCGGTAAGCAAAGATGTCATAAGGACATATAAATGTAGTCTTTTCCTGATCTTCAAGGGCTATCTCGATCTGATTGTAGCCCGAATAACTGTCGAGGAAGCAATAGTAAAAGTGACCAGTTAGCATTTCCAAAATTTGATCGATAAAGGGCAAAGGAAAGTGATCCTTCCTCGTGATGGTATTCAACTTCCTATAGTCAATGCACATTCTTCAACCAGTAGTAATCCTAGTTGGCAGAAGTTCATTGTTGACATTGGCTACGATAGTGATTCAAGACTTCTTAAGAACCACCTGAGTTGGATTCACCCATTGACTATCGGATATAAGGTATATGATACCCACATCCAATGTTTTAGAACCTCGTCCTTAACCACTTCCTTCATGTTTGGATTCAGTCTACGTTATGGTTATCGTAAGGTCATCGCATTATCCTCAAGATGAATACGGTGAGTAAAAATTAAAGGGTCAATTCCCTTAAGGTCCGCAATCGACCATCTAAGGGCTCCTTTGTGCTCAATAAGATTTGAGATGAGCATACTCTCCTATTCTTGCTTAAGGTGTGAAGAAATCACCACCAGGTACGTCTCACCTTGACCTAAATAGACATATTTCAAATCAGAGGGCAAAGGTTTTAGGTCAAGTTTCGGTGCCTTGAGGTTAGGCGGTAGGGAGGACACTATATCAATTTGGGGCAATTCTTGAATTGTGGCCTTCACCGGTTAACTTCAAGTACCAGTATGGTCCTCATCTCCCTAATCATGTCATCATCAAAATCATGGGAGTGGGCCAGGCACATCTCTAAAGGGTCAGAGGATAAGGTCAGAAGTGTTCTATCTTCCATGAAAGAATCAATCATGTTAATGTCGTGAAAATCGTCATCATCCTCTAACTGTTTGTCTGTGTTGAAAAAGATATTCAACTCCAATGTCATATTCCTGAAAGACATACTAATGACTCCATTCCTGCAATTAATGATTGCATTTTAAGTGGCGAGGAATGGGCGACCAAGAATCATGGGAATTTGAGTGCTCATGTTATTGACGGGTTGCGTATCTAGGACGATAAAATCTACCGGGTAGTAGAATTAGTCAACCTGGACTAACACATCCTCAATTACCCCTCTCGGTACATGAACTGAGTGATCAGCAAGTTGTAGTGTGGTTAGGGTGAGTTTCAATTCACCCAAACCTAACTGTTTGTAGAACGACTAAGGAATCAGATTTACGCTTGATCCTAAGTTAAGAAGTGCGTGCTCAATTCGGTAGTTCTCAATTACACAAGGTATGGTTAGGCTACCGAGATCTTTGTATTTCTGTGGCACATTTTTCTTTAGGATGACACTCACTTTTTCAGTTAAAAAGATTTTCTTTTGAATATTTTGCAGTCTTTTGGTCGTACACAAGTCTTTCAGAAATTTGACATATGAAGGTATTTGTTTAACTGCATCTAGTAAAAGAATATTAATATTCACTTGTTTCAACACGTCTAGGATATCCTGAGAGTTAGAGAGAGATTTTAGTGTAATTAACTGTTAGGGGAATGGGGCAATCAGCTTGCCTTGAAATTTTGGTTCTAATTCTTGTGGAGTAGTGCTAAGTCTATCATCGTTGTTCTCTTCTGGGTCTTTAGGCTTTTCAGCCCTAACCAGAATAGTTTTGTCAATGGTCTTCCCACTCCTAAGAGTGGTGATAGATTTTGCTTGCTCCACCTGATTTGAAGAGCTTGTATCACTTATCTCATATTGTGGTTTACGATTGGGGAGAGGTTGAGCAGGAAGCATTCCCCTTTCTATAACCGTAACACATGAATCCATCTTTTGCATAAATTTTGTAAGTTCTCGTATTGCTTGAGTAAGCTCCTGAGTTTGTGTGGAATTTTGAACTGGTTCTTCTTGAGGTTTCCCTTGATTTGGAATTTGAATAAAGAAACCTTGAGGGGTAGCAGTTTGTCCATTCTTCCAACTGAAGTTTGGATGATTTCTCCAACTAGGATTGTATGTATTGGAGGTAGGTCCATTGAAAGGTCTTTGGTAATTGTTCACGACATTCGATCCTCATTCAACACCTCTCGAAAGGCAGGTATTGTTAGACAATTTTAATTGTGTGAACATTGCAATCACAAATACTGCAAACAGTTTCCTTAACCTTATCCTTCTTAGTTTCATGGCCTCGAATTTTCTTATGAGATTAGCTACATTAGCATTGATATCATCATCCTCTTTCAGAAGGTTATTTCGCCCATTTTCTTTGATTAAGTGGGCCTAGAAGTGGTGCGTGATTTTGGGTAGGTGTCCATGATTGTGCGTTTTCAGCAAGTCTGTCCAAGTAGTCCCACACATCATCGACATTTTTATTCATGAATTCCCCATTGCACATTGTCTCGACCAATTGGCACATGGAAGATGTTAGACCATCATAGAAAAAGTGTGTAATGCGCCATGTTTCAAAACCGTATTGTGGGCATGAACTGACAAGATCCTTGAACTGCTCCCAACATTGGAAGAATGTTTCATCCTCCTTTTGGGCAAAGTTCATGATTGACTTCCTAAGGGTATTCGTTTTATGATGTGAAAATTTTTTCTTTATGAACTCCCTTATCATATCATTCATGTGCCAATAGATCAGGGACGTAGTGAATGCAACCATGTCTTAGCTTTCTCTTTCAAAGAAAAGGGAAAGAGTTTCAGTCTGATCGTATCCTCAAACACGTTAAAAAAATATAAAGTGGCTATAATCTCGTCAAACTCTTTCAAGTGTAGATATGGACTTTTATATTTAAGTTCATGAAATTTTGGAAGGAGTTGGATCACCCCTGACTTAATATCCATATGTCCTGTATTTTCTGAAAAAATCATGTATGAGGGTGTGCTCACCCCCGCTGGTTGTAAATAGTCTCGCAAAGACAAGGCGGGGGTGCTTGATGCTCCTCGTTCTCATCTTGGATTTCCTCCACCCTAGGTTGGGGTGGATTTGGAGGTTGATTAGCCAATTGATTTACAGCCATAACTTCGATTAAACTCTGTAGATCTCAAGTGGTGTCTAATCCTGTGATGGATAGATAACCCATCAACCAATCCTCCTTCACTCAAGAGATGTCGAGTAATGTCACGGACCCACTTGGGCATGAAACACTCTCAGCCCTCAATTTCAGAATCTATCATAAATCTAAAAAGAAAAAGGAAAATAGAAAGAGAGAGAATTAGAAAGAAGTTACCAAATCAGAAGTTTCTATGTTAAGATCCTGCAAAAGAAAAAGGAAAGTGAATTAGTTTCTAAAAAAAAACAACTTAGTTTCTAAAAACGAAAAAGGAAAGTTTTTAAAAGCAAATTAGGAAAGTTTCGAAAAATAGAAAGAGAAAGAAAAGCGACTTTCGAAAAAACAAATTAGAAATAACCATAATATTATCTTATCCTATCGAATCCTATATTATCTTATCTTATCTTATCCTATCCGATGCTATCTAGCTTATCGGATCTGGGTCTTATCTTATCTATCTATCGGATCAGATCCTATCTGATCTGATAGTAATCTTAGCGTATCCTATCAGATATATCTTATCTTATCTTATCTGATCCATGCAGCTTATCTTATCTATCCATCTATCCTATCTTATCTTATCTAATCTTATCTAATTCCAAAACTAATCAAATCCAAAAAATGCAACTGTCAATCCCCTGGCAACGGCGCCAAAAACATGTTCACAACCCAAGTGTAGGGTCGCAACGTAGTAATAATCTCGGTGAGACTGAGGTCGAATCCATAGGGACTGAAACTTGTATGTATTCAGAAAGTAACTAGAACCAAAACTAGAAGAAGATGTTTATCTAAATCCGAATTGATTGAGAGAGTAATTGTGATTTATTTAACGAAAACTTATAAATTCAAAGGTGGAAAACTAGGGTTTCCAGGGATCCACTTGTAGAGAACAGGGAGATTTATGCTTGATTCAATGATGTAACTGGAATCAGAGTCCCATCTTATCCAATTGGAAGATATCTTAGTAAAACCAAATCTGAACTTTGTTTGACCTAATTCTCAATGGATGAGAGATGTGAGAACTGGAAGTGATTCCGTCACAAAACCATGCTCATGAGACAAGGCAAACAACAAGATTTACGAATCCCACAACCAATCATAAGAGAATCATGACGATTAGAAGGATTCCATCACCCAACCATGCCCATGGGACGATGGTGAACAACGAGATTTCCTAATTTCATAATCTCAATACATGAAAAGAACACACTCAAAGCTATCGTAGATCTATTGTAATTTAAGTCACAAACGAACCATTAAAAACTGAAAGTATTTCTTATAATCAAACTAGAATCAAAGATATTTCAACTTAAACATGAATCAAAGTAATAGAAAAACATCCCATCATGCTACAAGCTTCACCTCTTAGCCCTAGCTAAGAGGTTTAGCCAACGATAGACATGATTGAACTAGAATCTCTTAAGAAAAGCATAAAAACAACTAAGGAAATGGGAAGAAAAAAACTCTTGGCGATGGCTTCTCCATGCTTTTGCTCCACTTCATAAACCTTAAAAGATGCCTAGGAATATCCTGAGTCCTATTTTAGTGTAGAACTCCAACTTTCGCCACCTAGTTGGAAAACTCTAAAAATCGCCATAAATTTACATAATTTCCCAAAATAGGCTTCACTCTGCGCAATTTACAGAATGACCCAGAGTTTCAAAATATGCTCTTCAGGACACTTTCAAGAATATGTTTGTTTTTAGGACAATTTCAGGATTTCTTTTTTCACTTCAAATATTTGATTCTCTTCATTCCTCACTGGTTATCTTGGATCTTAGCATGTGAATTCTTCAA
>JAJHSJ010000017.1:21299828-21344899 GCA_021015155.1 Magnolia officinalis
CTCTCTCTCTCTCTCTCTCTCTCTCTCTCTCTCTCTATGTATCTGCAAAGAACAAATAAGAAGAGAAAACTTCCTTGTTACATGGAGATTCTTATCATCAACTGTCGAAAAAGGCGAGAACAAATAAGAAGAGAAAACTTCCTTGTTACATGGACATTCTTATCATCAACTGTCGAAAAAGGCGATGTATTTTTATTTTTTCTTGTGACATTACTTACTGATATAGAAGCTTTGATGCATATCAAAACAACCCTCTTGGATCTTTGGAAAGATTATATAATATGGATCAGATCTGCAGTTTGGGCTATTGCGTATTTGGATAAATGGCCTTTTTTATTCAAAGAGAGAGGTTTTCAGACGGTTTTGATTGGATTTTTGTTTGTGGGTGTTTTCATGGAGGCAGAGAAGAGGGAGAGAGGAAGGAGAAAGGGAAAAGGTGGAGAAGATATGGCAGGGAGGAGTAATTGCAGAGCTAGAGAGAGGGTGCAATAGCATTTATTGAGAGGGAAGGGGTTGTAATTGCGAGAGAGAGAGAGAGAGAGAGAGGAGAGAGAGAGAGAGAGAGAGAGAGAGAGAGCATCTCATGCTTATTTTTTCCTTCATGGGGTTATGGTGAAACGAATGACGGCTACCAAACTCCAGATTTCCAACTTTTTACTCCCATTATCTAGCTTCATTATCGTTCCTAATTTCATATTATTGTTTTCATTTTATTAGAATTAGTACAAGTTTTCCAGCGATTAGTGGAGCTGCTTGAACCTGACCGTTCATCCGATTGTCCATACTATAGATGGATGGTCCGTCGAAAACTACCTCCATCAGAATGATCTAAACTTCCGATCATATGATTACAATATACGGTTGAGGAAAAATATAAATTAGTCCATATTCAACAGAAAATAAGAGGACAAAGATTGGATGGTAAAGATCCTGTCAAAGAGATCAAGTGGGCGTATTTCATCTATGATTTGGCCTATCGAATCAGCAGTCTTGATCACCAAACCATGGTCCTCTCTTATACAAACACCACACCCTAGGATCAAGCAATTCACTATATTTCAGTAGTGGTGGTGATGGTTGCATGTAGTATTAGTACCTCACTCTCTCTTCGTGTGTGTGTGTATATATTTAATTACATTCGGAATTAAAGATTTAATTTACCATAGAAAATCTAAAAATTCAATCTTTTTCTTTAGACGTTTGCTCGAAGAAGACATCTTTAACATATTGCAACATGATTCATGGGACTTTATCCATTTGAGTGGGTTCTTTCCAATGATCCAAACCGTTTATCTGGGGATTTCCATGGATGGGGATGCCTCCAAAGCTCTCAGATAGAATATTTCAACCCTTTAGACAAAAATTATAGTCATCGTCCATTTTGTAAGCAAAAGAGCCAGATTTCAATCAGTTAAAATAATCTAATCTGAGAAACATCGTATAAATGGTTTAGATCATTAGAAGACAACCCAAATTCAAAGGGTTAAGTTCTGAACTTATCACAATGCAATGTGTTGGGATGTATTCTACCCAACCTCAATTTTGTCGAGAAATGCTCTAGTGCTCTCAGAGGACTATAAGTCTCATTAGGTCCAAATCTCATTTCATGGGCTACCATGAAAAACTCACACCCATCTGACAAATATTAACCATTTAATTAAGGGCCTTAAATAGGAATGTTCAAGATCATTTAAAGAAAATAGGTCCAATCAACAATTTGATCCATCTATTTATTAGGAATCATCATGGATTCCTTATGATTCTAAGGAATTACTTTCGTCGGGCACTCTAACCATTCCATCTATGGCTTTGTAAGAGGATGGCTACAGAAAATAAGGCCACATTTAGTTGGATTTGATCATCCGATGAGTGTAATTTTTGGGTAGTCTTCCATGAAATGTGTTCTGAACTTAATTGACATTTCAGAATAATCAATTGGATTGTCAAAGTGAACAGATGCAACAAGGAGCTCTATAGCTTATAGAGCTCTGAGAGAACACTGGAGCTTTGCTTTTTATTAAAATTTCTTTAGATAATGCTTGCAGTTTTTCTTTACTCTTCAATGCATTTAAAAGAAAAAGAAACAAATAAATGCTAAAAAATTCAGTAATATCTTTCTATAATTTTAAAGGGTGGATGATCTTGTAGTTGTATGGAAATCTGATTTTAAAACTACTTGCATGGTTAACATCATCTTTTTTTTCTTTTTTTTTCTTTCTTTCTTTCTTTTTACTTTTTTTATACGCACACCCTCATTACCTCGTGTTGAAACTCTAGAGAGTCGGCCACTGAGGAACGGCATCAGGTCCAGCAAATAGATATATTAGATGGTTAACATCATCTGATCATCATGTTTCTTTAGAATCATAACAATCCAAATTTTGGTCCAGCAAATAGATTTTTCGAATTGAAGCTACCTATGTTCTCAGCTTAATCTTGACCATCCATATATATTTTGTATGATATTGATTGAATTTTTATGATTGACGGGTCACTGCGCTATTGGTATCATCGCCTGTCAGGACTCATTTGGATTGAATGTAGGGTCCACATTGACGATTTGGTTGCCTAACATGTCCCAAGAAATTAGTTGTGTTGCAAGCCTAGGTACAACTTGTACTAAATCATTCACTAAACAAAAGGAAATCAAACGGTGACACACGTGTATGGTGCAGAGGGTTGCTTGTCCATATCTCAATAAGCATTTCAACGTTACTTTCCAAAAGAGTAGTGGGCCCCGATATGCTATTGTTAAGCACACAGCTCAATAGTAGATAAAAACAGCATATTCTAATATTTGAATAGAAGAAAACTGTAAGTTTTGCATGAACAAGTGATACATATGGTTTTTTAAAAATGTAATGAAATGATCACTTACCGTGGCTCTATGTGACCGTTCACATACTGCCATTTCTTTCCCACCAACGTGTGACATGTGTAGAATATCCAATCCATGCAAAAGCTGGGCCACACAATGATCATCACCTGGTATGAAATCAGGCTGATCATCTCTTGGGTGGGGAACACTAGAATGTGAAAGTTCACATAAACTGATTTTTTTTTTTTTTTTTTTGGAAAGGAATATTATCATTCATATGGAGAAATGTACAAGTATTTCGGGTGGGCCACACAAAAACCTATGGCCACACCTATCCTGTATTGGTCTTAAATATCCATGAAAAAGGAAACAAAAAAAAAAAAAAAAAAAAAAAGTACCCACCCATTCTGACTGTTCCTAAACCGACCCTGTCGAGAAAATAAAAACCACGGGCTAGAGGAGGAAGGTCCGCTGCTGAGTGGTAGACTGCCCTACCTTGGACCTCACTCCCAATCTTGGCCAGGACGTCAGCCACACCATTGGCCTCTCTCGGCGTGAAAGAGAATCTCAGAGTGGCCCTCTGCTTAAGGCGGGAAATAGAAGCCCATGTGTACCAGAGGGCCCAACCCGGGTCTCCATCACTATCAAGAAGATCCACCAAGCTCATGGAATCGCTCTCCATGACAATGAGCGGGTGGCCTTTGGCGACCACCAGCGCCAGCCCTTCAGCCAGGGGCCATAGCTATTAGTGTACTGTCAAGAGATGGCCCACCACCTCATGATGGGCCCACTGCAACAACAGCTTATCATATTTCCCTGTCTCCAAGATAGACAACCAATGCATTCAAGAAATAGTGCTTATCAATTTTTGTTGTAATCCCTACTTAGTAGAAATGTAAATAGTGTGTTTTTGCTTATTAAATAGCAATACAATTACACTCTCCAATTAGGGTTGAATTGGATAAATTTATTTTATATTTTACATTTATTATAGTGTCGAGGGCATGTGAATAAATTCCTTTCATCCATCAAGACCTGACCTGTCTAGATATGGTATGTTGGGTATTTCTATATACGGCGTATAAATATTCTATATTCTCCCTAACCCGATCTTGTTTCTAATAATTACACCCAATTGCCTTGTTGGACTTCATCTCGCTGATGTTTTTATTATTTTTGGCATTAATATCGCGGTAAAAAACACATTAAAAAAAAAAAAAAAAAAAAAAAAAAAAAAAAAAAAAAAAAAAAACAACCTAGCGAGGTTTTTTAAACCTTGCAATAATATCGCTTAGTATATTTCTCACAATATTACCATGAGAATTTTGAATACGTTTTTCACACAATTTTATTTTATAAATCCACCTCTTATCTAATATTGATTGTCAAACACTGTCATATATATTCTTAACCCAAGCCATATTTGTTCTCCCAAAAATGGCATCTTCCTCTTCCTTCTTTGTCACTATTATTACCACCTCACATTCCTTTCTTATCTCCAATATCATTAACATTATGTCTATTAAATTGGAGCATCATAACTACCTATTCTGGTGTTTCCAGCTCAGGTGTTGGGCATGAACGATAATCCCACAGACGTAGTTGATCTTATCCAAATAGTTAGATGGAATCAACCCGATGCAGGGTGGCTGAAGCTCAATTAATGTAGACAGTTCTGTCATGGGAAATCTAGGGATAGGAGGTGGGGGAATATGTAGAGACCATCTGGGTGCTTTCATTTTTGCTTTCCAAAACAGCTATGGTATGGTCACAAACACTTTCACAGAAGCTTAAGCTATGGTAGACAGTCTACAGGTCTGCAAAGATATGGGACACTCTAACATCATTGTTGAGTCTGACTGTAAAGTTATTGTAGAAGCCATCTCCTCCCCTATTTTGTCAAGTTATTGGAAAATCTAGTACCAACTGGGAGTTATCCTCAGCCTCAAAGGACCTCTCAGCCTCCTCTTCACTCACACCTTCCGAGAAGGCAACTCGATAGCAGATGGCCTTGCAAAAACTGCTAGCAGCGGCTGTCCAGACAACCTATATTGCTCAAGATCTCTCCTTCCAACCAAAATTAGGGGCTCCCTAGTTCTGGACAATGCAGTAATGGGCTTGATTAGGATGACAAAATCAAAAAAGGGAGTGGTTGGCTCTATCTAGGGGCTTTTTTGTTTCTTGGTTCTTCTGTCATTAGCCCATCACTACAACAAGGATTTTAGCGGCGCTCAAAAGCGCCAACAACTATTTTAGCGGCGCTTGGAAAACGCCGCTAGATGACGAGGTCGATAAAACCTTTAATGATTTGACTATCGCGGCGCTTGTACGAGCGCCGGTAATGGTATTGCCAGTATGGTAACTAAGCGCCGCTAAAGTTATTTCAAAGCAACACTTTTATTCTTAGAAAAGCGCCGACAAAAAACTATACAAGCGCCGCTAAATCTTCAGTAGGGCTATACAACACAGGCCAGTAATTTTTTTTAATATAATTAAATCGACACCTGTATTTTTTTAAATATTTGAAACATAAAAAATGTTGCAATACAATTAAAAGTAATTATTAAACAAAATTTATATTACTTCACAATACTATATATATATATATATATATATATATATATAATATTTACAACAATAAGTTGATAATGGTCTTGAATAAATAAATAAATATTTAAAAAAATAAAAAAACAAATCCTCTATGTGGCCTACTCCTAGCACGAGTGGCATCACAAGAGTGAAGTTCTTAATTGCATCGACAACATTCAACTTCTAGAAATTGCATCGTCACTCGTGAATTTTTTCCAACTTGCCTCTACTCCTGGCGGCTTAATTTGCCCTATGGTTTTCTTTTTCCCATAACTATTAAATATTGTCAAGGCAAAGAAGCCTTAATGTCTGACCTGCAATAATACAATGACAAAAATGTTAATTCACATGACCATCATCAAAGCCTTGTCCCACCTATTTACAATCAGCTGGAAAAAAAATAGTGATATATGAACAAAAGATCTAATTAAAAACGGAAAGCAACAGTCCATGAAAATTAAAATCCATTGATAGCAGATCTTTTACAAGTTTCTGCTTTCACTGAATTCAGCACAGAATGCATTGCATGCTCACAGAACAGATGGATGGGATTGATGGGTTTTATTTCTTTTATTTTTGGATTCTTTTTGTCACTGTAAAACATACGGATAACATAGCTCATTTTCTTATATGAATGAATTGGTTGGATGGAACATTTAGCTTCTTATATGACATAATGTATTAAAATCTGCTTCAATTTTCTATTGTATCTTGATTTTGAGTAATATTTCTTTCTATCCAGAACAACATATAAGGAAAAAAGGGAAAGTTAAAAAGAGAATTGATCACCTACAGTGAATGTATGTTAACTTAGCTTGTAGTCTCACCATTCCCACTTACACAGAACATGCCATCCAAGTAAATGGTAGGGCCCATAATGAAAGATCACCTGGTGTAAAAACCAGGCTCATCCACTCATCAGGCAGACTGCACCATTGAAATCCATGGATGCTAATGTTCTATCTCAACGTACAGATCTTCATGGTGGGTCCGTTTGTTTATATGGCTTGTATGCCCTTCACAAGAGACACCTAGGGAAAGATGGTTTGCATTCTCTAAGCAAGCATGCAACAGGTTGTAGTGGATTAGTTTCTAATTTAGAATGGCATTTGGGTGATCTAATTTTCTGGCCTCTGACCCTAATAATATTCACATCCTCTTTTCAATTTTTTTTTTTTTTAAATCATTTTGGGTTTAGATTCGTATCTAAATGCAACTGGACCCCAATCCGATTCCCTTAGGTCTGAATATGGGCCTGGAGATAAAGATGTAAGGGAAAAAAGTAGAACATATCAAAAATAAGAAAGACCACGCTTACAAAATAGATGCATAAGGACTGTACAAACCTTATATGGTAAGGAGATAGACTCTTAAGTAATTGACATTTAGCCAAATTTGATAGAATGATATTGGTAGGTTTCATCTCTTTCTCTAAAAATAATAATAATAATAATAATAATAAATAAACAAACACTACCAAAAAAAGGGGCAAAGCCGACGGACTTTGGGGGGTTTTTGCTACGGCTAAAATCCGTCGGAATAGCCGACGGCTAAAATCCTTCGGTGAAAGTAAGTAATCCGTCGGGGAAACCTCTGTTTGGATGGTGGACGTCCAACCGTCTAACGTTTTCCCATGTTGTGGTCCACTCGAGAATTATTTAATTCTAATTTTTGGTGATCTATCCCAAAATAATGTTGGTAAATGGATGGACGGCATGGATGAAATATATCCATCATGGTGGGGCCCATAGATCCCTCCCCTTTCCAAAGGTATGTTTACCGTTTTTTTTTTTTTCTGTAAAAACCGTGAGTTTTATACATAATGTAAAATAGTGGTGATTCCTTTATGAAAATAGTGGCAATGATATAGAGTTATCCAGACCATTCAACTAATCCGTCTAGTTGTGAGCGTGTAATATTATAATTTTGTTATATAATACAATCTTAGCCGTCCAGAAAGTGGTCCATCTTGCATGTACGACTATTAACAGAAGTTTTGTTATAAAAAATGGTAGATGCACACCGTATCGGATTTGAAGCTTTTATCTGATTTAGAAGAGGAACTCCGAAAATTTTAAGCGCCAGTTGCTGTTTTCGCCATTTTCATCGAGCAGGTCCCTCTCCTTCGTTTTTATCTTCCAAATGTGATCCGAATCTCAGCAATGGCAGCGTTAGATCAAAGATTGAAGATCTAAACTGGGATCACTCCGTGCGGGATTTGCTGGGAGATTCACGGATTGATGCGATTCCCCGACAGGTTTTTGCTTTTCACCCACGCACTTCTTTGATAGCTTTCTAATTTCATCAGAGAGTGGACTTCCTGACGTGGAGGGCTTGTGTTTGAGCTTGTTGGCTGTATTTCTAGCTTAGTGTAGTCTTTTGTCTCTTTTCAGTTGCTTTTGTTTTTTGTTCCCTTTTGGCTGTTGCCTAATAAAATCGTCACCTTTCAAAAAAAAAAAACTGTCATGTGGGCCAGAATGTTAGAAAGTAGCAGACAGCTTAGAAAAAGGTGAGTTGGCCACAAGGCGTGTTTGGTTGCACCCGATTTCATGAAATATCAAGATATTTTGCGCCAAATTGGACTGATAATGAAATATCATGAAATTTCTTGGAGCTTTGCTCAGCCCACACACACGTACAAGTCAGCTAATGCACACACCACCACAAAGCCAGTGTGGTGGAGGTGCAATATCCAAGTCATCCTTCAGTTGGACCTCACTGTGTGGATGATACTGCCCAAAGATAAAGGTGGTGTATTCAGTAGGGATATCATGATATTCGAAATAAGTTGACAAGTTAGAAAACTTTGGCTGGTTTTTTCACAATAGTAAATTTCTTCAGTTAATTGTGGCCCACCTGACTTGTGGACTGACTTGATTCTTTGGATAGAGAATTTACAGTGGCACCCTTTTGGTGGGCGGCTTGGATATTGCACCTGTCTGCCATACCTGCATATGGTGGCATATGCATTGGCTCAATGGTACATGCTTGTGGGCTTAGCAAAGCTCAATGTCATGATATTTTGTGCAACCAAGCCCACCCTTAATAATGGGATCTCTTTCTGTTTCTATCAGAAGCTTTGCAGGGTTGGGCTTTTTGTTGATACAAGCTTACAACAAAATTAGACATTAATTAGGTGCTTTTTCCCAATGGAGGGGAATTCATTTTCAATGTTTCTGAGAAAGAAAATTTGACTTTGTTTCCACATAGAAAAGGAAATCACTGAAGTTTTAAATTCTGCCCCTAGTTTTTATTTTTTATGAATAACAGAAGTTAGTATTTCAATAGGGAAATTACAACTGATAAGTGCAAGACTATCCCAAGAACAATAGAGAATCCCAAAACCTTGATGGGAGCCACGAGTTCCCAATAAAAAGCAATGATCTAACAACTCACCTTTTAGCAAGTTTGACCTCATAGTCGTTGGCCACAAGTTTTTTTTTTTTTTTTTTTAAATTATTTTTTACCCTGTGACTTTCCATTTGTTTTATAAACTGTGGCCCACATGATCAATCTAGTAGCCTTGAATTTGGGTGAGGGCATCATACCTTGTGGGATCCACCTGATGATCGGCTTGAATTTGGGTGGTGCACATATACATCGAAAACAGCCTGTTGGTTGGCCCCTTTTAACCGTCCACTGTCTTGTACACATGCTGCTTGATGATCGGCATGCAAAAATATGAGCTACTAAACATTCATCATGGGGCCGGCATGATGAATAGCATGGAACTACATGCAGGTGCTGTTGTAGGGCATGGGTGGGATAGTTGTGCAGATGCCGATCTGCGGCTAGGAATATTTATCCTCAATGACCCGACTTGAGAAACCTGACTGATGTGTTGGTGTTATTTTATTTTGGTTTGTAGGTGAGTCTTGCCTTCTGGTAAATTGGAGAACCCTGAACTTGTGGCGTGGTCAGAACTAGTTGCTGAGTTGCTTGATTTGGATTTGAAAGAGTAAGTGACTTCGCTTGTGCTCCTAGATAGTGTTGCTAGCCTTTTGGTACCATGTACAAAGCAATTTAAATTGCTAAAACCTTTAGAATCTCTCTCAACTTGTTTACCCAGAGGCCAGAGCTTTTATGTGAATAACCAAAACTGCATGACCTCACCTTTTTGCACCATTGTTTACTTTACTTTTGATTTGATGGAACATGGGCTTTTCCATCTTTGAGAAATTGGGTCTCTCTATAGATGTGGTTGCAACTAGTGAAGTCAGTATTTTGTTGGCATTGGATCCTTCAAAGAATTTGTGCAGGGTTGGGATTTCTCCAATCTGGGAGATTTGTTGAATGGGGCATCCATAGTGCAGCCCCTGATTTCGACTGTTGGGATCAATGAACTAGAGACCACATTTCAGCACTCCCACAATCTGAAAACCTGAAACAGTTTTGCAACACTCAGCCTCCCACTTCAGAAATGCTGTAATCTTAATGTTTGTTTCAACCGTGTGCCTTTTCCTTTGGGATTATATTGCTACAGTATGAGGATGTATTAGATGTTAAACGCCGAATACGGAATTAGTTATTCAACCTTTAATCACCACACACATGGTAGGCATATAAAAGATTCTGAATCTTGACTGTTCATCTTTTTTAGAATATGTGTAATTTTATTTTTATTTTTATTTTTTTGGAGCAGGCAACAACATAGCCATTAGCCAGAGCATGGCATCTGTGTAGGAAGGTGGACAACCATGGAAAAGAAAATGATTTCCCCTGATATGACAGTTTCCCTGTTTGGGAAACCAAAAAAAGGGGGTAATCAATTTTGTTTTCCTAGATTTTCTATATATAAAAAAAGAGTAAAATCATTTCCACACACAAGCGAAAAAAGAAAAAAAGAAACCATTAAATGTAGATTTTCAAATGTCATATTGACTTAGAGAAACATCAACGAAACATGGAAAAAATGGTGGAAATTTTCAATGATAGTTTAGGAGATGCTAACATACACATTTGCATATTTAAGAGTCGAATAATAGCAAAAAAGATGTAAATTTTTATATTTATGGATCAAATGATAAATTTCCCTTTAATGGGGGGGTGTAAAAGCATGCGTCTTTGATTCGAGGAAACATTGGGGAAACATGGGAAAATTGGTGGATCCATCCATAAATGCAACCATGCATGCACATGCATAGATACAAACACACATTCACAATCAATCCATCTGTCCATCCAATCATCCATGCATGCATACATACATACAATGACACATACATCTATATACACATGCATGATCCATTCATCCATGCATACACACATACGCACATATATACACATGCATGATCCATTCTTTTCTATGGTTTGCATGAATTTTATTTAAAGAAAAAGAAGAAAAATATCATACAACATCCATCAAGTAAATGGAGAAGAATGCCTAGATGAACAAAGTTGAGATGCACCTTATTTCGCTACCCTATTTGCCTGATCATTAGCCTCCCAGGGAGTTGTAGTTTTAAGGTGTCTAAGATGTTGTGGTTTTTTTTTTTTTTTTTTTTTTTTTTTTTTTTTTTTTTTCAGGGGTTGTCGGCTGGATTGCTTAGGCAAGCTACATACACAACAACACAACTTGTTAATAAGGTCAAACAGACCTGAATGAATAAAGGAAAAATACAAATATCATCTTCATCCAAAACTCTGTTTTTTGTGGTGTGGTCCACCTGAGATTTGGATCTGCTTCAGTTTTGGGTCCATGCCCTGGAATGAGTTGGAACTTCTTTATTACTTACATATGCAATTTCTTACATATGAGCTGGATTTCATAATGCATTGAGGGCCCGTTTGGCCGATTGGATTGGAAGGGATTAGATGGTAGTGGAAGGGATTGGATGATAAATCCCGGGAATGGTCGGGTGTGCCAAACAATGTAGGTGAACTGATCCAAATCCGATGGATCTTCAGACAATCTACTGACAACACCATCATTACCTTTAAATCCCATCCAATCCATCCTAATCCGTTCAAATTAGCCTGCGACGTATTTGGTTCGTGGGATTGGAAGGGATCGGAAGCTTTAATCGCCAGATTGGCCTGGCATGCCAAACGGACTGGATGTATGAATCCAAGGATATATCAATCCCATGGACCTCAAGACAATCCGCTGACAGCAGCATCATTACCTAGAAATCCATGCCATCCACCATAATACCATTCACTCCCTTCCAATCCATCCGGCCAAACGGGCCCTGAAGATTATTGGCTGGTTCTTGTTTTTCTTTTTACAGTTTTAGTGCTCTTTTACACAATAAAACAATGTTGGTTTTCTTGTCAGCAAATTTTCATATCCTTATAAATTTTGTGTTGGTTATTAGGTCTCACAATTTGTCATTCACATATAAAGGCTTGCATAAGTCATCAATTTCTACAGGTTGGGTTGTTTTCGCATTTCATCTTGCTAAGGGATCTTTTTCCTTTTCATTTCATCAATTTCATTACCATATTTGTCTTTTATCTTTTTGCATTATCTCTGTTCTAATGTGCTTAATCATGTGATTGTTTGTCTTCAACATAATCACGTGCAAATGCAACCCATATCTGAATAGTTGAATGTGGACTGCATTTCTAGATCTAATGCCAAAGACTTCAAGAAAACCCCCACAAGTCAAGCAGCAAAAAAAAAACAAAGACTGCATTTCTTTATAAATTTTAGAACTAGCAAGGTGAGCTCACCAACATTGAAGTCGTCGCTCATGTTACAAGGCCAGAACTTAGAACTAGCAATGTGAGCTCCTGAGATCCACAATGCTACTTCCCAATATGTGTCTGTAACCTCTTAGAACTTTGGAGGAGGAGATGCCATCCATGTTATTTCTCCAGTCCAGCCTACTACTAAATGGCGTGAACACCCTGTCTTCTTGGTGATACCATTCACTAGCTAATGGAGGTTCAGCTTACTACCTGGCCAGAGGACTGTGACACTGAAACTGGATCAGTTTCTTACTACAAAGCAAAATAAATTATCTTGCATAGCATAGATATCAGACATACCTGCCAAAGAACCTGGTGAGTTGGGTTTGGGGGCAATGTAAAACTGGGTAAGCAAGTACTGAGCTTGAGCTTTGCCACAGTTGGGAGAAAACCAGCAAATGTGCTGCCAACTACTACTGCAGGTGCACAGAAAAATGGAAAATTCAAACTGGTATTGTTTACCATGCAGCTTTTCAAATATGGTATTTTTGTTGATGTCTAGTAAATTGCCAAAGCACCAAATTCCTAGATCAGTTTCATTTCTACAGTCTTTCAACTTTTATTTACACAATCACACCAAAATTTCGTGTGACCTATTATTGTATCCTAGTTTTAGCTTACAAGCACTAGACATTTTGAAAGCTTTCTAAATTTTTTTACCCCATTCAGTTTGACAGGAACAATGTTCAAATTATCAGTAGAGTGAAAAATTCCACCTTTTTCTTGCAGAGTTCCCTGAAAATTGTTAATGAAATATGTTGATAAGTACCAGAAAATTGGTTATATTATTAGGATTTGTTATTTGGGAATTTTCTTGCAGAGTTCCCTTATATATTTGTTGTGCCTTTCTATTCAGGGTTGAACCAAGGTGTCAGTGGTCTTCCATTAAAGGGTTGGCCTTTAACTGTAAGTCATATACTAAATTCATCTGCAGTATGGGTTTTGGTGTTGGTATTTAGTTTGGACATGCACATCTGACGTGACATTGAATTACTTCTATTTTCCCAGGGCATTGACCAACTATGGCAAAATTTAGGCCCACAAGTACAGAAGCCTTTTCTATAGTCATCAAATCAGTTTCAGATTTTGACACCACAGCAGCAGCAGCAGCTCCTGGCACAGGCTCAGGCGCAGGGAAGTCTTGGGAGCTCACCTAATTATGGAGATTTGGATCCTCGAATATTTAGGGTTTTAGCTAGGGGTAACTTGAATGGGAAAGATGGTCAGCCCACAGGAAATGATGGCTCTGTAGGCTCCTCAATTCAATCAAGTTCACCAAAGGTCAGATTAAGTCCATAGGATCAAGCAGAATTTCTCGTGAAGGTTAGTTTTACTAAGCCATATGACTGTAGCCATTGCTTAGTCAAATGAAAAAAAGATAAATACAAGTGAGAATCTAGTTGCCTTGTCAACGTGTCATAATCAATCAAAATATACTGGAAACTAAGAGATAAATTAATTGAAAGAAAAATCAGTTTCTCGTCCTCCATACAACTGCTGGTAGAACCGAACCCGCAACATATACTTCATGGTTTATCTGCAAATCTACCTACTTCCATATGTATGTATCAATGTGGCTATTTTTTAATAGCATGAGTTTTTATCAAAGTGGCCATGCATAAACATACTCATGTCCTTATGTGCGTTCTTCAACAGTGTATGCCCATCTTAGATTCTCAGCCTTGTCAATCAATAGTATTAATTTAGCATGAAAATTCTGGAACCTGCTTTAATATATTTATCATTAGTTTTTTCTAACATTTATCAATTTAGCCATGACCCTATTTTGCTTTCTCGCCCTTTGGGGTGTGCACGTAATGGTTGGAATGGGGTTCAGATCAGGGTGGGAATCCATGGGAGTGGTGTCAATGTGAACCTCTGCCATGGCTGGTTCCAAGAGCCTAGGTGAAAGAGGAAGGTGGATGTCAGGTGGGGAGCTGATGGCAAAACTTTCGCCAGTATACAATTTTAATGCCAACGCCAAATTGCTGGGAGAAAGTTAAGATGATGATGATGATGATGATGTTGATTTTTGCTCGCTTCATCATCAATAGGGCGTCTGCTGTTTGGTTTGACATTTTTCTGACCTGCTGATGATTCTTTTTAGATGAACATCTCCCAGATGAATCAGTCCTCTGCTTAGCAACAACAAGACTAGCTACAGCAGCAGCAGCAATTACAATAGGTTGTACTTGTCCAGAGACAGTTCCTATTTCAAGGTTTCTTTCTTTTCCCAATTTGAATTCACAGCCATTAGAACTGTTAGCAAGAACTATTAAAACACTACAACCTTGCATATCACTTGGTTTATCGAGGATCAACCTCTGCTTGCTTGAGCCTGTTGCCTTTAAAAGAGTTCTTTGATTTTCATGGTGTAAATGGACTTTGCTAATATGTTGAATAAAATGAGAACAATAGAAAATTTAGATGAACAGTCATTGGCTTTTTTGTTTGGCGACGGACCTTAAATAAATGTCTTTGGTCGTGAAGTTCCCTCTTGTAACAGTGTTTCATAAATAAATGTGCTTAATCATGTGATTGTTTGTCTTCAACATAATCACGTGCAAATGCAACCCAAATCTGAATAGTTGAATGTGGACTGCATTTCTAGATTTAAAGCCAAGGACTTCAAGAAAACCCCCACAGGTTGAGCAGCAAAATAAACAGACTTAAATGATGTGGTCTCTCTCTCTCTTTTTTTTTTTTAACGCATATATCCAATCTAAATATTTGGAATTTGGATGATATATTTGATTTTGATTTCTTCCTTTTCTAATGTGTAGACTTACCTTCTCAAATAGGTTGGTTCGTTCAGAGCTTTGGAGAAATGGGTATATCTAGTTTTGGATGTGTGCGTTGATTAATACACATCCATAACTAAATATACCAATTTCTCCAAAGCCCTAATGAACCAACTTATTTGAGAAGGAAAAGTCTACACGAAAAGGAAGAAATCAAAATCAAATATATTATCTCAATTCTCTGTTTTTTTTTTTAATTAATGAGAATCGCCGACGGTTTTTAGCCGCCGATAACGCTGACGGATTTTAGCCGCTGAAAATGCCGACGGATTTTAGCCGCCGATAACTCCAACGGATTTTAGCCGCCGACAACACCGACGGTTTTTAGCCGCCGATAACTCCAACGGATTTTAGCCGCCAGTAACACCGACGGTTTTTAGCCGCCGACATCTCCAACGGAGTTTAGCCGCCAACAATGCCGACGGATTTTAGCCGCTGACATCGCCGACGGCAAAAATCCGTCGGCGAGAAACGCCGACGCACCCTTTACCGACGGACCTTGCGACGGCTAAAACCCGTCGGAGAAAGTCATTGCCGACGGCTTTTAGCCGTCGGCGTTGCCCTGTTTTTTGGTAGTGAAATAAATAAAGGCAAATATAATAAATAAATTTATAATTTTCATACATTTGTGAGTTGTGTTTGTCAAATAAGTTTTTGTAAAAAATAAAATTAAATTAAATTATTTTTTTTAAAAAAAAAAAGCTCTTAATTTTTAGTTGTTAGAACTTTCTTATTTTGTACCCTCTTAATTTTTAGAGTTACTGGTCTTTCTTATTTTGTACGTTCACCTCAAGAATGTACAGTCCTTGTGCATCTATTTTGTAAGCGTGGGGACCATGTTTTGGTCATCTAGACTACAGATACGAAGGAATCCACCATACATGGATAACATTCCCAAGATTTCCAGATTAGATGATCCTATCCATCCCATCTATGGTTGTTATTTCAGACTGTTAATGTGTTTTTTGCTAACTGTTTGTTATTAGGCTGCTTATCCAAGGGCTAGAATTGTCTATTTTGGAATAACTTTTAAGAACTACCATTTATTTTGGGTTCCTTCTAATCAACAGCCTAAATTACTGAGCTAAGGAAGGATCTTGCATGTGCAAATTGACCCATCAGGACACTTTCACATCTTGATCCATCAGGGCCCAATGTGATTGGTTGACTGCCTAGCCTAGAAACCCTACTTAATTTGAATATTCTATTGCTTTTTGTACATTGTTGTGTGCTAAGATGTGTTCTGAGATGTATTGTGAATAGAAAAAGTCTTAAGTGGCTGAATGATAGGTTCTAATGAGTGTATCAGTCATTTTACCCTATTGTTTTACTCTGTGGGTTATGTGGGACTGGATCATTAGATTCAAACCTAAACATACAAAGTAGAAATTAGGATCTAACAAAGAAGATTAGAATATGTATATATGTATTTGTGTGTATGCACACATGCATGTAAGTATCCTTGATAACAATCAAGCCCTATTACTTCCCAAACAGAAAATTGCGCATGAAAAGAAAAGTTGATCAGCATGGATTTGTTACTGTGTGAAAAGCACCTTACCTGTGAAGATATACAAGCACTGAGGCGATAAAAACCTTTATTATCTTCAACTGGTATCCCAATAGTTTCAACCAGTCTATTATCCTCCAACTTGATCAATATCTGAAATTCAATCAAAGATAAACCAAAAACTGCAGGAAGTTATTTTTCTTACACCCACCAACTCAAAGATCAGAGTTGCCAACTAGTCACCTAGTAAAGTTTGAAATTAACGTCAAACCATATCAACTCTACTAATTATTATGTTTATGAATAAATGATTTGTGGTATATAAAAAAATACAATAAAGAAACATATCCATAATCATCATCATCATCTAAGCCTTATCCTAACTTTAATAAATAAAACATATTGATGAATAAATTAGATTACTGAGCACAGAAAACAAAATATCAACTCAAAACCTGAGAATCAAAATATTTGCTAAAGGAGAAAGATAAGCATAAGAGCAAAAGAGATTCAAAGAATTTAGAAACATAGTTGGAAAATAAGATGTTTCACATGTCAAACATTACTTACATTTCATAACATATAAGGCCTCTGTTCTGTTTCCTTCAATCAAACCCGTACGAGTATAGATTCGAACTTGTGCAAGGATGACAAATCTTCTAAAGTTTGAATGGGGCCTATGTGGGGATTCCATACAATGAAATGTGGACCAACATCAAAATGATATAGAAGAATTATAGCAACAGCAAATGAGTGCAGGTCTTACCTGAAATCTTTGAGAAGGTAGAGATATGATATGGAATGTGAACAATCCACAGACGATTGGGGACTTCACTTGGTGGCGGTAATTATTTTCTGAATAGAACTGTTGTCTATAACAGGCCTATGCAATCTATCAACAACTTCCGCAAATATCATTTAAAAAAGTAATTTGTCGACGAATGGACCTCGCAGTAACTTCAGCTAAAAGGCAAACTTTGTCTAGAATGAAATTTTCCCTGCCATTCAATAAAAAATAAAAACAACTAAAGAGATGCATCATGCTATATAATGCCCTACTGTTTGGTTGCTAGGGAATTCATTCCATGGTTTATGTTTCATGGAGAATGTTAGAGTTGGTATAGTATTTCTCCAGGAATGACTTTTTTTTTAGTTGATACACAGTCTTTTCTGAGGAAACTGGCAAAAGTCAAGAGTTTTGTTTCAATTCCCTAGTTTTTTACATTCAGGGAAAAAGGTGTACAAGCTACACTTTCAGGTGGGCTCCACAAAAAACATCGGGCCTCACCTATCATATCAGAAAATAGAAGACTGAAAAGGGGAATGAAAAAAAAAATCGGAGCATGCATGCTAAGCAACCACTCAAAATGCAGAAAACTTCAGCTTCAACGCCTCCTTGTGAACCAGCAGCAAGGAGACAATTCCTACTCACCCACTTCTCGGGCCCCATACTCACCCTCCGCCAGCTACTACCCTTCACCCTGCATTATCCAGATACTCTAAACAAACAAACAAACAAAAAACCTGAAGCCTAAGTCTTTGCAACAGATAGACTAGATCTACCCTGCCCTCCCATACAAAGTCTTTGAATGTAGCCCATCTGCTACTGAGAAAATCATTTCCTTTGGTGATTACATCTAATGACTGAGCAAGAATGCAGACAACTAGCAAAATTTGGAGTATTTTACCATAACTAGCAAAAACATATCATGGTAATTCTTATGCAAACAACTAATATAGCTGAAAGACATTGAAAATGCTTCAGATTTAAAGAAACGATTTCCTCACATTTGAAGCACTTGAAGTGAGGAAAAAAAATATTATTAAAATTAACAACTTGCTTAGGAGCAAGAAATAGCAATACCTGTAATATTACAATGATGACTTACCAAAGTTTTAGTTATCGTTTATAAGCCTTATAGTCACATGAGAACCAGTTTGACAAAACATAAGATAAACTTAGATTGAGCTCTTTTTTTGGAATTGATGTAATTGTGGATACCATCAAACATTATTCATACTACTGACCTCAACCCTGAAAGAAACAAGTCTAATGAAAGATGGATTCTTCATCATTATCTACATGGGCAGGGGATACAGAGTTATTGAACCTGAACAGAACATAATAAAGTATAAATGAAAATCAGTAAAAGAACAGGCGTATGCAATGCCAAGCATCTACACTATAAGCAGTTATGGCACTCCTTATCTAGTTAATAAAATAACAACATGAAACATTCCTTGTTGAGCCATTTCATCAAACAGTTAGCATGCATGAAATATAGGAGGATTATTAATTTTTCCTTAAAAGAAGAAAAAGAAAAGGAAAGAGGAACAATCCACCACAACCCAATCTACCCATACCCTACTCATCTTAGAGCACGCTGAGATTCAACAGCAAATCACCATCACCACATCTTTAACCAGCTGCCACAACTCTATGGCACACAACTGCCGACCCCATCAAAACCTCTACTTCCACCCTCTCCATTTGGCATCACCATCACCACAACTCCACCTGCTGCCATTACAGATCCATAAAAAATCCATCAAACCCTAGAAAACAAAAAAGGAGAAGAACAAAAAGCAAACTGTATAAACAAGCATCAAAAGGTAGACAAAAATATCATCTATTGGAACAGGAAGAAGTGTATAAATCCATTAACAACGGAGGTACAGTTATAAATCCCTCAAGGATTTGAAATACTTCCGGACATAGAAAAATACCTAATTAGGGTTTCAACATTGAATTAGGGTTTCAACATAGTAAATCCCTAATTAGGGTTTCAACATTGTAAATCCCTAATTAGGAAATCACTAAGGTTGAAATTGATGAAATCTAGACTCTTACCTGTTTCAGATCTTCATCTTAGCCCTGAAATTAATGGCAGCTCGTGAGAGAGAGAGAGAGAGAGAGAGAGAGTCGGGGTAGGAAGAAGCTGAGAGTCGGGGAGAGAGAGAGAGAGAGAGAGAGAGAGAGAGAGAGAGAGAGAGTTGTCAGGGGAGGGAGGGAGAGAGAGTCGGGAGAGAAATGGAAATCGCATTTTGTTTTTATTTTTATTTTTATATAGAAACATCCGTGGGCCCGCTTTTAAATAGCGCCGGTGCATGATGCACCCAAAGTACCGGTTTTACACATTTTTGTTGTATTGTATGTGGCAACAACTAAGCTTTCCTTCAGCTGAAGTAGGGACTGAGAAACAGAAGAGGATAGTGTTGAGGTATTAGAGGAATCAAGTGTTGTTCTTGGAGGTACATGGAGGGCCAGACAAAAGTGGTTCCCCTATAGGCAGTAAGGTCTGTAGAGGCGTCGGAGGATATGTTCTGGTAGATTTTTTTGTCAATTGCAGAAGCTCAGAGACCTTCGTTAAGGGGTGTTGTTTTAGTGGGTTCAGAGACTCTATTGAGGATTGAGTTCCACCTTTGTGGGGAGGCCCCTGCTGTGTGTTTTCAGGCAAACCGCAGAGCCTAAGAAAGAATATTTTTTGTTGATGCTATGGCTGGTAATCCTTATAAGCCCCGATCGAGTAGCCAGAGGCTCATTTTGCTTAAGGGGGTATTTCAAATGGTGCCATGTGGAGCTGGACATTAGATCATCTCTTCCTTTCAAGTTCCCCTAGCAATTGGCTTGTAAGCATTTGTCCTACATCAAAAAGATGAAAAAGGTGCAGATTGATTGGTTGGGGATGTGATGACCAGTTTGGATGTAGTTTTGGTTGGTCATCTATGTGGCTGTTGGGAAAATTTTGACATTGGCATGTTATTTGGCAACTGGCAGCCTAGTAGAAGTGCAATGCAGATTATTTTTTTCTCTCCCTTGGATGTCCCTATGGAGGGGCTGCTGAAGATGCATCTGTTGAATGGTGGCTGGACTGGCTAGGAATTGGCCATCTTTGGTGGGCGGATTGAACAATTAGAGTGGTTGTTGAGATGGCTTTGGGGTTGTTTAGCATCTCCTAGGTTTGTTGGCTTTCACGTGAGGAGTGGGATATGCGTTTCTGAGGTTGTTGCTTGCAATCCCAGCAAGCGGGGGAATAGGGATTTGTTCCTTTACTAGTAGGAGTGGTCAGCTTGAGGGTTGCTGGATGGCGTATGCATTTGGTCTTCCCATTTTGTGTTTGCTTTTTAGGATATATGATCGGTGAAGCCTGATTCCTTTTTTTGTGGAGCCCACTTGAATCTCTGTTTTGTACATCCTTTGTTCATAAGTAAAAAATTTAGGGCATGGCCTCCCTTTCATTAAAAAAATAAAATAAAATAAAATAAAAAATAAAAAATCTTGAAACTTTTCTACTCAATCATAATTTAATGGGTTCGTGGAATTTTCATTCTCTTCCTTGAGTAATATCTCCAAGACATGACAACAAGGTCACCTGTCTGGGAATCTAATTAACCTTCTTGGAGTGACACTAACAAGATCAGAGCCTTTTGTGTTGGCTGAGAGCCACACTCTCTGAACAAGTCCTCACCCAAGTTGTTAACTTTACTCATCATATGCAGTGTGTACATCTCTTGAACAAAGATTCATCTCTATTACTAGGGCACAAATTATAGAGTTGAAACATCAATTGGTGACCCTGTCAAAAGGTAATTGACGTAGAAGGGGTGGCGGACACTATCATGGTAAAGATTGACCAAAGAAGGCCCGATTGGAGGGGAAAATGATCAGGACCGTCAGAACCTTAAAACAATCATATCTCGTAAACCAGAATAGGTTTTTCGATGTATTATATATGATTTTGGGGTAGGAGAAGCAACTTTAACCAAACAACCCTGCTATGCTGGGTTGCTCATGCTGGATTTGCAAGAATCTATCAAATCGATGGTTAAAAGTTCATTTTATTTTTGTTTTTACTACAAATAGTAAGTTTTAATTCGATCATAACTTTTTATCATTTTAGTTTAGGAGTCATGCCCAACATGAAAAGGGCTTCGAAAACTTAGGAGAATAATGTGGTTAGGCCAAATTGGATAGTTAGTATTTTTGGCCGAAAACCATGAAGTCTAATAGGAATCATGATCGTCTATAAATAGTAAGCTTACTATTTATAGTAACTCATGTTTTCAGGGAGTTAGAGTTAGATCTTAAGTATTTGTCCTAGGTTTGAACTCATTATTTAAAGGATTGTAAATTTGGTTTATATCATCAATCAATTTATTTTTTGAAATTATTATAATTTATTTCTATTTTATCCCTCGTGGGTTCGAGGAAACTCTATGACGAATCTAGAGAGCTCCGTGGATTGGGAGTAGTTATCCCTGAGGAAGACGGTGATCGACCCCATCATGTCCTCCCCTACGCCAGTAATATTTTTAAATTTTAATTACATGCTTAACAAAAAATTGTCACTAGTGATCTAACAACAATAAGCCATTACATCGATGAGTCCAATCAAGTGACACATGTTCTCATGGACCTTTCACGAATATGACCCAATTGTAGGTACTTTCACTATTGCATCCTACTCATCTGTGGTAGCATATAGTGCCCTCTAACAACTTTGCCTCTTTAAGGCCCATCAAAGACTTTTTCCCTATGTCATTCATATAACAGGGTAAAGTAAGCATTTGTTATTTTATCTTTATGGTTCTATTCCATCCAATCCATTAGAATTGATGCATTTAGATATTTGGAGTCGCCTCTAGCTTACCTCAATATGTGGGTTTCAACACGTTTTCCTTTCATTGATGATTTTAGCAAATATGTGTAGTTATATCCCTTTCTTTTAAAGTCTAATACATTTGATTTTTTTATCCAATTCAAATCATATATTGAATTTTTTTTCATGCAAAATCAAATCATTACAATGAAATGGTGGGGGAGGGTTAGACGAGTTCAATTGTTTCTAGTTGATGTGGCATCTTCCATTGCCTATCGTGTTCTCATGCCTTGGAGCAAAATGGGGTCTCTACCAAGGAGATACGATTTCTCATTTCCTCTTTGTCATGGCTATGAAATTGTTCTTTTCCTTGTTATTTAGATGACGTGAGAATGATTTAATTGGTTGTCCATTTTTTAGGGAATCTTTCACCTTCTTTCACCTTCTTTTCGTGGATAACCTCATGGTTTTTTCGAACGCTAACCCACAAACTGCAATAAACTTCAAATTCCTTTTTTTCTGACTTCAGTGGTCATATAGTTCTTGGGATTAATTTTCCAAAAAAGTGTAATTATCTTCTATGATTCTTATCAGTTAAAAGAGATCATCAAATCCATCATCAATATAGAGGAGGGTCAGTTGTCTTTTACATACCTTGGCCTCCCCTTTCTTCCTTCAGGCTCCACATTAGGGATTGTCAATCTTTAATTGACAATCTTAATAAGAAGCTATGAGGATGAAAGGTTAATCTTCTCTCTATGGCTGAAAGGCTGAAGTTAATTAAGTCAACTCTCATTAACCTCCATATCTTCTAGTCTCACGCTTTCCTCCTTCGTAAAGGTTAATTATTTTGATATCCTTAAAATGAGAGTTAGGAGTTTCCTTCAACAAAAGTCAAATGTTTGTACTGTTTGTTGGGATAAAATTTGTAAACCCACGAGTGATGGGGCCCTTGAGTTATTTTCTCATGAAATTATTGTCAAAGACTACATTATTATGTTGAGAAGTGGAGCCACATGCGCGGATTTCGTGTCGCAAGTCCTTTCGCAACTGGGATGCGGAAAGGAGTTTCGAGGATTTCGTGTCACAAGTCCTTTCGCAACTGGGATGCGGAAAGGAGTTTCGCGGATTTCATGTCGCAAGTCCTTTCGCAACTGGGATGTGGAAAGGGAAGTTGTCAAAACTATAAATTGGGGTCCCTAGGGCTATTCTAGGGTTTAGGTGAATATTGAAAAATATTTCTAAGGTGTGGGCAAGGGATTTTCTCTATACTTCAAAGGGAGAGGTTAGTATATTGCCTTGTAATCTTCGTTCTTCATAGTGGAAGTTTGCATCCATGGTTTTTTACCCTAGATTGGGGTTTTTCCACGTATATCTTGTCTTGTGGTTTATTTTGGATTGCTTTGATATGTTTCTAGTTTATATTTCTTCCTGTTTATCGTTTGTGAGTGAGGCCTGAGATTGGATCTCGGCTCACTGCGTTGTTGTCGTGCTGTGCAACAACTGGTGAGCAAGTTTGCATCCGTGGTTTTTTACCCTAGATTGGGGTTTTTCCACGTATATCTTGTCTTGTGGTTTGTTTTGGATTGCTTTGATCTGTTTCTAGTTTATATTTCTTCCTGTTTATCATTTGTGGGTAAGGCCTGAGATTGGATCTCGGCTCACTGCGTTGCTGGCGTGCTGCGCAATAACTGGTATCAGAGCTGTTGGTTTAGTTCTATTGGGAGCGATAACAGAAGAAGAGAAAACTAGAATTGAAAAGTTTGTTGGTTCAAACTTTGCCTTCTGGAAGATGCAGATGGAGGATTATCTGTATCAAAAGGACCTCTATATTCCTTTAGGAGGAAAAGAGAAGAAACCAGAAAAGATGATAGATGATGAATGGTTTTTACTGGATAAAAAGGCTTTAGGAACGATCCGACTCTCTTTGTCTACGAGTGTCGCCTTCAATATATTCAAGGTAAAAACTACAAAAGAATTAATGGAAGCCCTAACCACCATGTATAAAAAGCCCTCAGCATCCAACAAGGTTCATCTTATGAAACAGCTATTCAACATGAAGATGTCAGATGGTGGGAGCGTGGCTGAACATCTAAACGAGTTCAATACAGTCACGAGCCAGTTGGAATCCGTTGGCATTATTTTTGAGGATGAGGTCATGGCGTTATTGATCTTATCCAGTTTGCCAAACAGTTGGGATGGTTTGGTGATTGCTGTGAGCAATTCCTCAGGGTCGACAAAGCTAAAATTTGATGATGTGGCCAGCCTAATTCTCAGTGAAGAATCTAGAAGGAAGGCATCAGGAGTTTCAGGGAATTCAGGGAATGCTCTAAACGTTGAAGGAAGAGGAAGATCGCTGAACAAAGGAGGCAATAAACACGGGCGTTCTAAGTCGAGGAAGAAGTCCAAGGGACTGAAAGACAAAGACGGGTGTTGGCATTGCGGTAAGAAGGGGCATATGAAACGTGATTGCAGGGCTCTTAAGAAACAAGAAGGAAGCTCTCAAGGTGGGAAGGATTCAGTGAATCAATCTGTGGAGAGTGACACAGAGGCGTTGATCTTGTCTCTTGATGCGAGGAATGAGTCTTGGGTTATAGACTCGGGTGCTTCGTTTCATGCTAATTCATGTAAGGAAGTTCTGCGTAACTATGCATCAGGTGACTTCGGGAGAGTCTATCTAGGTGATGATGAGCCGTGCAGTATTGTTGGAAACGGAGACGTTCATATAATTCAGAAAGACGGAACAACGTTGAAATTGAAGGATGTCAGACATGTACCAAGTTTGAGAAGGAATCTGATCTCAGTAGGCAGTTGGCCGATATCGGTTATGTGACGACATTCACCAGTGATTCCTTGAAGATCACAAAATGTGCTTTGGTGATATCTCGAGGCAAGAAAGAAGGTACTTTGTACGTGACTTCAGGATCGTATAGTTTACTCGCAGTCGCATCAACTGGAGTGAATGGGCAGCTATGGCATCAGAGGTTAGGACATATGAGTGAGAAAGGGATGAAAGTGTTATTGTCAAAAGGAAAACTACCAGGGCTGAAGTCTATTAACTTGGAATTCTACAAGGACTGCATGTATGGCAAGCAGAAGAGGGTAAGTTTCAAGAAGACGAGATGCGCTCCAAAGACGCATCTGTTGGAGCTTATACACACTGATGTGTGGGGACCGACACAGGTATCATCTCTTGGTGGCTCACTTTATTTTGTTTTCTTTATTGATGATGCTAGTAGAAAACTGTGGATTTATTTCTTAAAGCACAAATCTAATGTATTTGATGTATTTAAGAAGTAGAAACTTATGGGAGAAAATGAGACAGGTAAAATAGTAAAATGTCTCAGATCTGATAATGGGGGAGAGTATTGTGACAAGAGGTTTGAGGAGTATTGTGCAGCAAGTGGAATCAAATATCAAAAAATGATTCCAGGTACACCGTAGCAGAATGGTGTGGCTGAGCGCATTAACAGGACCATCCTTGTGCGGGCCAGGAGCATGAGGTTACATGCAGGGTTGTCCAAGACATTTTAGGCAGATGCTGTGAATACCGCCGCATCTCTCATTAATAGAAGTCCCTCAGCACCATTGGATGGTGGGCTACCAGAAGAAGTGTGGACTGGGAAAGAAGTGAACCTTGCACATCTCAGAGTGTTCGATTGCACTTCATATGTTCACATTGATGCAAAGCACAGAAACAAACTGGATGTGAAGTCCAGGAGGTGCACGTTTATAGGCTACGGGCAGCATGATTTTGGCTACAGGTTTTGGGATGCAGAAAATAGAAAAATCATCAGAAGTAAGGACGTAGTCTTCAATGAAAAAGTGATGCATAAGGACAGTGTGCAGGAAAATAAAGCCGAAGAAAAGGAATTCGTAGAGTTGGAAGAGTTACCGGACACGGGTGTTATAACGTCACAGGATGATCATGCACAGGAGCATTATGAGGCAGAGCCACATACACCGGTTGTAAGGAGGTCTACTCGGGAGAGGAGACCCACGGTCCAATATTTACCCTCCTTATATTATCTACTGCTGACAGATAATGGTAAGCCAGAGTATTTTGACGAGGCATTACAGTCCGATACACGGGTTAAGTGGGAGCAGGCCATGGATGAGGAGATGGACTCTCTTGAGTCTAATCATACATGGGAGCTAGTCACTCTACCTAAGGGTAAGAAAACTCTTCATAACAAGTGGGTTTACAGATTGAAGGAGGAGCATGATGGTTCGAAACGGTATAAGGCTAGACTGGTTATTAAAGGGTTTCAACAAAAGGCAGGTATCGATTTCACTGAAATATTTTCACCTGTGGTGAAAATGTCTACGATTTGCATGGTCTTGAGTATAGTGGCTACAGAGGACTTACATCTAGAGCAGCTAGATGTTAAGACAGCCTTTCTTCATGGGGACCTTGAAGAAGAGATATATATGCATCAACCGACAAGATACGTGGCACCAGGAAATGAGAACAAGGTGTGCAGACTGAAGAAGAGTTTATATGGCCTGAAGCAGGCCCCGAGGCAGTGATACAAGAAGTTCGACAGTTTCATGTCGGGAAACGGCTTTAGGAGATGTCATGTAGACCACTGTTGTTACTTGAAGAAGCTTGATACGTCATACATCATTCTTCTTCTGTACGTTGATGATATGCTTGTGGCCGGTTCAAGCATAAAGGACATCTCAGATCTCAAAAGACAACTGTCTAAATAATTTTCCATGAAGGATTTAGGAGCTGCAAAACAAATCCTAAGCATGAGGATAAAGCGGACAGGGAAAACAAGAAACTAGTTTTATCACAGGCAGAGTACATAACCAAGGTACTTGACCGATTCCATATAGGTGGTACTAAGCCGGTTAGCACTCCATTAGCCAACCACTTCAAGCTATCTAAGGAGCAAAGGGCAAAGACGCAAGAGGAATGGGATTACATGGCTAAAGTCCCATACGCTTCAGCTATTGGAGTCTCATGTATGTTATGGTAAGCACGAGGCCAGACATTGCTCAAGCAGTGGGAGTTGTTAGCAGATTCATGAACAACTCCGGGAAGAAACATTGGGAAGCTATGAAGTGGATCCTTAGATATTTGGTAGGTACTAAGGATGTAGGGTTGTGCTATGATGGATAGGAAATCAAGCTACAAGGCTACGTGGATTCAGATTTGGCAGGAGATATTGACAGTAGGAGAAACACTACAGGTTATGTCTTCACTCTGGGTAGTGTTGCAGTCAGTTAGGTCTCTCAGTTACAGAAGATAGTATCTATCAATACGACAGAAGCAAAATATGTTGCGGCTATATAAGCATGCAAGGAGATGGTGTGGATGCAAGGTTTCATGGAAGAGTTGGGTAAGAAGCAAGCAGATTGCAAACTATACAATGACAGTCAGAGTGCAATACACTTGGCCAAGAATTTAGCCTTTCATTCAAGGACCAAGCATATTGTCATCAGATATCACTTCATACGTTCGTTACTGGAAGATGGATCGATTGCTCTGGAGAAGATTCATACAAGTGAGAATCCTGCGGATATGTTGACCAAGGTGGTCACACGAGAGAAGCTGAAGCTCTGTTTAGCTTTGATTGGTCTTCAGGCTTGAAGACGGGGAAGTGGTGCACTCCGGATGAAGAAGACAAAGGTTTATGGCGATGTGTCTCCAAGTGGGAGATTGTTGAGAAGTGGAGCCACATGCGCGGATTTCGTGTCGCAAGTCCTTTCGCAACTGGGATGCGAAAAGGAGTTTCACAAATTTTGTGTCGCAAGTCCTTTCGCAACTGGGATGCGAAAAGGAGTTTCACAGATTTTGTGTCTCAAGTCTTTTCGCAACTGGGATGCAAAAAGGAGTTTCGCGGATTTCGTGTCGCAAGTCCTTTCGCAACTGGGATGCGGAAAGGGAAGTTGTCAAAACTATAAATTGGGGTCCCTAGGGCTATTCTAGGGTTAAGGTGAATATTGGGAAATATTTCTAAGGTGTGGGCAAGGGATTTTCTCTGTACTTCCAAGGGAGAGGTTAGTATATTGCCTTGTAATCTTCGTTCTTCATAGTGGAAGTTTACATCTGTGGTTTTTTACCCTAGATTGGGGTTTTTTCATGTATATCTTGTCTTGTGGTTTGTTTTGGATTGCTTTGATCTATTTCTAGTTTATATTTCTTCTTGTTTATCGTTTGTGGGTGAGGCCTGAGATTGGATCTCGGCTCACTGCGTTGTTGGCGTGCTGCGCAACATATTATTCCCCTTGATGACTGGCAGAACAAGGTCTGCCCCATTCCATCCCATGATAGGAAAAAATCATGCACCGTATTGCAGTGTGGAAGAACTGCTACCACAACCAGGTTGGCAGAACAACGCTCATAAAACACGTTCTGAGTAGTGTCCCCATCCATACGCTAGTTGCAGTGGAAGTGTCGAAAGGAATGCTAGCCAAAATAGAGAAGGGATTTTTTTATTTCCTCTGGGGCTGGACGGAAGGAAAGAAGAATCTCCACTGGTTCAGCTGGAAGAGGATAACTGCCACCAAATCAGAGGGCAGGCTGGGTATCAGAGCGCTCAGGAATGTAATAAAGGTGATGAGATTGAAGATGCATGGCTTGGACAGTCCTTTATGACCACAAAAACAACATATGGGGCAGCTTCATGAGAACAAAATACAAGTTAGAAGACCATTTCCCTAATAATCCTCCCCAGAGAGCTTCAGATTCTTCTCACTGGAAAGTCGTGAGAAAAATGCTTGATCAGGTGAGAATTGTTGCATAGTATCGGGGGAGGGCCGCAGCAACTTCTAGACCTCCAACTAGTCTGGTCTGGGCCCCATCCTCGGCAGGACCATGGGCCACATCCAACTGGCCTGCGGTAGTTGTAGGTGAAGGATGTTCTAGGCCCAAATGGAATCCTTCCGAGATCTCCAGTGGCCTCGCTCCTCGTATCCTCTTTCCTCGAGCATGTTCACTCGAAGGAGATAACTACACACTATGGAGAAGACACCTACGCCTAGACTGGAGAATGGTCAGGGAGATTCTCGATCAAATCAGCTTAGGGGTTAATTCACCCGTCGAGCCCCAGATGCGCTTGGGCCAAGTGGGTTTAGCATGTCAAGCTACCTCTTAAGATAGCGATGTTCACCTGGAAAATCCTCAACAAAGCAGTCCCGGTGGAAGTCAACACTAAGAAAAAAGGGGCATCTCTTACCTCATGATGTGTCTACTGTGGAGCGGAAAACAATCGCTAAGAATCGTTGGATCACCTTTTTGCGGAAGGTGAGCTGGCGATTGCCATGTGGCTCTATTTCTCTTCCCTCCTCTCGGTTTCCTTCTTGAAAGGCCAAACAGCAGCTGGGAGGGTGGCCGTCACGCCCCAGACTTGGTAACCGAACTCACAAGGAACCCGATGACCGGTTCTAACCGCAACAGCCTCCATAATACCCCATTTTTGGCTCCTGAGGCAGGTTCTGATCCTGGGATCCTACAAGGAGGATTTTCATAATAGTATAATCATTTTCGATACGAGCATACCTAAAATCAAAGCAAGTACATCTGAAAATAACAAAGGGCACATATCACAAAATCCATTAAGAACTTGAACTTTTACAAATTTACATCAGGTTCAAAAGGACATACAGAAGATAATAGAAATGGAGAGAAAGTCAGCAACACTGGGTCCTCAAGCTCAGCTCTAATCCACGCTCTGCCGCTCTACGGAACCTACCTAGGATCACCTTCACGCATCAATCGTGCATAAGCTTATAAAAGCTTAGAGGGTGGTGAAAGTGTGTGACAACGGTGCATAGAAGAATAGTAGGATATGCAAGAAGAGAATCATGCTCAATGAGGATATCACTAGCCTTACCAAGGCTTATCATGAATACGATGCAATGAGTACTCGACGTCATACCAAGGCAATGCATGAAGGGGCATATACAGCCAATGCTAATACGATGCAAGTAATGTCAGTGCTCATATCCAAACCACATGTCAAATACATTTCCAATCATAAGGAAATCACCGAGGTCCATTCCACTACAGAATGACTGCCACTCTACAGACCCGCACAGTCAAACGAGCGTAAGAGACCTCACTACCCGCCTATGGACAGCCAATCACCAGCAAGGCCTGATGGTAGTGGACTCATTTACGAGCTGGTCAGACTCAGCCTAGCAACGCCTCCTCACACCAGGCAGGTAAGGCCACACCCCTACCCAACCGACTACACGACAGTGGGAGTTGCGGCCTAGCGGTATAAGGCCCTCATGCACTCATAGTTTTCACTCGGTCACGACGTTAGGGCAGATCCTTGGTACCATGGAAGTTTTAGAAATTTCACCCATGGGCATCCTATGCACCCGGTATGATCAAGTAATATTTCCGGTGTCCATACATACGGTCATCCATGAACATCCTTGTGGATGAAGGGCCCTAATGAAGCAAGGGCAGTATCACCATGAAATGCGATGCCAATGCATGAGTCATACATACGGATCATGCACAAGCTTCAGGCACTCAACGTGCATAAGAGGAGAAACTCCGTCCCTCTATGACCACCATACAATGCAATCAATTCACACAAATGATGCGTATGGGTCACAACGATGTAAGTGTGCTACCCGTAGAATGTATTCCTCCTTCCCAAGGAAGGACAAGGATAAGATATATATAGACAGATACTCTAAGGAGAAATGAAGTTCTCTAGTGGGGGCCCAATAGTTTGAAATGACCCACAAGCTAGGGGAGTCCTAAGGCCTCAAAAGGGAACGGGCCTAACAAGGTCCAAGGTGGGCCTTCAACCACCTATAAGGGCCTTATAGGCCTACCTTAGTGCCACCAAGGAGGATATCTAACCTCAACTAGGTCCCAAAAGGTAGCCCCTTACGTTTGTAAGGTGAGGTCTAAGGCCCAAGAAACGCGTGGCGTAATGGGCTATACATGAAGCCCAACTCATAGGCAATATGGTGGCCTCAAGTAAGGTTTGGGCCCAACCATAAAGGATGTAAATTTATATATTGTGGTGGGCTTCATGGGCAGCCCAGTAATTCATCCTCATAGGTAAGGTTCATATTTTAAACAAGTAAGTTGGGCCCCACTTTTTGGGTCCAAGTACAGGGTCAAATTAGTGGGCAGCCAAGGGCCCAACTACTTGTATATTATATCCCTTAAATTCATCACAATAGATAGGAGAGTATAGGCCCAAGATCAATGAGCCCATCTAAAAGGATTTAGTCCACAAGGCCTAAGGAACTAGTCTTTCAATCACATGCAACATTCCATTAAAACTCAATTTGGGTGGGCCTCATATGGGCCCTAATTACACTCAATAATACTGTAGAGAATGGTAAGATAACTGATTTAAATCCTCCTCAAATCTAGTGGGCCATGCTGCCCCGAAACAAATATTTATAGGCAACAATTATTGGGCTCATTGCTAAATTTCAGCCCGCCCATTTTCTGGGTTGGTTGGAATCAAATAACAAAATTATTTTATAGTATATGAAATTTTTGATGGCCCACATACATAACAGTGGGTCCCACCAGATGAGAGGGGGAGATACAACTTATATATCAAGTGGGTCGTGCCATTGGAACGCAAGCCCAGCAGTAGCCCAAGACCGGGATGCCTCATGTGTAGGTAGCCCTATGGGCCTCGGTATTTAGCCCAAAATCTCATCAAAATTGGCCGCAATTGGAAACCACCGAAGGGGGAGACGATCAAGTCCCCTGAGGACCCCACATGGAAGGATGGTGGGATATACAACATATCTAGGTGAGCTCACAAAGCAGGCTGGATGCCCCAGCCTGGGCGTCCCTGCCTGGTAGGACACTCCAGGCCTCACCGCGGGCAGTACAAGGGCCCGATGGCTTTAAAATTTTACAAGGTGATATGTCGATCGGTGGGTCACACCTCTACAAAATTTCATTATTTTTGGATACTCATAACTATTTTAATTTATTTATGGAAAATAATCTGCGCAAAAATTCTGATCATCCTAGACATCCCAACGTGGTGGGCCAATCCGGCCCTTGCCATGGTGTGCACAGGGTTCCATTGGCCCCAAAATTTTGTATGTGGGTTCTACATGGGTGGGCCACCTCCCTGTAAATTTTCATAATTTTTGGATTCTCAAAAGTATTTTAATAAATTTCGGAATCGCAATCGATCCAGGGTAAAATGCTGCTGGAAATGTAATTGTCCTAAATTTGGGCCATCCAAATGGGTGGGTTTTGGGCCTCCAAAATTCTTGAAATTTGGATCTAAGGTCCCTCATCAAGCCTACAACAAGGTGGGACCCAGAAAGACAGTCCACCTTCTAAGAAAATATTTTTAAAATTTTGTTTTTATGGGACTATGCTGCTGGACTGCATAGCAGAAACTTCTGGCAGTCCACTATGTTGGCCCACCCTTTTGGATGCCCAAATGGGGTCCATTGGCCCTAAAATTTTACAGTTAGATCCTACCATGGGTGGTACACCTGTCTGTAAAATTTTAAAATTTTTGGGATAGTAAAAGTATTTTATTTAACTCATGTAATTTATGGACAACAAGGTCTATAAATAATTCTTGTTGAAACAATGCTGCTGCCCCTGACTTGTGCACCCCATTAGAATGGGCCCAGGTCTACCAAAATTTGGGAAAATATAGGGCTAACATCCCTGTACAAGTATACAACAAGGTGGGGTTCACAAAGGTGGCCCACCATTTCAGAAACAAGCTGATATTTATGTTTTTACAACATGCAGAGTGGCTGGACAGTCCAGAAAATCTGGACTGACCAACCTTCTTAGCCCACCTTTTTAGGTGATCAATCAAGGTGGGGTCCACACCTCTAAGAATCATCTATCAATGGGGGTGAAACATCCCTCTTATTAGTCCATAATCCTGACCCAAAAACCATCCAGCAACTGTCCAGAAAATTTCTAGACAACAACATATATATGAAATAAACTGATCATGGGAACCAAAATAAGGGGAATCACCCCATGAAATCAGTGTTATGGTCCACCTCAGTGGGCCCCACAAACATCCAGACCAATTCCCCTTTATAAAACCCATTACATGCATCCGATATGGAGCAATTGGGGTGCCAACGTCCAAGGAATGGATAGCCATGGGCATCCACCTTGCTTGAACGGACTGGATATTCCAGGGCCCCCAAGTGGGCCACACACATTAGAAATGAAAGATAGAATAAGGGTAAAAATGAAGGTCCGGCCACAAGAGAAGATCTCCGCCACTATTGAGGCCATCCCTTCATCACAACACATTCATGTCATCCATTAGATCATATACAATCTAGATCTAGCCCATGCATGGAGTTAGGAATCAATCAAATGGTGGGAATGCCTTTCCCACCTAAATCTATGGTCTAGATGACCCCTAAAGGACATGCATGAAAGGGAAAAAAATGTCACGATGGGGTCCATGGAGAATGGCCCCATCCATAGAACTTGCATGCAAAGGAATGGACCATTGGCCCCAATCATGGAGACATGTGGTGCCTCCATCATCACTTGATGGGCCCACAAGTTCTTAAGGATGAGATGAAGGAGAATCTACCACAAGAAAATCAGAAAATCTTAAGCTAAGTGCACCCACCTTAATGGATCTTCAAGATTCTTGTAGCATTGGACTCCTTAGGCTCCAAGGATCATTGATGAAGGGTTAAGATTGAAAGTAGAGGGTTAGATGAGGAGGGAGATGAAGGAGAAGGTGCTGAAATTTCTACCAAGGTGGGACGTTTTTGGGTGTTCTAGAAAGGAGAAGGAGAGAAAATGAAAAGAAAAGAGAGAAGGGAGAGAGATGTAGCAAGAGGGAAATGATGAGTTTCCTAAGAAAGAGAAGGTATGCTTGCCTTGGCAAGAGAAACTCATGATGAGTTTGGGAGGAGAAACCAATGTGCTAGGGGTCTAGGAGCTAGAGCCTACGCCAGCTTTAGGGGATAGGTTTTCTAGGTGATGATGTCATGGATTGCATGAGAAATTGTACATGAAAAATCATACAAGCCAGGTGGGTCCCATCAAAATGTGATCAACAGTCCAAAAAGTGTGCAGCCTACATCTTTTGATGTACACATCAGATTTACGCATGAAATGCAGCATTGGAACCGCGGCGACGATGCGGTCGCAATGGCGTAGGTCTTTGATCAATTTGAGTCGGGTCTACATGACCAAACTCAAGGATGACCGCAAATACTACCCGAGGGTCGCAGGTCGCCGGAATTTGATCGGTAGGACCGCGGGACCAAAATGAACGAGATACATACACACACACATATACACACATGCAAACTTGGGTAAGGTCTCACAGCGGCTCAGTGGTGGTCTATGGCCAACGACAAATTCAGTTTTGGCATCTTCTGCGGGCTTGCCCCAGCCCTCATTTTCTGGGAAATTTGTCTAACCAGAAATGATAACCGTTTCGAGGATTACCAGATCAAGTAGGACCTCACAATTTCCAAAATCATAAGATGGTTCTCCATCATTACCAACACGTTCCAACTCCTACCATGTAGAGATCGAACCAGCAAGGAGGCGGTCAGAGATTTAGGGATATCTCCCGCCATCAGCTATAATCCGACCTTCTCTATAAAAAAATGTAAAAGACTATATGTGGGATGGGTTAAATTAAATGTTAACAGTTCCTCCCGGGGTAACCCGGACCCTTCAAAAAGTGGGGGAGCATGTAGAGATGAGAGAGATGCTCTCATATTTGCCTTTTCTAGAGGATATGGTGTTGGTACTAATTTTCAGGCAGAAGTCAAAGCTGTAGTGAACAGGCTTAACCTTTGTTTGGACAAGGGTGGAAGTGGAAAGCGACTCATCAGCGGTGGTCGCCTTATTATCCTCAAGCGAGCGAATCCCATGGAATATCTATTACTGCAAGAAAAGGTTTGACTATATTCAGACCTCCATTAACATCTCGATTGAGCATATTCTGAGAGAGGCAAACAGTGTGGTGGATAGCCTGGCCCGCATGGGCAGTTCCAATCAGTTAGATAAACTCTTCTCAGAGGTCTTTGACCTTCCCCTCCTTACCCGAGGGGAGCTCGTCCTAGACCGAACAGGGATAGGAACAGTTCAGGAGTCTTAATCCAGTCTTTCCTAATTAGATAGAGAGGAAGATAGAGAGGATACGATAGGCAGGCTCTGTCCCCCCCCCCCCCCCCCCCCCCCCCCCCCCCCCCCCCCTTGTTGCAATGGGCCTTCTTAAAATGTATTTTTCATGTATAGTTTCCTCTCAGCAGATATAATATATCATTTTCTTTAGATATATATATATATATATATATATATATATATATATATATATATATATATATATATATATATATATATATATATATAAACTCGCTTCTGAGCAAAAAAAATTTAAAGGTCTACAAGATCAGTTCCATATGTAGGGAGGGGAGAGTTATGTGTACAGTCCTCTTCAAAAGACAAGATGGTCCACCTATCAAGTGGGTCATGTATATTTTCAATTTTTTTTAAAAAAAAAATAAATAAATAAATAAATAAATAAAAAGAAAAAAAAAAAAAAAAAGCAATCTTAGGACATTATTTGCAAGGAAGATAGCCTCTAGTGTAAGTGGGTTCATGAACAGTATTTAAGGAATAGATCTATCTGGCATTTTAGGCCCCCCTCAAATGCATCATGGGCTTGGCGTATCATGCTCAGTATTCAAGACATTGTCAAGAAGCATGCAATTTATTTGGCTGGTACAGGGAGCAACACTTTTTTTTGGTATGACCCTTGGCTTGGTGAGGATCTTATTGCAGATTTTTTATTTTATTTTTATGTAGAAAGGTGGGAGCACACCACCTGTAACTTTGTTAATATGGTTAAATGACTATACAATTCTTTGAGTAGGCACCACAAAATAGTGGGGCCTCACCTGTCATGTATAACTGGCCATACAAGAAAAAATCAAAAGAAAATCATAACAAAAATACAAAAGAAACTGAGCTCAGAAGAGAGCTTAATTAAGCAACCATCTAGAAGTGGGGTTCCATTGAGAGTTGCATATAGCAGTTTCTCTTCCCTATATGACATGCTACTATGTCGGTTTTCAAACTGCCCAAGCTCTATCAGCCTTTCAAATGCAATCGTTGTGAATGTTGACATGCTCTCGCATCATTGGCCCAATTGGAGCTTTATGAAGATCCATCAGGGCTGAGCCACCATGTATGACTAACCTCACCCTCAACCGAAAAAAAAAAAAAAAAAAAAAAAAAAAAAAAAAAAAAAAAAGCAAGCTATAGATAAAAATAGGAAGGGATCTATTAAAGGATATTATTGCAGATTTGGGGAAGAATTTAGACATTAAAGTTAACTGGCAATCCCTCTATCAACCAACTTCTGAGTTAAGTGACATCTTTGGTTAAATAAGATGATTATCCCTTGTCCCTCTTAAGGAAGAAAATGCATACCTTATCCCCTAAAGGCTACATCTTTTTTCAGCTCGATGCCACATACTTGCCAACATAGGGTTGTAGTAGTCCCATGGGCTGAGCTAGCCTAATTTAAAGGAAATATTCCCAAGCACTCCATTACTACTTGGATGGTTTTTATTAAAAGGATCAAGACCAATGATATACTAAGATTTTATATTTTTTTTAATTATCGTCACTGCCTTTAATTTTCTCTCTTGCTCATCCTTTGAGTCATATATTTGTTTTATTGTCCCTATTTTTAATGGATCAACAAGAGGATTCACCAAAAGCTTTCTATCCTTCTTGCCCTCTTTCCCACCATTATCCATGCTATTACTCATCTCGTAGATAGCACCATCGACCCTGCCCCGAATCATTTGAGTAAACTCTGCTGGCACATTTGGAAGGAGATGAATAATTGCCTCTTCAAGAAAGCCTCCCTTCCTAAAGAGATCACCCTGAGATATGTTCTGAAGAAGGTGAGGTCCTGGGTTATATTTTATTTTGGCTTAGTTAATGATATGGCTTCGTCGGGGCATTTCAGCTGTTTGGAATCTCCCAATATCTTTTCATCATACCCCAAGACATTCTTTGTATCAAAGCCTAGGGGTCTTAGAAAATCATCATGCTTCTTGGACGCATTGATACGCTGAGATTAGCTCCATTAAGATTATCCTCCTTTACCTCTCCCCTTCCTCTAGAATTATCCGTGGACTCGTGTCTAATGCGGACAATCAAGGTCTAGGAGATAAAGAGTCTTTTTATTATCTTGTTTGGCCTAATGAGATTAATTTCTATTGCTTCAGGATTTATTATTGAAGTGCCTAATGAAGATTGCAATAAGGTGATTAGAAATCCAAACACTTCCTCCTGAAAAATAAGGCATTTTTCTTGTAGTTTGAAGTCTTGGACTATTGAGCATGGAGGGGAGGTGATGATCATCACTTGGTGGAAAAGAAGATTTAATTTTAAAGCTCGCCAATGCTCCCTTCCAGCTCATCCATCCGTATCGTTTCTGAGATAGAGCTAGCCTCTTTTCTCCAACTTGAGTGCGTCCATTAGTTTTTCTTCTTGAGCTTTGGCTCATTTCTGCCTTTTCTTTCCCTTCCCTTGCCCCAGGGTGTGGACTCTCTATACTTTTCCTCGCTTTCCCTCACTTAGGGTGTAGGTGCTCCCATTAATTTTTTCTTCTTTCACTCCCTAGCTTGGGGTGTGGATTCTTCTCTCTCCTTGGCCGGGGGTGCGGGCTCCTTTATATTCTTTGGACTACAAGCCCTTTTAGATGAAATAAAGAGTATTCTTATATTTGGAAAATATAAAATAAAATTGCAAGTGATTGTTGAGTGATTATAATTATCATATCCATGTGATCAAGTAGTCCATGAAACGTGTGTTGGCCTATTGGACATTCCAAATGTACAATCCAACTGTCCAAGTTTATATAAGATGTAATATAGGACCAATATAGATTTACTGTGCTATGAGGGCATTGGATTGTTTCTCAAGATATATTTATGTATTTCTTGATCGGCAAAATCAGATTAATGACCCTAAAATTGTACCCCACTTTCCCTACAAAATGAATATGAGCACCACTTTCCCTTAAAAGTTGTGCCGATTGCGAGTCCATATGTGATTCGCAGCCATTTTAAATATTCATGAAAGTTTTAGAGCAATGGCCATGAGAAAATGTCCATAGATTGAAAGGTTGGAGAAAATTCAATAGTTGCTACTCTATTACCACTAGCTCATTGTGACATACACTACCAATCAAACGGTTTAGATTGGATGATTTTTGAAATTTTTTTTCTGTCATTGAAACCATTCACCAAATACTATTGAAAGTTTTTGTTAATTATTTTATTATGATAATTGTTTGCAAATGATCCAACAGGATGGTTACTTTCCTGCCAAAGTATCTTGGGCTGGAACATCCGAGCCATATAAAAGATGGGGCCCATCATAAAGATCATCTACAGTGAAAATGGGACCAATCCACTTATTAGGGATGCCACAAAAATACATTTAGTCAGACCATTAGTTGTCGATGATTTTGGTGCCATGACGAGCCATTTGATCGTTATGGTGCGGCTCATCTTTCCACACTTAGATGTTCCACGATCATTTACACGTTTACTGAACTTTTCTTTTTTTTTTTTTTTTTTTTTTTTTTTTTGAGTCTATCTTCTGAAAATATATATATATATATATATATATATATATATATATATATATATATATATATATATATATATATATATATATATCAAAAGAGGATGTAAAAGGCTTCAGAGCAAGAAACCGTTTACTGAATCGTTATATAGCACTATTCCCATTTCACTTTGCATGAGAGAGAAGTGGTTTCCACAATTATGTTATCCAAGTAGTTGATATTATGGTATCCACTGTAGGTTATGTACTAATAGTTTCTCATTGAAAGGCCTTTTTTTTTTTTTTTTTCAAAAAAGATTTTATTGAATCTGGACAAAATTACAAGGAATCGGGTCTTTCGTGGAAAAAAGGACCACAAAAGACCTATCATAAAAGCTGGACCAAAGCAATCACCAGCAAAAAACAATCAACCCAAGGATATCTTCCTCTCCCTTAACGCACCGAGCCCCACCTTGTCCAAGAAAAGGACACCCCGCATCTGTCTTGGCAGATCAAGAGAACGGGAGAAACTAACCGAGATTGGGACAAGCTGCCCATCCGAGCAAGAGCGTCAGCCACGCCGTTCCCCTCACTAAAAATGTGCGTGAAATTCACCGTTGTGATATTCCAAAGTGAGTCCGTAAGAGTTTTCCAACCTTTGATATTCCAAAGTGAGTCCGTAAGAGTTTTCCAACCTTTCCATGCCCAGCCACTCTTAGCCCCATCGATAAAGGCCTTAATCACTACCACGGAGTCCGATTCGACAATGATTTGGGAGAAGCCGCTTTCTAAGCATAAGAGAACTCCATCATGCAACGCCCTGAACTCAGCGCCAGTGTTCGACATCGAACGCCCATAACCATAAGAGAAACCAAAGATAAACTCCCCCTTGTCATTTCGACAAACTCCGCCACCCCCTGCAAAGCCCGGATTATGTTCACTCCCCAAGTATAGGGTTGTGATGTAGTAATAAACTCGGTAAGACCGAGGTCGAATCCACAGGGATTGAAACCTGTACGTTATCTGAAAATAACCAGATCTAGAACTAGGCTAAGATGAAATCTAAACCAATTGTGATTTGAAGAATATGAGTGAATAATGGTGAAATAGGAAACTAAAATTTATAGAATTCAAAAGTAAGAAACTAGGGATTCAGAGGATCCACTTGTAGAGATCAGGGAAGTCTATGCTTGATTTATGAACTCAACTGGACTTCAAGTCCCATCTCCATCCAGTTGAAAAATATAAACTAAAGCACAATTTAAACATCTTTTGATCTGGTTTTCAAGAGGGGATAGAGATGTAGATTAGAATAGATTCCTTCACCAAACCGTGCCCATGAGACAAGATAAACAACGAAGACAAACTAATCCACAGTCAATCTGAGATGTATGAAAGTTAGGAAGGATTCCATCACTCAACCATGTCCAAGGGCAATGGCGAACAACAGGTCTTCCAATCTTCACAATCAAATTAATGAAAAAGAATACTCAAAGCCATAACAAGTCTATTGTAATTTCAGTCACACAATCCATTCATAACTAGAAGCATTCCTTATAATCAACATTTAATCAAAATCAATTCAATTTACTCATGAATCCAAACCATAGAACAATTCCCATCATGCCACAAGCTTCACCTCTTAGCCCTAGCTAGGAGGTTTAGCCGCACATGAGTGGGCTGGATCTCGCAAAATTAAGAGAAAAAATAAACAACAAATAAAAACTATAAAAATACTTTCCCTGTTCTCTCTCTCTCACTGACGTCTGCCCCGAGCCCAGCCGTAGATGCCCCTTTTCTCTCTCTATTCTTCTGTTAATATAGCTGTCGGAGGTTGGTTTGGAGTTGGAGAAACTTCATGCCGAAGTTTCCTTTACGCAGAGATTGCTGGAGTCGTGAAACCTCTGACCAGCTTGTGCGCAGGAGAGGACTTACGTGACAGGATTGCGCCCCCCTAACTCTCTCGTTCCAGTGACTCTTGCTAAAAAAATATCGTCTCTCGGGATGTTTCCGCGTTGCTTACAAGATGGACGGTGTGGTTTGCAAAGATGGTGCGTGATGGTGGCCCACAGCTGTCCGCAAAACGCGGACAGTTTCCGGTTTCCACGAACAGAGCTTGAGTAATCTTTTACGCTGTGATGGTGAGTGGGCCTATGATCAGCATCAAAAGTGAAATCTACTCCGTTCACCACATTCCCCTTGAGATTTCGGTCGGGAATGATCGTTTTTCACTGGTTTCATGTGGCCCATCATACAAAATCCCTCCAACGTCTATCCTGCTTTTGATCACATCTCTTCCTATACGCACTTACATTGATGCAGATGGCCACCATGGCGGAGGTAGACGCCTCCACTTGAGAGCATTGGTGGTTCAGATTCCTGATCTGGATGATAGGTGGGGCCCACAAGAAAAACCAGCAGACGACGTTATTGGACGCTATTTGAAACAGAGACGGAGATGGAGATGCGTCGGTCAGCGCAACACTGACCGACTTGAACTCTTACGGTGCACGGCTGGTGCGTGCGCACTTTGTGCATGTACAGCTCATTGTGGGGTCCACTTTGATGTTCGTGAGAAATCCATTCCATCCATTTAGATTGTCTCCCCATTTAATACGTTGATTCCAAAGTTGAGGCATATCCAGAGACCAGGTGGGCCCAGAATCAACGGTTCATAGAATGATTTGTCAGTTGTGGCACTTCCATAGTGATCCGAGGACTGAAATTTGATATGTACGGTTCATTTATGGCCCTCATCCCATGTATGAAGTTTCGAGGCAATCGGATGGTGGTAACCTTGCGGTCTTGCATTTTTCACCAGTTTCGGGCCTCTTTTAACATGAACGGCTCGATTTCCTCGGATCTCTGGCGTATAAATCCGTTAATCATAGTCCTCTGGAGTCCGTCCCTTGCTCTGGTGAATTCGGAGCGTTAATTCAATGCTTTTAGCACCCTGTTTCAGTCCAAGCTTCTAAACACACATTGCAGCATAAACACAGTTAAATTGAGCCGTTAAACAGTACTATATTCGTAAAATCAGGTAATTACTAAGGTCTGATATGCAATATTTGACCCTCAACACAACCCCCAACCAGCATTTTTCTAGTCCCGAGCAAAGTATGCGAAAAATAAATTGAGAATTACAGGAAAAACTCTATGAACTCGAGTGATTCGAGAAAAATAATCCAGATACGAGAATTCTAAAACTCGTGAATGTTGAGCATTAATCTCTCTTAGACTTGAGCGCACGGTAACTTCATAATCATGTTCAAAGTATCAATCCATCAATTAGAAGAATTCCAAAATTGAGTTTTATGGATGTATAGTCTAATCTCGACTTATCAAAATTAAAATTCACTTCTCTATTTCAGGATATCATTGGTAACCAATAAGAGAATTCATGATAACCAAAACATACCTCACACATCATCTTTTCATTCTTTTGGTTTTTGATTTTTTCATTAAAAGTAACGCCAAGAAGGGGAATCAAATCGTCACCTATAGGGAGCAAACCTATGGTGAAGACCGTATACCCAAACCTTTTTCACATATTATCCATGGGGAATTAAATCTACACCTATAGGGAGCAAACCTCTGGTGAAGATTATTCGCCCAACCCTTTTCAAAAGTATCTCATTTTTTTTATTTTTTTTTATCATGATAGGTAAATTTTCCAAGTTGGTTCCTTCCATGCTTACTGATCACCAAGTCAATCCTTCAATATTGAACTGAAACCTTAATGTATAAACGAGATGTGACATGTGAAATTATGACTCAATCAATGTTTAAAACTTCTAATCAAGGCTTAACAGTTCGAACTTAACTGTGAAATCAAACAAATAACGAAATCCAAGGGTCATGAATTACCAACATCACTTATCTGGTAATTCTAAATCCAAGATGGCCGTCAAAATCACTTCAAATTCACAAGAAATGCCCGAAAAATTAAAATTTTCACAATTTTTGCTCAAGACCAAGAAAACACTTATTAGGTTTCCTAATCTCCCACCCCCAACCTAAAATCTACATTGTCCTCAATGTAAAAGAAATAAGCATACAATGCATATGAGACAACGAAAATAAAAGAGGAGTGATGGAAAGATAGTACCTGGATGGAGAATTAAGAGGCTTTCTCTCAAAAATATCAACGTAAAAGCGAGTCAGCACAATAGAGAAATCAACAAAAGCAAAATAACAAAAATAAAATCACAAAATAGATCCTACCTATACCACTTTCGCAGGTGTTTTCGATTACATTTAGCGTATGCAACAAGCCTTTAAACCCCTAGGTTCCCCTAGTGAACGAGTTATAGTCTCGTGAGGGTTTGCAGTAATGTTACCCACAAACATTAAACTACTAACTAGGAATGAAAAGCTGGGTTGCCTCCTAGGGGCGCTAAGTTTAACGTCTTCAGCCAGACCAAAGCAACTACCCTAGTCCTATGCAAACAGGAAACCTACCTATACCTCCATCAAACTAGGAGATCATTCCTGGTAAACAGGATCAGTCAGAGGTATGGACATGTCCTCTAAATCAAATTTCTCGACAAATGGCTTTAAGCGATGTCCATTTACTTTAAACTCCTTACCATTGTTGGGGTCTCTTATCTCGACGGCCCCATGAGGGTATGCAGTGATAATAGTAAAAGGGCCGGTCCAATGAGATCAAAGCTTACCTGGAAAGAGATGTAATCGGAGTTATACAACGGACTTTTCTGGCCTGGCGTGAATGATTTGGTAGAATATGTTGGTCATGAAACGCCTTCATCCTATCCTTGTAAATTCTCGAGTTCTCATACGCGTCGTTCCGGATTTCTTCGAGTTCATTCAACTGAAGTTTGCGTAGCGAGCCAGCACTGTCCAGATTGAAATTCAAACTTTTGATCGCCCAGTAGGATCTATGTTCCAACTCCACAGGCAAGTAGCAAGCTTTCCAATAGACAAGTCTAAAAGGAGACATTCCAATAGGGGTTTTAAAAGTAGTACGGTACGCCCATAAGGCATCGGTCAATCGAATTGACCAATCCTTACGGTCAGGGTTAACCGTTTTCTCCAAAATGTGTTTGATCACCCTATTGGAAATCTCAACTTGCCCACTTGTCTGTGGGTGGTACGGGGTGCTCACCTTATGAGAGATACCGTATTTCTTCATTAAACTCTCAAATGGTCTATTACAAAAGTGTGAGCCCCCATCACTAATGATAGCTCGAGGCGTTCCAAATTGGGAAAGGATGTTCTCTTTAGGAATTTAATGACCGTGCGATGGTCATTATTCCGACACGGAATTGCTTCGACCCATTTAGTGACATAGTCTACAGCGAGCAAAATATATAGATTTCCAAAATATTAGGGAAATGGTCCCATGAAATCGATGCCCCAACAATCAAATGCCTCGATGATAAGAATGGGATTCAAGGGCATCATATTTCGACGGGACAATGCACCCAATTTCTGACAACGCTCACAAGCTTTGCAAAACTCATAAGTGTCCCTGAACATAGTAGGCCAATAGAAGCCACACTGCAGAATCTTGGCCGTGGTCTTTTTTGCAGAAAAGTGACCACCACAGGCCTGTGAGTGACAGAAGGAGATGACACTCTGATGCTCATCGTCTGGCACACATCTCCTTAAGATTTGGTATGGGCAATATTTAAACAAGTATGGATCATCCCAGAAGAAGTTGCGCACCTTGGTAAAAAATTTCTTCTTATCTTGTGCAGTCCAATGTATCGGTATGGAACCTGTGGCAAGATAATTAGCGATATCAGCGAACCAAGGCGAATGGGAGACTCTGAACAACTGTTCGTCAGGGAACATGTCATTAATTTGTGTTGTCTCAAAGGAATCAGAGGGATTAAGGCGAGAAAGATGGTCAGCCACTACGTTCTCTACTCCCTTTTTATCTTTATCTCTAGGTCAAATTCCTGGAGTAGGAGGATCCATCGTATCAGGCGGGGCTTAGCATCATTCTTAGACAGAAATACTTAACACGCTGCGTGATCATGTGTAGATATGATCTTGGATCCAATCAAGTAGGACCTAAATTTGTCCAAGGCGAACACTACGGCTAAGAGTTCTTTTTCCGTAGTCGAGTAGTTCACTTGGGCAGGATTTAGAGTCTTACTTGCGGTATGAATAACGTAGGGTTTCTTATCTTTTCTCTGGCCTAGAACTGCCCCAAGAGCATAATCAGACGCGTCGCACATAAGTTCAAAATGAATGCTCCAGTCAGGTGGTTGTATGATGGGTGCACTAGTCAATATGCCCTTAAGCTTAGTGAAAGCTTCCTGACATGGTTCAGTCCACTCGTATGGTGCATCCTTTTGAAGTAGGTTACATAGAGGACGAGAGATGAGACTAAAGTCCTTTATGAATCTTCTGTAGAACCCAGTGTGTCCTAAGAATGATCACACGTCCCGTATGTTCTTAGGTGGAAGTAGGTTAGAGATAAGATCAATTTTTGCCTTATCCATCTCGATTCCTTTAGACGAGA
>JAJHSJ010000017.1:21344999-21607720 GCA_021015155.1 Magnolia officinalis
ATATATGACATAGCTTCTCCTTCTTGCTCGTGTCGCCTACCTCAAACCTAGAGCCTCTACCATTGGATAGTATAGCTTTTCACGAACCTTGAGCCTCCTCCATCTCACAATCACATGCTTCCTCACTCCTTCCTCCTTTAGGGTTAGTTTTTATTTCGTCTCTTAATGTAAACATCCATAACTACTAACCCATAATGCGTGGTCAAACTCTCACCAGGCATCACCTTGCACTCCCTACATATTAATTGTTGTCTTTCTAAGTACAAGGAAATCTATTTAACTAGTATGATCCACTTCTAGAAGTTATTTAAATATTCATCTCTTTTTGAAATATGCGTTTGCTAGAGCTAGATTATATGCCATATCAAAATCAAGGATAGATTCCCCTATCTCATTTCTTCTCCCATAACCACATCCTCCATATACCCTCTCACATCCAGTGTTAGAAGTATCGGTATCGCTACAAGTTTCGCTGGCCATGGATATGGAAACAATATCGATATCACCGATAACCAGAATGCGTGGGAACATAGGAAAAATGGTGGAATTTTCGGCGAAACTTCAGGAGATGTTAAAATGTACATATTTGTATATTTAGAAATTTAAATAAATAAATAAATAAATAAAATGGAAAAAAAATGCATACATAACAGGTTTCCATTTAACGGGACCTTAAAAGCATGTGCTAGTGTAAGAAATCAGTCCAACCATCCCCTCGAGCCAATTTAATCATCCAACCTTCCATCCAAACATACATCGATATTACAAAATATCAACAACATATGATATTTCACCAAGAAATCATCAACAATTGGAAATGAAACAAAAGATTGTGGTCTCAATATCTCGCATGTTGCGATATCGACAATATCGAGATATTATCAATATTATCAATGACAAATTGAACACTACATACAACCATGTGCCCATGAAATAAAAAAATTTCCAATAAACAAAATTTTGATGATATCAATACATTAGCGATATTATTGAAATATCATCAATACACTTATGATACAAGCAATACCTAGAATTTACATAGTCGAAAATATTGGCGATACATTGGTGATATTGATGCATTGGCAATACAAGCGACACCTAGAATTTACATAGTTGAAAATATTGACGATTACATTAGCGATATTGATATGTTGGTGATACTTAGCGATACATTGCTAATACCTAGAATTTCTGATACTACCAGCGTTATCGGTATCGCTACCGGTGTTATCAATATCGTTAAGCCAGAGATAAAGATAATATCGGAGATATTTTGATAATATCGGAGATAATTCGAACACTGCTCACATCCTCTACTTCTTTTCCTACATGACCGATTAAGTCTCCTCCTACAAAAATATCCCCTCTCCATGAGGAATTTCTTGCATTAGTCCAACCATATCCTCTCAAAATTCTATGGATTCTATCCTCTAACCCCACCTGCAACACGTGCACAAATGACATTGACTATTTCCCATCCTACCACAAGTTTTATTAATAAATTCCTATCACTTGCTCTCTTCATATCTACAACTTTATACATTAAAACTTCATCTACCATCCCTACCCCATTCTATTATTGCCCTTTCCTATATAACAAAGCTTATATCCATCAATTTCTCTAGTTTTGGCCTCTTTCCACTTGATCTCCTGAACACAAGCCATGTTAACTTTTCTTCCTTTCATCTTATCTACTAATTCCATACTTATACCTATCAATGTTCCTACATTCCATGTGGCAAGACGATTCCTATTCTCCTCAACTACCTTCTTTACCGGCATGCATCCAACATGGCGTGGGAACCCTTGATTAGTTCTCACAGCAGCCGAACAATGTTGTGGTTTGCCACTTCTGGGAGATGTCCTAGCCAACCTTAGCCCATTTCTCACTGCACTTGGGATCTGATGCAGCACATCGCTTACAAGGAACACCCTAGCATGAGTTTGCAATGTCATATTGTTCAGATTCATGTTGGAAGTTATGGTGACATAAGTTTGACACCAGTGACCAACCTGACGCAACCTTCCTTCTAATAGTCTATTATACTATTACGTAGGTTGATTACAATCAACAAGTATATTACCTAGTTTTATGTAAGGGCATAAAAAGGACATTTAGATGGAAACCGTCTAGCAAAGGACCTTCATGCAAATAGCCAAAAATGCTTGCAAGTTGTGAGCACTGTTTTTGGTAAAGAGTTCCTTAAACAACCAACAATGGTACATTTTCCTTTAAGATGTTACAATAAAGAAAAAACAAGTGAGGCACTATGACACAAATTGCTAACCAGGATACATGATCCTTGCTCAAGTATTTAGTTCTTTCTAGAATAAGTATGTTGTGAGAACAGGCATGCATCACAAACTAGCATTGGGCACTCAACACTAGTTTCACTAGTGTGCTACATGCCTGGATAAACCTACAAAATGGTTCTGAATCTGTTTACCAAAAGAACCGCAACAACTGTTTGGTGTAATATATGCACAATAAAGTGGAAATGGAAGGGACCATACAGCTAGCCCATCATTCTCATCCTTAAGGAGGTCAAGAAACATGGAATCAGAAACATCTATAGTACTATTATCATCAGATCCTGAGTCCCCTCCTCTATCTTCTATGGTCGAACCAGTATAGGCCTCATCCATCAGTGCAAGCAGCATCTGTTACATAAGACAAGAATCCTCAATCAGAAAACAAGTACTGCAGATTTCAACTTCACTCATGTACGTCCAGAAAGTTCTAAAGATAACCTCAGGAGCCGTACTCTTCTGGATTGAAGCAATGCTACTCCCAATCAGAGATCCTGAGCTCCGCTCCACCTTTTCCAATGCCACCACAAGTACTGGTTGTAGATGAATGATTATGTTAAAAGAGAAAATCACAAATGGAATATGAAAGCATAATAAATGAACATGCTATTTTTGAAATTGTGTAGATGTCACTAAGCCAACACGTCACACGTGTGCAGTGCCCTGCCCATCCACAGGCACACAAACAAGCCAATATGGGACACATGCATCAAAGCCAACGCGAGCAAAGCCTCCCCATCCACAGGCATGCAAAAATGCCAATATGGCACACATGCATCAGATCCAAGCTTTTCATCAGGTGAGCGACAACTGTTTAAATATTCGACCTAAAAATCAGGACATTCACTTCAGTGGACTGCAATGTTCGTAACAAATTGATGGCTAGAAAAAGAATTGTCTTAGCTGTCTGTATGCTTTGCACACTGGCCCACCTGAAGCATGGATTCAAAATGTGGCTTTGAAGTGCAACTTGCCTGGGGACGGAAACCAGTACAATTCACCCCGAATCATCTGTGTCAGTTAGTTGCACATCCCTTCTGGTCCATATTGGCTAGTGACTCTTTTTGTTGCAAACTAAAACTGGTACAACTTGGATTAAACTGAGTTGTACATGATGATATTGTAAACCATGACCTAAAGGGTGAAACAGCATCATTTTTAGGACAGAATCTAAACAGTGGGGCCCAACCGACAGAAAGCTTTGATCTTGCACATGTGTGCCATATTGGAATGTGTGCTTGCTTGGGGATGGGTAGGGTTCCACATGTCCATGTGCTAAACAAACCTCTTTATGTGTAGTGGTGGTGGCGTGCCTTCATGGGTGTGTGCATCGACAAGAAGTGTTGTTCCTCAAAGTTAACATGCATCTTAACCTGCTTATCTTTAACATAACACAATCGGTCAATATGCTCATAGATTAGTCAACAAACCAATGGGTTGTCACCAGCTGTACCTAGACACTTCTACTTTCTAGGATTTTGCCATGCCAACACTTATGGGACACTTGGACACCTTAAGTGAGGTGTCCAAACATTTTTTCTGATTTTTTTTTATGTAAATTTCGTTAGTCAAGCTGAAGACCCTTCTCTCAACACTCGAGCTTGCCTCCATTCTCTTGTTCTTGAAGAAATTACCTATAAGGGCTGTTGGGAGAAAGATCCCTTCTCAAACACACAGCAATATCGAAATCAAAAGGAAATAACAGAAAGAAGATGCAAACCACAATGTAGAGATAACCTCCTCACAGAAATAGGGGTCTGAGATTCTGGCTGTAAATTTTCATCTTAAGGCCTTAGAACAACGTTGTTGGGTATCTCCTCAAGTTTTACAAACTCGGTATGTTCAGTTTTCTCTTCGTGTTGTTCCAACCTATGTTTATGCATGACAGTTTCATTGAATACCAAATCCTTGCTCCTAATAATTTTTCAATTTTCAACATCCCAAAATCGTTTACCAAAATCATTAAGGTCATATCTAATGAATGTGCACCTTCTGGACGTATGATCAAGCTTAGTCTTATTTTCATAATCGATATGGACATAAAAGATACAACCAAATACCTATAAATGGGACAAGTTCACCTCTTTTTCAATCCATGCTTCCTTTAGCAATCCACCACCCAAAGCAACTAGGGGTCCTTTGTTAATCAAGTAAGTTGCAGTATTTACAAAATCTGCCCAAAACTATTTTAGGCAATCCAGCATGGATCCTCATGCCCCTAGCACGCTCCAGTATGGTGTTGTTTATGTGCTCAACTACATCGTTCTGTTGTGGCATTCTAGGAATACTTTTTCGTCTCTTAATTCCATTAACCGCACAATACCCATCAAACTTGTTATCACAATACTCTCCCTCATTATCTGATCTAAGACACTTCAGCTTGACTTGTTTCATTCTCAACCAAAGCTTCCATTTCTTGAACACATCAAATACTTCCGATTTATGATTTAAGAAATAAACTCACTATTTTCGAGTAGTATCATCAACAAAGGTAACAAAATAAAGAAAGCTATTGAGAGAGGATAACTTAGCTAGTCCCCACACATCAATGTGAACCATTTCCAACAGCTCCAACGTTGGAGTCCTCCCGACTTTCAAGAAGCTGACACTCCTTTGTTTGCCATTACTACAATCTTCACAAAATCCAAATCAATATATTTCAGCCCTGGTAGTTTCCCTTTCGAAAGTAAAACCTTCATCCCCTTTCGCTCATGTGTCCAAGTCAGTGATGATATACATGTGCATCCACCCTAGATGATGCAACTACAATGGAACTATTAGAGCTGAAAATCAAGTTAAGGATGCCTTCCTTACCCCGAGTAATTACCATTGCCCCATTTGTAATCTTCCACGAATCATTAGGGAAAGTCATCATGTGTCTAAAATCTACAAGTAGACCAACTGAAAAATTCCTTTTTAAATTTGGAAAATGTCTAACATCTTTCAACTTCAGCACTATCCCATTCGACCGGTCTAAACGCCCACATTTCCAACAATACAACAGGGTTCATCATCTCCCAAATAAAATTTCTTGATATTACTCTGCACCAGTGTTTTCGGTAGCAATTGTAGCGTAGCGTAAGCTACGTAGTGTATGCAAGTAGCATAACTCCCTGCTAACTTGAGCTACGAGACATGTAGTGTATGCTACATGTAGCGTAGCATGCGGTATAGCGCATGTAGCATATGCTACCTAAAATCTCCTTCTTTTTTCTTCTATGTTATTTCAACACCTATTTTAAAATGGTGGTGACTCATCCCCATCACACGTGGCACTACATTAGATCAATCTAGACCATTTAAATTGTGCTCCATATTGTGGATAGAACTAGATGGTCCATATTGAGAATTGTTTGGGAGAATCATAGACCTTTTATATACATATTAGGATAAATTTGGCTATTAATGTATTGATTATGTTTTCATACATTTTTATGATTTAAATTATATGAACTCATTTTTAATATAATTGCATCGCTTTTGTCAAACAGCACAGTTTAGATTGAAAAAGTAATTATTACTTATTTCCTTGTATTTATAATAGTAAATAAAAAATCTAACAGCCCCTTAGGGGAAGCTGGCATAAAAAGGAAAAGGTGTGGGGGTATTTTTAAATACGAGAAAACATTGGAGGCTATATATAAAAACCATTATATACACGTGTATTGTTCGGATTCATGATGAAAGTTATGGCATAAGTTTGACATCAGCTGCCAACCAAACACAACCCTCTATCCAAGTTGGGGACCAGCAATGAGAGAACGAACTCCCATAGGAACGATGTAATAAACTATTACATAGGCACATAGGTTGATTACAATAATTTTTTTAAAAATGATGATATCGACTAATATATCCCACGATATATCTTGTATCCCACCTGTGCGATACAAAACACATAAGTAGTGTAGATATTTCACACATGTTCGATCCGGTGAGCATTTTCAATTTTTGATCCCTTTTTTGTTGAAATTATGTTAAGTCAGTGTCAAATGGTTACAAATCCATTGGTTCTTCATGTTTTGCATGAAAAATCATGGAGTTGCAACTTTGATTTTGATATCCATTGGTTCTTCATGTTCTCCATGGGTTTTCTTTTCGAAATTTTCCTTCAACCAACTGTTAATTGAGATTAATTTTGAAATATTTAGGAGTATTTAATGAAATGATCATCACATACACTCTAAATTTGAAATTTGAGTGTAGGTGGTCCGATTTGGAAAAAATTGAGAAAAATTCGAAATTTCCCCAATTTCTCCCAAATTGCATGCAATGTTACACTCCAAACATGAAATCAAGCATGTATGAGGTCAATTTTCGAAAAATAAAAATTATTTTTTAATTAAAAAATAATAATAATTTATGAAACTATTAATTGTTTTTCAAATTTTTCCTTCAACTAGCTATCAATTGAGACTAATTTCGAAGTATTTAGGAGTAAATGATCATCACTAACACTCCAAATGTCATGCATTCAATTTAAATATAGTTGCATTAGTTCAATCAAACAACGCATAGCTTAGGACCCTATACAAAGGAAACCTATTATGTGCACTTCTTTTTTGAGATGTTATGATTTAAAAGTGTATATTATGGTCTTTTTTAACAATCCCTAAAGTTTCATTGAAAAATTCAATCATTTCCCCAATGTTTCCCCATGTTTCCGAAAAAGTGCAATAAATGACCCGATACAAATGATATATCTCGTACGATAACCGATACGTATCTATATCCCAAGGGTGTGATACATAACACTATACCGATATTTCAAACACTGATTACAATCAAGCACTATCTTATAGTCTACTACATAGGTTAATTACAATGTAATAGACTTTACATTGGTACATAGTTTGATTACAATCAAGCACTATCTAATAGTCTACTACATAGGTCAATTACAATCAACGAGTTGATCACGTGGTTGGAGGTAGTAATCAATGTTCGAAGTATCGGTATCACTACAAGTTTCGCTAGCCAGGGATACAGAAACAATATCGATATCGCTGATAACCGGAAATGCGGGGAAACATCGGAAAAACGGTGGAATTTTCAGCGAAACTTCAGGAGATGTTAGAATGGATATATTTGCATATATAGAAATAAAACAATTGTAAAAAGAATACATACATAACAAGTTTCCATTTAATGGGGCCTTAAAAGCATGTGCTATTGTAAGAAATCAGTCCAACCACCCCATCCAGCCTATTTAACCATCCAAACATCCATTGATATTGCAAAATATCAACAACGCATGATATTTCACCAAGAAATCATCAACAATTGGAAAGGAAACGAAAGATTGTGGTCTCAATATCGTGCATGTTGCGATATCGATAATATCGAGATATTATCAATATTATCAATGACAAATTGAACACTACATACAACCATGTGCCCATGAATAAAAAATTGAAATAGTAAATTATCGTCGATACACTTATGATACAAGCATTAGCTAGAATTTTCATAGTCGAAAATATTGGTGATACATTGGCGATATTGATGCATTGGCAATACAAGCGACACCTAGAATTTACATAGTTGAAAATATTGGTGATTACATTAGCAATATTGATATGTTGGTGATACTTAGCAATACATTGTTAATACCTGGAATTTCTGACACTACTAGCGTTATCGGTATCGCTACCAGTTGTATCGGTATCGTTGAGCTAGAGATAAAGATGATATCGGAAATATTTCAAACACTGGTAGTAATAAAAGAATTGATAACCTATGGTCAACCTGAAGATCTGGCCTTTGATAGAGTGGAATAGCATAACTGGATTCATGTAGCCAACCCCAATTAATTATGATAAGGATTAGATGATGATGATGACAATGAAGATACACATGCATATGGAAATATTCTAATAAGGCCGAGTGTATGGGAATTTCTCATTAGTGTTCTTGGTATTGCTGATTCAGTATCGCAGGTTAGAGATACAGATACAGGGTGTAATATAAAATAACTGTATCGGTCAATATTATCAATAATATCAGCAATATCGCAAGATATCAACAATAGTCCTTTGAGATAAATAAATCATGTCATTGATACATGGGACAATATAGCCAATATAATTGATAATATCAATGTTAATACCTGCAAATTTCCAAAAAAAAAAAAAAAAAAAAAAAAAAAACATTTTTTCAAATAAAAAAATTGGGGGATCTCTTCTTATGGGGGTTTTTTAAGTTAGTGCACTATATGAGCTGAGTTATTACATAAACTATTCAAAATTTGGCACATTAAAATCATATTTATCAAATTAAAATTGTCCTATAGCGCATAGTTTGAACCCCTATACAATGGAAACCCATCATGTATAATTGTGTTTTGTAATAGCTTGAGTCCTAAGTGTTTAATCATGTATCTTTTAACATCTGAAGTTTTACTAAACTTTCCGCCTTTTTTCCTGGTGTTGTGTTTCCCTCAAACAGCATTACATCCCCAGTATCTGCAATATTAGGAACAATATACATATTTTGTATCCCAGGTCTCTAATATATGCAATGATAACAATCTATTGAACAGTGACTCATACATTCAAGTTGTGTGGAGCCCACTATGATGTGTGTGTGCCATCACCCATCCATTAGTTTGTGCCCCCGATATTAGGCCCAGAGCCCAAAAATCAGCTTGACCCAAAACTCAAGTGGGATATATAACAGGGAACAACGATGACCAATTGAGAGGGGACGTGCATCACAGAAATTATAAGATTACTTGTGGAGCCCACTTGTGGTGTATTTGCCACACAATCCAATCATTTGATGCACCCCACCAGGATGAAGGGACACCCCAAAAAATCAAGCCATTCTAAAACTAAAGCTGGCAATGGGCCCGGTCTGATCCTGGTAAAATCAAAATTTTGAATAGACTAGGTTTTATGTCTATAGGAGCATGATTGTGCAACTTCAGGGAATTGATGGGCATAATATGATATGCATCAAGGTGACCAATATCCAACTCATGAAGCACCAAACACACCCACATGGATTATACACTATAAATAGAGTGCATCAATGGAATGCAAAGACAGATTTTGATTATCAAAGGTGAGAAAGGAGAGAAATGTTATTGAGATTTAAACAAAACTCACTTGGCAGATCCACAAGCGATGGGAAAAGTGGAAGAAATGAACCAGGTGACATCATTCCCGGAAAAACCTGCAAAAATGATTTCACTAATCTGGAATGCAAGATAGATACATCAAGGTCAGTTTCTATCCTGCCATCTTTCCATTAGTTTATCATAATAAACCAAGTGATGGACTTGACTTTCACATGGTTCGCCGCACTATATTAAGTGCTGCTGATTCATCAACATACACGTGGCACAAATGCATGTCAATCCAGACTGCCCAAACTGTGGGGTCCATATTGACAGAATGTGGCCTAAAACCCTTACTGGAGAATCTTGACCACACAATTGGTGTTCAATTGAACAATTCAAAGAAAATTACCTTGATCCAAATTCAAAGGGTGAAATAAGATGGATACATTGTCTCATTAGTATGACTCAAAGATAATAGGGTCCACAATTTGGATGGCCTGGATTGAAATACGCATATGCCGCACGCATAGCGAAAGAGTCACCACCATCTAACAAAGAGCAGCAAATTATCATTGTAGTCTAACCCTCATATGATACATGAAATAACCCACTCCATGAATATCGAAGCTTCAGTATTCACAAGGTCATAAAGGACCTATAGCCAAGGGTAGTAAAGCAAAGTTCTAATAGCAGAGATCTGCTACTAATGATCCTTAACCCCATCTGATGAAATTCAAAATATGGTAGAAAGTGGGGCCACTCCTGCTCCCAACTAAAAAGTCATAGCAGGAGTGGCCCAGTTGATGTCAGTCTGATCTCCATCACTAAAAAAATTTACATACGGTTACTGCGATTAAAATCAACATAGCATGAAACTTACTTCTCTCCATTCCATGCAATCAACTTTAGCAGCAATGGGAAGAACTGCAAATGGTAGATGCAAATTAGCGATGGATGATTAATGAAATTAAAGGCAATTTGTGCAATACAAACAAAGAAAGATAATATAGACCTAAATTCTGGACTGTAGGTAGGGGACAAATTGAATGAGGAAGATGTCTCCTACAAACTAGAGAACTCCCTATTACAAAGAATGACTCCAACCTTTATCTAAAAGCAAGTAACTGCCTGAGTTGACTTGTATATTTAAATCAGGGAAGGAGCTTATCAGAGTCAGCTCACCAGATGCATGCGTTAAGCAAACTTCTAACTTGAATCTATCCAAGTCGATCTACCAAAACCTGTTTCTTCCTTAAAGCACTGTTGTTTTGGGTAAAGTTAAAACCAATTGATTTTAAATAAAAATGACAAATTCTTATGGGATAACATTAGCGATGACCATTAGGACATTTCTTAAAGACCTGAAATTTCTTAGACAGAAGTCTCAAGCTGGTATTCAAATGAATACAGATATTCAATAGTTTATGTGAAAGATAAAAGGATTTACGTTTATGGAAGTGATTAAATGACTGAAAGAACAAGACAAGTTAATCAAACATCATTTCTTTTTTTTTAAGCTGCATCTGAACACAAATGCCAATTACCTGGTGTAAGTTTCATCAACAGGAATGACGATAAAAGATGATGTTTCGTAATATTCATAATGAATAAGTAGCACTCAAACTGTGACTACATTTCTTTGAAATTCTACTTGAAAGTAACATGATTGCAGTTTGAAGCTCAGCCACTCAATATAAAATTGAATTTGATTATTTCCATGCTAATATACTGTTTGTCGCAATTCAGTTCGACAGTTCATCTAAATGAATCATCAGTCAATGCATGTGCAACATAATATAAATAAAATAATAATAATAAATAATTAAATTAAATTACCATAAAATTACAGAAGATATATATTTTTTTTTTTAAATGCAATAAGGTTTTTCACAACATATTTTCACATGGTATAAATTATATAAGATCCTCCCCAAATTGCTTCGTCAGAGTATTCATTAGGTGCAAGTCTTCATTATTTTCTTATCATAAGGAGTTCCCAAATTGCAGACACTTGAAACGTTATCAAGGAAGACAGGACATAGTATGCAAAGTGGACAGAAAAAGCAATTGCTTGCATTTAAAAATGCACTCTTGTTTATGTACTTGACAGGAAAGGCTTGAGGAAAGTTGGGAGGAGAAAGACATTAGCTTGTATGTCATTGCCACATTTCTCTAATTTAGCCAATAGTTCGCCTAGGTGTCTTTGGAGTTTGCAAGGTCTGTGACAGGGATAACCATGTGCCTAACTTTTCACTAAAAGTTGGGAGGAGAAAGACATTAGCTTGTATGTCATTGCCACATTTCTCTAATTTAGCCAATAGTTCTCCTATGTGTCTTTGGAGTTTGCAAGGTCTGTGACCAGGATAACCATGTGCCTTACTTTTCACTATCACAAGGGGTCATTAAAAAATAAGCTCATCAAGCGGCAGTTGAGACAGGGTTTCATTGAGGTCTTTAGGGTTGAATGCATTAAGGCTCCAAATTCTCACATCCACCACTTCATCTTAATTAAGGTTATAAAATAGTGGAAAGAGAGATAGAATAGACAAAAAAGAGAGAGAAGTGAAGAATAGTCTGAAGGGTCTAGATTTATGGAAAAATCACATCAGATTAGTTGGAGGCTGATCTACAGATTGACGAAACTTTTTCGAATCTTTGTAAAAAAAACTTTTTCAACTAAAAATCTAAAAATCATTAAAAATATATTAATTTTTTCAAAAATTCTATATTGATCATTGGTTATTTTAGCTTAATAATCATGTGTTTACGAGTATTGGCTAATCTTAACACCAGTTACACTCTAGTTCTTGAATTTGAGGAAAATTAGAGAAATTTAGGGAAATTTAAAATTTCCCCCATTTCACCCATTTAACTTGCAATTAGAGGGTAGAAAATGGTGTTAAAGTGGTTGGAAGCTGATATGCAGATTGACTGATGGGAACATCAGAGGACTTACTCGGGTGTACCAGGGACGAAGATGACCACCCACATCAGCGCAACTTTTTTTGTGGATGGGAGACGAGTTCCAGATGGAGCCCGTCAGGCCATTTTAAAGACCCCACACGCATTGGACGTGTATCAGGAAGACCCCACTTTGGGATGATGCATGTGGGTTGCTTAAGAGACCATTTTAGTCATCGGATTTTTATTTCGTGTCGATCCGACCGTTGGATCTTGTCGATCAGGCCATCGGGCCGCCAGATCTGGGCCCCTTGGAATCTGATCTTGCTTCCTTTATGTTTTTTGTTATTTTTAGGATTTATTTGATAGTTGAAATTAATAATGTGTTTTAGTTTTCTTCTTTTGGATAATGGGCCATTTCACTTAAGTGAGTGGCATAATTGTAATTATCCCGAATTTTTAACTCCGAATTTTTAATTATAAAAACACAGGGGGATAGAGGTCCAAACCTAGAGGTGTTATTGAGAAGAAAGAAAAAAGAAAGAAGTTCTCTTGTGTGAAGGAATTTTCCTCTCTGTGTTTTAGGGTTTGTGAGAAACCCTCCCTTCCAATTGAATTGTCGAAGGGTATAAGCATGTTTGGTGGTGGATTCCCCAATGTACATCATTCATTTTTCTCTTCTTCAAAAAGTATTCTTCTCTTGTCTTCCTCTTTCCCTTTCCATTACAACTTTCTAAACCCATCAAAACCTCACTCAATCCTCCATCTCTTTCTTCTCCTTTACCTAGACACGTGTAGGCCCCCTTTGGGTTTTTCTTTTTCGATTTTCCTCCAACACTCCCTAATCTCTAGATCCTTTGAATCCTTAAAAACCTCATTCCTAAATCTCCATCCATGAATACAAAACCCTAATGAAAATCTGATTTTTTTTATTTATTTTTTTTTTTTTTTTGTGAAACTTTCCCCAAACCAGAATTTTGCTTGCATCTTTGTCTATCTACGTGGTTGTTGCACTACCCACTCTAGAATGAAAGTCCCTACTTCTAAGTGGGCCACTCTTGAATTATTTTATATTTTCGTGCACCACATATGAGATAACTTAGAACCCTCGAGTTATAAATATGAATTTTCGAATTTATTATGTGGTTATGTTTGATTTTACATGTTGATTGTTGAAATTATTGTATAAATTGATCTCTCATCTTTCATCTTAAGGTAGTTTCCATCATCCTACATCATTGACAGAAGTTTTTGAAATCATAGGGTTATGGATCTCATGGATATGTGACAAGCGACTCCAGCAGTTATTCGACTACGAGCAGCAGCATGCTTCCACATACAGGTAGAAATATCCAAGGTATGGCTATGGGCAAATGTACTCAAGAGCTTCATATATACCCACCCCGTATGACGATTACACACTACCCATAGATGGGTATATTGATCTAGTTCGAAGAGGATGAGTACCAATAATATGTCAGAGAGTGTCTTCATTAATATCATTTTACTATGACTTGGGCACAATATTGTCAATTCGTGGAAGAGCAAAACTATGGCTAGCAAGGTATTCCAAAATGATACCGGTGGCAATAACGGCCACCACTGTTACCGTTATGATACGGGTTGTAATGGCCGTTACAGTACTTTTTATTTTTTGAAAAAACTGTTACAAGACCGTTACAAGGCCGTTACGAACCATTACGGGACCGTTACAGGGCCTTTACGACCTGTTTTCCTGTTACGGGACCGTTACGGCCATTACGGCCCCATAACGCGTAACAGATATGACTGTTACCATTATGTAACGGTCGTTACGTAACCGATTTTGAATACCTTGATGACCAGCCCCATGGAGATGGAGATGATGACTTTTAACCGTCGCACAACTCTGTGGATCTGAGGCATAGACGCACATGTGCATCAAGGGCACATCACATGTATATTTTTTCTTTGGCTTTTGAATGCGTTGCTTGTGTTTTCATACATGTCTTCTTATATTTATACATGAAATGAACTGATTTTGAATATAGTTACACTTGCATCACTTCTGTCAAACAGCTCATAGTTTAGGATTGTCAGATTTGCTCAATGACCCTCAATCGAGTAGTCCTTTTCTTATATAGAAATCATTTTCCCTAATTACAATATATCCCTTAATTACAGTATCCCCTAATTACAGCATAATATCTCCTAATTACAGCAGCATCTATATCCCCTAATTACAGCATAATATCTCCTAATTATAACATCTATATCCCCTAATTACAACAGCATCTATATCCCTTAATTACAGCATAATATCACCTAATTACAGCATCTATATCCCCTAATTATAGCAGCATCTATATCCCCTAATTACAGCATAATATCACCTAGTTACAGCAGCTATATCCCCTAATTCAGGAAAGATATTTACAGATCTGTTTCCTAAATAACTATAAAACAATATATGGTAGGTTTGACAGATTTGTTTCCTAAATAAATGTACAATTTATTTATGGTAAGTTTGTTGTCTATCCTACTAACATTCACCCTCAAATTGATGTTGGTCGATCAAGAAGCATCAATTTGCCAACAAGAAACTGATGACGTAGTCGTGTCATAGTTTTGGTGAAGACGTCCGCTATCTGAAGGTCGCTTGAGACATGTGGAAGAGAGATAACCCGAGTATCAACAGCTTCCCAAATAGAATGGTAGTCCACCTCGATATATTTGGTACGCTCGTGATAGACGGGATTGGTAGCGATCTTAATAGCACTCGTATTATCAGCATGAAGAGGAGTGGGAGTAGACTGAGGAAAACCTATTTCAGCAAGCAAGCCACGGAGCCACATAATCTCCGAGCAGGCTGCCGACATGGCACGGTACTCGGAATCGGTCGAAGATTTGGAAACACGATCACGTTTCTTACTCTTCCAAGAGATAAGTGAATCACCAAGAAACATACACCACCCGGTGACAAACCGGCGAGTATTAGGACATCCTGCCCAGTCAGCATCACTAAAAGCCACAAGGCTAAGAGGAGTACCAGTAGAGAAGAACAAGCCATGGTGAGAGGAACCCCGGAGATATCGAATAATTCGGCGGACCGCAGCAAGATGAAGGTGGCGAGGAGACTGCATAAATTGACTGACTTGCTGGATAGCAAAGGAGATGTCAAGTCGTGTAATAGTAAGATAATTGAGACTACCAACTAACTGTCGAAACACAATGGGATCAGGAAGGAGATCCCCCTCCTCACGTCGATACTTGACATTCACTTCCAAAGGGGTATCCACGGAAGAGGAGTCCTGCAAACCAGACAAGGAAATCAAGTCCTCCGTGTATTTATGCTGATGCAGGAAAACCCCAGAGGAATCGAACTGAACTTCCAAACCGAGGAAATACCGGAGAGGACCAAGATCCTTCATATGGAATGAATCATGAAGATGCTGCTTGAGTTGATCAATGAGGGCAGAATCAGTCCCAGTGATGACAATGTCGTCGACATAAACCAGAAGAAGAACGATACCAACAGAAGTCGTACGAAGAAACAACGAAGAATCATACTGGCTTTAGATGAAAGAAAATCGAAGTAAGGTAACCCAGAACTTATCAAACCAGGCCCAAGGAGCCCGTTTCAAACCATACAGAGAGCGCTTCAGCTTACACACATTCGACGTCGACGACGAGCAGAGGCCAGGAGGAGTCATGTAAACATCTTCCTATAAATCATCGTGAAGAAATGCGTTCTTCACATCCATCTGGCAAAGGGACCATCCCTGAGAGGCTACAATGGCAATAATAGTACGCACAGTGGTCATTTTAGCGACAGGAGCAAAGGTCACCTCATAGTCAACCTCATACTCCTGGCGGTTACCAAGGGCAACCAAACGAGCCTTATAACAGTCCATAGACCCATCAGGCCGAAGTTTCACAGAAAAAACCCACTTACACCCAATTAGCTTGACATGAGAAGGACAAGGGACCATGTCCCAAGTCTGATTTTCTTGAAGAGCTTGAAGTTCTTCCTGCATAGCCTTTCTCTAACACTCATGTTTATCAGCTTGTGAGTAGGAATTAGGAATCGACACAGTTAATAAGGTAGCCGTGAAGGAGGTATGAGGGAAACCATACTTATCCGGTTCATGAGAAGTACGACCAGATCGTCGAGGATGGTGCAAAACGGGATCAGGTGGCAGATCAAACTCAGGAAGGGGTAGAGTTGGTCGACGGCGTTGATACACAAAACTAGGCTTGAAGCGTTCAAGAGGACACATCAAATCATCAAAGTGAGGAAGAACAGAAATTGCAGGAGATGATATAATAGAACTAGGAAAGAAATATTGATGCTCAAAGAAAACGACATTACGAGATATATAAAATTTATTGGAAGAAGCATCATAGCACACAAGTCCTTTTTGAGATAAGTTATATCCCATAAAGACAAATTTCACAGATTGCGCAGAGAGTTTGTGACGTTGATGTGGAGGTAGATGCACAAAACAGACAGCCAAAAGTGTGTAAGTCAAGAAAGCTAGGGTGCTGTTTATGCAGACGAGAGTATGGAGAGTCGAAATTTAGCATTTTAGAAGGCAACCTATTAATCAAATATACTGTTGTAGCTAAAGCTTCAACCCAAATTTTAGGAGGAACAGAAAATGCAAGTAACAAGGTCCTAGCAACATCTAACAAATGTCGATTTTTGCGCTCAACCACGCCATTCTGTTGAGGCGTATAAGGACACGAGTGGTGAGAAACAATTCTTTTGTGACGAAGAAACTCAAGAAATTCATGAGACGTATATTCTCCGCCAGAATCAGATCGAAAAGTCTTAATGCTAGTGGTAAATTGATTCTCAACATATGCTAGAAACGATTTGAAAACAGCAAAGACTTCAGACTTATAGTGCAGAAAATATACCCAAGTATGCCGACTATGGTCATCTATGAATGTCACAAAATATTTATAATGAGCATGAGAAATGACAGGAGTAATGCCCCATACATCACTATGAACAAGGTCAAAGCAATTCTTTGCCCTACTCCCGGAAGAAGGAAAGGGAAGAATCTTACTTTTTCCGATTTTACACGTAGAACAATCAAAAGACAAAGCATGAGGCAAAGAAGAATCTTTTTTTTCCCAACGAACCAGAATTCAGCAAATGAGATAAAACAACATTGTTTGGATGGCCAAAACGTTTGTGCCATACTTCACAATTATTGGAGACAGTAGTACAAGACAAAGAATTGATACTAGGAATGGAAAAGTATAATGGAAACAGTCTCCCAACTTTAGGCCCCTTCGCTATTGTCCTCCCCGACACCAAATCCTGCACATGACAACCATCACGAGAAAACTAAACACTGTAATTATCATCCACTAATTGTCCAACCGAGATAAGACTCGTAGAAAGCCCAGGTGATACAAAAATATTAGTAAGTGATGGTGCGATATCACCAACCCCAGTAATCGGTAAACGATGGCCATTAGCAACTTGAATATTAGAAGAACCAGTGTACTTACGAATATTGCTAAGCATATCAGAAGAAATGGTCATGTGATTGGATGTAGCGGAGTCAACAAGCCAAGATTGAGAGGGTATAGTACGTATAGTACCATTACCTTGCAACCCTAAAGCGGAAAATGCCGATACAATCATTTGCTGCACCATTTCTGGTGTAAGGGCAGGTGTAGCAGCAGTGGAAGATGACACTGGAGTGAGATTTTGAGTGCTGGTTACCTCATCCGAAGTGTGGCCAGTAGCAGTAGCATGATAAGCATTCACGGGTCGATTTTGAGGACGTGTTGGGCATTCTTTGATGATGTGTCCCTTTTGTTTACAGTAGCTGCAGAACTTTTTAGCACAATGGGCAGCAATATGCCCATAATCTTTGCAACTGTAGCAATGAACTGTACGCATGTCTCGAACCCTCCCTTTGCCTTGAGTAGCGTATGCGACAGCATTCTCTTGCGGAAGCAAAGATTGAGTAAGAAGACGTCGTTCCTCTCAAAGAAGTGCTCCAAAACACACGTCAAGAGATGGTGAAGGATCCCTGTGCATCAGGTTGGAGCGAATAGACTCGAATTCTGGCCTTTAGTTTTATTAAAAACTAGTCTCTTTTGCTAACTTCATGAACTGCTTGAACAGCAAAGAGGGACTCGGTCGACACATCGGCATACACAATGTCGGAAAACTCAGCCCAAAGATTCTGAAAACCACAAAAATATTCCTGAACAGAGTGTACCTTGGGAATAGGCAGCAAGATCAGTTTCCAACTGAAATTGCCGGGCGGAATGATCATGATGATAGACCTTTTTCAAGTACTCCCACATCGATTTAGCCGTCTTGTGTGGCCTTAAATTGAGTATAAGTAGTGGATCAATAGACCCAAGAATCCAAGTCATCACGCGAGCATCTTTCACCTTCCATTGAACCAACGTCGTAGGATCGGTAGGTGTTGGATCATTCCCATCAACATGACCCCACAACTCCTTTCCCATGACAAAAAGTTGAAACTGAAACTCCCAGGCAGCATAATTCTTCCCTGTAAACCGAGTTTGAAAGACTTCTGAGTTGGAGTTGTTAGCCATAACTAAAATCTCTCGAAATGCACCAAAAAAACTGTAAACCAGAACCCGCACCCAAGAAACCAGAAAACCAGAGCCTAGAACCACGAAAATTGGACCAAAGACAAGGTTACAGAGAGTAGCTCTGATACCATGTCAGATTTGCTCAATGACCCTCAATCGAGTGGTCCTTTTCTTATATAGAAATCATTTTCCCTAATTACAATATATCCCTTAATTACAGTATCCCCTAATTACAGCATAATATCTCCTAATTACAATAGCATCTATATCCCCTAATTACAGCATAATATCTCCTAATTGCAGCATCTATATCCCCTAATTACAGCACAATCTATATCCCCTAATTACAGCATAATATCACCTAATTACAGCATCTATATCCCCTAATTACAGCAGCATCTATACCCCCTAATTACAGCATAATATCACCTAGTTACAGCATCTATATCCCCTAATTCAGGAAAGATATTTACAGATCTGTTTCCTAAATAACTATACAACAATATATGGTAGGTTTGACAAATTTGTTTCCTAAATAAATGTACAATTTATTTATAGTAAGTTTGTTGTCTATCCTACTAACAAGGATCCTATACAAAGAGAGTTACTATGCACTCTTTTTTTGGTGATCTTTTGATTTCTAAGTGTGTAATGATGCTTTTTTTAACATTCGTTGAAGTTTCATTGAAAAATTAGACAAATTTCCCAATGTTTACCAAAAATAGTGATACATTACGCAATACATCCGATATTTCCCATGTGATACCCGATATGTTTTCGTTCCCAAGGGTGCGATACATCCATTGATACCATGGTGGAAATATCGGATGGCATACCATGGTAGTACTACAATGTACCATAACTAAGATCATTTTCATGCATCTTAAGAGGATAAGATTCACATTTTTAATGCAAATCTTTGTATCTTATGAGCATTATTAGTTTTTTAAAAAAAGGCTAATGTATAGAGAGGATATTTCTCTCTTGTTTCTCATACGTTTCGTTCTCTTCTCATCTTCACGGAAATAGAGCATAAGAACTGATTTCATATTCTTCTCTCCTTCCTACTATATCTTCTCCTCCTTCTTTTCCTTTTTTTCTACTTTATTCTTCTCTTATAGAGTTTTGATCCTTCCTACTATGTCTTCTCCTCCTTTTCCTTTTTTCTACTTTATTCTTCTCTTATAAAGTTTTGAGAGTCCATAGTATCTCTCTTCTTCTTCATTGAATTTGTATGATGGTGAAAGAGTAATATGAAATCTTCCTCATCATCATCATCATAGAGGGTCATATGAACCACTGTTATCACTTCTCTCATTTTGTGACAGCACTAGTCACTGGATCTACTGTTACAATATAAAATTCATAGCCTCAATTCATCAACGAGCTTCAGGGGCACCTGATAAGCCATTGTTCCCAAAGATCAGCCACTACAGTGATGCAGGACATGAAATTCAAATATGATGTGCAAGATTTTCAGGCTTTAGATCACGTTAGTTCAGAAACAATTACACAAAATTCCATATCCCACACAAAAGTTCAAGCATTCAATCAAGGGGAATCTATGCAGATCCAGGCCTACACATGCTAGGGCCTGATCAATCAAGATTATAGACCAAACAAGAATCAAAGGAAGGTAAATTCATCCACGCATGCACAGAAATAATTCCCCCAATCCAAGTGATTCAGAAATTTCACTTCGGGGAACCCTAAGGTTGAAGAAATGGCATAAAATTGGGGATTTGAGTAATTTAAGGTTAGGTTTAGGAATTTTGGGTGAAATGGGTGAAAGAGAAGAGAGATACGAACCAAAGAAGTACCGCACGTGTGGACAGTAGCAATGGCCCAGACGCATGTGCGTGTGATCCCGGTCGCACGTGTGTGGGGCCCACTATTAAAAAAAAAGGTCAGCTTGGCCCTGGTCGGTCGGGGGTGGACTCCAAAACCCCCAAATATCAGCTCGATCCGATGCAAGGTTTGTGTGTGGTGCTCCGCAAAAGTTTCAGCCCTCCTGCAGGGCCAGATTCTAGAAATCTGTTGTAGAGAGAAACGGTTGCAATATTGATGGATTTGCAGATGGAATGCTTGTAGGAGAATTTAAAAATATATATATATGGATGGTAGAAGATGGGGGCGAATTGGGATAGGTATGGCCAGTGTTCAAAATATCGATATCGCACAATGTATCGCACCCTTGGGATACAGATACGTATCGGCTATCGCACGGGATATATCGTTTGTATCGCATAGTTTATCGCACTTTTTGGGAAACATGGGGAAACATGGGGAAATTGGTTGAATTTTTTAATGAAACTTTGGGGATTGTTAAAAAGGCCCTTAATACACACTTTTAAATCATAATATCTCAAAAAAAAGATGCACATAATAAATTTCCTTTGTATAGATTCCTAAGTTATGTGATGTTTAACTGAACTAACGCAACTATTTTTAAATTGAACTATGTAGATATTGCTCTATATGATCTAATATGATCTCTAAAAATAGATGAACGGTGTAGATATAATAAATACATCACTTTGGGCCCATGTAACTTTGATCTCCTTTGAACCGTTCGTGCAACTGGAGCTCGAGGAGCATCAGTGCTCGTCTTTGCACGTCACAGACGCGGATTGCGTCCTACCCCTGCCCGTCTCTAGCCCCGAACGGGCAGTTCTGTGGGTTGGGCCCACCTTGAATATATGTGATCTATCCACACTGTCCATTCGTTTTTCCATCTAATTTAAGGGGTTGAGCCAAAAATTGAATCATATTCAAAGATCAAGTGGACCATACCACAGGAACAGCAGGGATAATGATATCCACCGTTGAAACCTTGTTAGGCCCAACAATGATGTTTATTTGTCATCCAACCTATTCATAAGATCGTACAGACATGGATGAAGGGAAAAAATAAATATAAACTTGATCTAAAATTTATGTGGCCCCCAAGAAATTTTCAACGGTAGATGTTCGATTCAACTATTTCCTATGGTGTGGTCAATTTGAACATTGTATATGTTTCATTTTTGGGTTGAAGCCCTAGAATTATCTATTAAAATAGATGGACGGAGCAGATAAAATACATAAATCATGGTGGACCATACAGAGTTTACTCAGCACACTAAGCGTAGTGAGTTACTCCGTACGGAAATTGGATTGCGTACTGAGTTACTCAGTATGCTTTTATCGTACCGAGTAAACTCAGTTGGGCCCACTGTCAATTTATGTGGTTTATCCACACCGTCCATCCATTTTTACAGATAATTTTAGGGGTTGATCCCAAAATTGAAGTAAATACAAAGCTCAAGTGGACCATTACATAGGAAACGGTGTGGAATAATGATTTCCACCGTTGAAACCTTCCTAGTGTCTAAAGTAATTTTTATTTGTCATCTAACCTGTTCGTAAGATCACAAAGACATGGATGAAAAGAAACCACAAACTTCAGCTTGATCCAAAACTTCTTTGGCCTCCAAAAAATTTTTAATGGTAGAGGTTCAATCAAACTGTTTCCTGTGGTGTGGTCCACTTGAGATTTTAATTTGCTTCATTTTTGGAATCAATCCCTAAAAATATCTTTTAACATGGATTAATGGAGTGGATAAAATAAATAAATAACAGCGGACCCCACACAGTTTACTCAGTACCCAAAGGGTAATGAGTTACTCTGTACGCAATCCGCTTCCCTCAGTACGCAATCCGCTTCCAGCGCGGATTACTGAAGTCACGTAACCAAGTTACGTGGGTCCCACCATGATGTATTTGTTCTATCCACACCGTCCATCTATTTGAACAGATCATTTTAGGGCGTGAGCCAAAAAATGAGTCAGATCCAGAGCTCGAGTGGACCCCACCACAAAAAACAGTGGAGAGAGTGACGTTCACCATTAAAAATTTCTTGAGGGCCACAAGAGATGGATGGATGAGATGATATTTGTGTTTTCCATTATTCCATATCTTTCTAGACTTATGAACAGATTAGATCACAAATAAACATTATGATGGGCCCTCAAGAATGTTACGAGTTTCAATGGTGGTTGGTGGGTTTCAGGGCTTTAGCCCAGAAATAAACCATATACAATGTTTAAATGGGCCACACCTTACAAAACAGTTGAATTGAACATCCACCGTTGAAATACCATTTTTGGCCACAGAAGTATTAAATTTAGATGATTGATAAACATCACTGCAGGGCCATATGATCTTATTAAATTCGTATTTTCCTTTCATCCACGTCCATATGATCTTATTAACGGTTTGGATGACTGATAAACATCATTGCAGGGGCAGAAAGGTTTCAACGGTGGAAATCAGTGTCACCACTGTTTCCTGTGGTATGATCCACTTCCCGTTCTAAGTTTTGGGATCAACCCCTTAATTTAGATGGGAAAACAGATGGACGGCGTGGATAGACCACATACATTAAAGGTGGGCCCCAACTGAGTTTACTGAGTACAATAGGAGCGTGCTCAATAAACCACACCCACGCCGATCCCCATTTCACCCCTCCCGCCCCATCTTCTTCATTTTCCCTCTCTGTCACGAGCGCTCTCCCTCTCCTTCACGCAGCGAGGGTTCCGGATGAGGTAAGATCGTTCCATTTCCTCAAATCCGGCCTGATTTCTCGCCAAATCTCCGAGAAATCCGCACATGCACGCTCCAATCAGCGAAAAAAGAGAAAAAAAAGGAAGAAAATAGTGAGAAATTCGAAGAAAGAGGGATACAGATACTTACCTGTCGAATGGCCCACCTCCGATCACCGCTACAGCCTACGGCTATAGGTACTCTCTCTCTCTCTCTCTCTCTCTCTCTCTCTCTCTCTCTCTCTCTCTCTCTCTCTCTCTAATTCAAAATTTTTTGATTTTCCGCAACCCACGGCATCGGGGTGGGTTGTATCGGCGATATCGACGATGTATCGCATGATGTCGACGATATATCGCACGATATCGACAATAATATCGTACGATATCTGAAGTTTTGAATTTTTGGTATCTTCCGGGTGTTATCGGCGGAGTTTCGTCTCGCACTAGTGCGATACCGATAATATCGGCCAATAGTATCGATATTTCGAACACTGGGTATGGCTTCGCACCACGGTAGTCAACCCTTCGAGAAAGGGAGGGTTTCACACCCAATTGAATCTCCACAACTCAGAAATTTAAAGGAGTAGAAAAACACAACAATTTTATTAATCTTCATTGAATAAAAAAGACTACAAGGAGTGCCTATTTATAATAAAACCTTATACCTCAAAACTCGCGCCATGTGCGCAACCTATTACTTGGCAACGAAGTAATCAAAAATAACAACTAATCAAAGCAATTTAAACCGTCCATGATACTCCTAATAACAACAATAAGCAAAACCCAAAGTACTAGATTAATTAGAATAGTGGGTCACGATCATGAGAACTCATGGTGGGATTCACATGACTATTGGGTCCACTCCAACGAACCAAAACGCAATCCTCTAACTAGGAGGTCCTCCCTAGATGTCGTCATCGATCTAAATCGACGGTGGGGTCCTCCTTACGTACGTGCATAGGGGGGCGTGAGTGTGCGCGTGATGTCCCCATCATACGGTCCAGAAGACCTTTCATCACAGGATTTGGGGTCCAACGTCAATTATGGCACGAGATTTGTGCTTCACCATCATTTCTAGCATGAGATTTGTGTTTCGGTGTTGTCTGTTCCGACACCATTTCCACCATTAAATCTGAGGTTGAACTCTATTTCCAGTAGTGGATCTTAAAGCCCAGCATCTCCAGCCTCGCCAGATTTAAGATCCGACTTTGGATCTGTCACTGCACTATTTCTAGCACCAAATTTGAGGTCCAACCTTCAAAGGTATTTGGCATGTTTAAAATATTTCATGTCGTCATGCCGAAGTCAAGACTCAATTTCAAACAGAAATCCAATGTCTACGAACTGATGTATTAGTACTTGTCTCAACCATTTCATGTGTATTTAGCCTCTATTGGAATCACCCATCAAACATTATGTACTTACACACCCCAACAGAATGGTATGGCCGAAAGGAAAAACCGCCACCTTCTTGAGGTTACACATTCCCTCCTAACCTTTATGAATGTTCCAAACCACTTACGGAGCTTCATTGTTCGTACTGCTTGTTAATTAATAGGCAGCCCTCCTACATTCTTCATGGCTATTAACCATTTTCTGTCCTTTCCCAATCAACCACCATTTTCTTTGCCTCTGTGTTTGGATGTACTACATTTGTCCAAAAACATCATCCATGTCCTGACAAACTTGACACTCAAGCAACCAAATGTATCTTTCTTGGCCACTCTAGGACACAAAAAGGATACAAATGCTTTGATCCATCCATTGGTTGCCTTCAAACTAGCGCAGATGTTTCTTTCTTTGAGAATATCCCTTATTATCCTACAACACCTCGTGAGGGGGAGTCATCCAATGAACTCATTTCAATTCCAAGGCCACTGTGGAGCCTGACCTCCCCAACAATTACTCCAGCTCCAATGCTTCAAGGTGACAGGGAAGAGCCGCTTAATTCATGAATTCCATTGATATCCTCTTCCGTTGAGGTTCCTCCCTTACCCACAACTCCTTTCAATATTGATTTGACAATTGCCCTTCGAAAAGGTATGTGCACCTTACATCTTTTGTCCAACTTTGTTTATTATCATCGTCTTACTCCATCTTCTAAAGCATTTTCTTTAGCACTGTCACGTGAGGTGATTCCTACCTCATATCATGATGCGCTAGCACATCCTGGATGGCAGAAAGCTATGGAGAAAGAGATGTCTGCGATGGACATTAGTCTCTCTACCTCCTAGAAAGAGAACAGTCAATTGTAGATGGGTATACACCATAAAATACCTACCTTATGGCTCCATTAAATGCTTAAAAGCACTCTTGGTTGCTAAGGGCAATACTCAAACAGCTAGACTAGATTATGCGGAAACCTTTTCTCCCATCACTAGATTTAATTTTGTCTCGGTCTGCTTTCTATGGTAGCAAACAGATCTTGGCCACTTTATCAATCAGAAGTCAAAAATGCCATCTTCAAATGCGATTTCGCTAAGAAAGTCTACATGAAGCAACCTCCTAGGTTTGTCGCTCAAGGGGTGCGTAAGCTCAAGAAGGCGATCTATGGACTCAAGCAGTCTCCAAGAGCATGGTTCGAGAAGTTTAATCATGTATTAATATCTTTCGAGTTCCACGGGTGTTACGTGGATAACTGTGTTTGTAAAACGGACAACCAGAGGGATGATGGTTTTATTGTTTATGTTGATGACATAAATATCACTGGTGATGACAAATATGGCATATTAGAAGTCAAGAACCATGTCAAAGAAAAATTGCAGACAAAAGATCTCGATCTTGTCATGTACTTTCTAGGAATTAAGGTGGCTCGGTTCGTAACTGGAATAAATCTGACACAAGGATGAACGTCATGAGGTCGATCACCGTCTTCCTCAAGGATAACTCTCTGAATCCACGGAGCTTCTCTGGACTCCTCACAGAGACTCCTTGAATCCACAAGGAAAGAAAGCAGGAAAATAGAAATAAATTCTAATAAATTCAAATTTTTATTTGATTGATCAATTGAAATAAACAAGTTCACAACCCTTTAAATAGGGATACCAAGCAATGGGAGAGAAATCAGAAGCAAACTATAACTAAAACTCCCTAAAATTCGTAACTTACTAATTTACTTTTTATAGTAAATTTCCTAAATGGCTTAACCACATTATTCTCCTAATTATTCTAAGCACTTTTCATGTTGGACACAACTCCTAAAGCCCAACGGATGAAGAGTTATAATCAAACTAAAACTTACTATTTATAGTAAACGGAACTAAAAATGGAATTTGACCGTCGATCAGATGGAATCTTGCGAAATTCGGCGTGGGCAACCCGGCATAGCCGGGTTGGTTGGATAAAGTAGCTCGTCCTACCCCAAAATCATATATGGTACGTCGAGTAACTCATTCCGGTTTGCGAAATATGCCTATTTTAAGATTCTGACGGTCTACCTCTAATCAGGCCTTCTCTGATCTTTCTTGGACATGAAAAGTATCCATGACACGCTCTACATCAAAATCTATCTCAAAGGAAGTATGTATTGGACCTATCGGAAGAAACAAGATTATTGGGATGCAAACCTTGTGATACTCCGATGGATCCAAACCAAAAAAAAATGTTTGATGAAGGAAAACTATTTGGAGATCTAGAAAGGTACAGGAGAATAGTGGGCAAACTTATTCAACTGTCACTCGCCGTGGCATTTCATTTGTTGTTGTAGTGAGTCGATTTATTCATCAGCCACAAGTACAACACTAGGATGCTATTGTACGTATCCTTCGATATCTGAAAAAATGCACCAAGTCAAGGTCTTCTGTTCAGATCAAATGGACATCTCAAAGTAGAATCATATGCAGATGTGGATTGGGCAGGATCCATATCAAATAGGAAGTTCACATCAGGATATTGTACCTTTGTCAGGGGAAATCTGGTTACATGGAGAAGCAAGAAGCAAACTGTGGTTGCCAGATCAGGTGCAGAACCTGAGTATCGTGCTATGGGCCACATTGTTTGCGAACTTTTATGGGTTCGATCTCTCCTCTAGGAACTCAAAATCTTCAAATAAGAGCCTATGACTCTCTATTGTGACAATCAAGCAGCATCTTACATTGCCAACAGTCTTTCATGAATGTACAAAGCACATAGAAGTGGATTGTCATTTCATTAAAGAGAAGGTAGTCTCTAAGGAAATTGTTACAAAACATGTTCCGGCAATAAAGCAATTAGCAGATATCTTTACCAAAGTTTTGGGGCACTTTCAAGGTTCAAACATTTCTAGTTATTCTCATTATACATCTAGTTACCTATTAAAGAGTAGGGAAGAAGTGTTGATGATAACAAAAGTGTTTCAATATGATACTAAAATTGAACACTTTTGATCTAACAATGCTTGAAAATATTAACAGCATGATTTACAAAAATCTTCTTAGATCATGATTCAAAAATCCAATCCCCGTGTCCACATACACCACAACAAAACGGTATTGTTGAATATAAAAATGATATCTATTGGAGGTAACTCGATCATTATTACCTAGCATATCAACACCAAATCATAATGGGATGAAGCCAACCTGTCACCACATATGTAATCCCTCAAGTTCCAACCACTATTCTCAATGGCAAGTATCCTTTACCAGTTTTAAGACCAAAATGGGTATAAATGCTACTACCCTATAAATTGAAAAAGAAACATTTCAAGGGAAGTTACATTCTTTGAAAACATACCTTATTTCAATTTACAAGACAATAAACCCCATGCCTCCTCTCCCTATTATTACATTCAGTGATGAGTGGTATAACCCTGTGTTCCAACTAAAAAACTGAAAGTTTATACATGAAAGAATTACTTTCTCAGGCTATTCTATCCCACCAAATACCATCTAATTTGCTGAACCAAACAGGCCCTTAGCATGTATGGCATAAATGCTCAGGCTTGAGGGGAAGTGTTAGAATACACAGAGTTCATGTACATGAATATCGATGGTGACATGTTATGTGGAGTAGTGTTATGTGGTACCCCAATGTACCATAACTGAGATGATTTCATCTATATTAAGAGGATAGGATTTATGTTTTTAGAGCTTATCTTTGTATCTTAAGTGTTATAAATAAAAGCCTAATATAGAGAGAAGATATTGAGTTCGTTGTTGTTTCTCTCATAAGTTTCCTTCTCCTTGTCTTCTTGTCATAAAAAATAAACGAGATGCACCTTAACCACCTAATCACCATAAGAATAGTGCTCTGAGGTACCATACACAACCATATGCACACTCTTACTATATTCTGCACATACACCAGGCCAACAATATATTCTAACACCCCCTTAAAAGCCAATGGATAGATATCATACATGTCAATCTTGCCTACGATGGTAAGTGCATGAAGGAAGATTCCTTGGTAAAAATATCCACAAACTGATCTTTTGAACAGACAAGTGGAGTGTGGAGGATCTTGGCAGCGAGCTTTTCCCAAATAAATAGCAGTCGACCTCGATATGTATAGTCCTTTCGAGAAAAACTGGGTGGGAAGCAATGTATATGGCCTCTTGATTGTCATAATGAAGCGGAATAGAGGAGCGCATATTGAACTCCATATCATGCAAAATTGATTTGACCCAAATTAATTCACATGCACCACAAAACAACTGATGTAGGATGATGGAAACTACCCTAGGATGCAAGATAAGATATCAATTTCCACATTAATTTCAACAATCAACAGATAAAATCAAACATAACCACATAATAGATTCGAAAATTCAGATTTATAACACGAAGGTCCTACGTTATCATATACGTTGTGCACGAAAATATAAAATAATTCAAGAGTGGCCCACTTGGAAGTAGGGACTTCCAATCTAGAGTAGGTAATGCGGACTTCCAATCTAGAGTGGGTAATGCAACAACCACGTGGTTAGACAAAGATGCAAGCAAAATTCTGGTTTAGGGAAAGTTTCACAAAAAAAAAAAAAAAAAAAGCAGATTTTCATTTGGGATTTGTATTAATGGATGAAGATTTAGGAATAGGGTTTTTAGGGATTCAAAGGATCTAGCGATTAGGGGGTTTTGGAGGAAAATCAAAGAGGGAAAAACCCAAATAGGGGCCCACACGTGACTGCCCATACAAACGTGCATGCATGTGTGTGCATGTACGAGTCCACACGTGTCTAGGTAAAGGAAAAGAAAGGGAGGGAGAATTGAGTGGGGTTTTGATGGGTTTAAAAGGTTGTAATGAAATGAGGAATGAGGAAGACAAGAGAAGAAGAATAATACCTTTTGAAAAAAATAAAAGGAATGATGCACCTTAGGGAATTCACCACCAAACAAGTTTTTCCTTCCACAATTCAATTGGAATGGAGAGTTTCTCACAAACCCTAAAACACAAGGAAAAAATTTTCTTCATACAAGAGAGCTTCTCTCTTTTTTTTCTTCTCAATAACCCCCCCCCTTGTGATTTTATAATTAGAAATTCGAAATAATTACAATTATGCCACTCAAGTAAAATGGTTCATCATCCAAAATAAAAATTCAAAAAAAACTAAAACACTTATTATCAATCTCAATCATTAAATAAATCCTAACAATAAAAAAAAAAAAAAAAACCCATAAAGGAAGCGAGATCAAAGTCCAAAGGGCCCAGATCTTCATTATCTGGCGGCCTGATAGCCTGATTGACAAGATCCAATGGTCGGATCGACACGAAATAAAAATCTTATGACTAAAATGGTCTCCTAAGCTACCCACATGCATCATCCCAAAGTGGGGTCTTCCTGATGCACATCCAATGCCTGTGGGGTCTTCAAAATGGCCCGACAGGCGCCGAGTAGCTCCTCTAATGTCCCCATCAATTTTCTCTAGTTGAGACAAATTCGCCACTAGCAAAACAAAGCTCTGATAATGCTCGAGGAGGTCGGGATCAATGCGCTAGAACTTTGCCTCTGTAATCCAGGTGTTGTCTAACTCCAGCCTATTTTTCCACTTCACAAGGTATTTCCGATATCCTTCATGGCAAGTAGAGACCGCTTGCTAGTCCAAAACATTATCGATCTCTTCTTTCCGACTAGGTAGTGATGGAAGAGAAAGCAATGGGTAGAAAGTAAAGTCAGGTAAAGGCCATGGGCTGGGGATGGGGTTAGGAACACCATCATCTAAAATAGGAAAAAAGGTTTGCAGGAGGGCTAAAAGATGGATGTGTGGGTCTGTCACAAGGCACAAGGTCCTCCACGTTGAATGTTGCACTAATGCCCGTGTCCGATGGAAGATCCACCACATATGCATTAGGACCCACTCTTGTCAAAATTTTATATGGACCTGCACTGTGGGCATGCAATTTCCTCACAGTTTCCTGTGGGAATCGTTCGAGCCTAATGCGAACCATGATGTAGTCACCCACCTGAAACTCCTTAAATCTACGATGTGAATCTACAGAGATTTTATAATGTTGATTACTAGCATTAATGCGCTTCTTAATCTCACTATGCCATGCAAATGCTTCTGTGGACTCAGATGGCCCATGTGAAATAGACGCGGGTATGAGATCTATAGGTGTTCAAGGCTTGTACCCAAATACTATCTCAAATGGACTCATGCTCTCTTGAATGAACCATTTCCTAAGAAGCTCATCAACTTGCTTCTTAAATTCTGCATGCTCTGTAAGGTTCATTCTGTAATACGGAAGGTTTGGGAGAGTCAACCCGGGGACTAAATCAATGGCATGTTCGATGTCCCTCATAGGTGGATGCTCATCCGAAAGGTTGTCAGGAAAGACATCACTGAACTCATCTATCACCAAAATCACCTGACTAAGCAACTCTACACCAACCAGGGGGGTAGCCTCTCTAGTCACGAGAGCATACACCTTTGAATCCTCCCTAGTCTCTCTTTCAAATTCTTTTGCATTAATGATATGAAGAGGCTTAGGTTTGGGCTTCCTAGAAGTTCTAGGATCACCCTTCTTGGTGATCTCCTTCTTTCCCAGTATGCTCTTGGGTGGTGGAAGAGGACTCGATTTAATTTTCTTTCGCTCAAACATGAATGTACAAATTTTCAAACAACCGAATATTGTAACGTCCAAGTCAAATAACCAAGGCCTACCTAAGATGATGTTGCCGACATCCATAGGAACCACAGCGAATCCTTATACGACCCAAATTGGATGGGGATACAACATCGTTGTGAGACCGGAATGGACATCAACTCACGACACTCTGTAGGGCTAAGGGTGAGACTCGCTTTCAAGCCCAGTCGGCTTACGGTGCTAGTAGAGACCACGTTGGCACAACTGCCACTATCCACGTTCACTTTACAGTTCTTTTCTCCACACTTGGTATAAGTGTAAAAAAATCGTGTTCCTACGCCAATCATCATTTTCTTTAGCTTGGGCAAAGGCGCATCTGACTACTGCGAGAGTGTGGGTCTCCTGATCATTAAACTCCTCATCACTAGCACCAATATCAGGCTCATATTCCTCTACATTGCAATTGTCCTCGTCATCCCCATCTGCCTCATTTATCATAAGAGTTTTACCTCTTTCTTTGTTTGGGCATTTCTTTGCGATGTGACCATAACCATTGCAATGGAAACACTGCATGTCCTCACTTCCCTTCGAACTAGTGCTGACTAGACCCTTACCTTTAACATCTCTGTTATAGGTGGGAGCACCAGTTGGGGCTTTGGTCCGGCTCCCAAGGTTAGGTTTGGCTCCCTGAGAAGCAACCCTACCACTGGAATCTTCATGGTCGGTTGCACTAAGTATCGTTCAAGCTCCTCTACCCTAAGGTAGGCCTCCTCTAGTGTACCAACATCATGAGGGATGAGCTCACGCCTAATCTCATTGTGCAAGCCCGTCCTAAAACGAGACAGGGTAACAGCAGGGGACTCATCGACATCACATCGCACCATGTACTCCTCGAATCTCTCGATGTATTCCAGTACAGACATCGACCCTTGCCTCAAGGATTGCCACTGGTCCAAAAGGCAATCACGGTAGGAGAGCGAGACATATTTTTTCTTTAAGTTCTTTCATCTCAACCCATGATGTAAAGGGTTCATCTCCACGCCGCTCTGCCTTCCGTTCTATATTGGTCCAGAACAACTTCGCTTGACCCGTCAACTTCATCTTAACGAACCTCGCTCAATGGCGATCTGACATATCATACACTCGAAAAAGTGATCCATGTCAGCTTAGCCAAGTAAGGAAATACTTCGGGTTCAAGCGACCATCAAAACTGGGAGCATCGACTTTAATATTCTTTATAACCATTTCCTCAAGGTCGTTACGATCCCACGACTCTCTATGAGATACGTAGGCACGCGGTCCTACGTGACCTAGTCCCTGACCAAATTTCCTATTACAACCCCTAATGGGTTCTACTGGGACTAAACCATGCTCAACTTGGTCCTCATCCGTTGGCTCTCCTACCTAAGATTAGTAATCTTCCCGGATGATGTGGGTACCGTGAGAGGTAGCCTTTAGCTGCATGACGCTGATTGTTGGCAGTCAATTGCGCGATAGTGGCCTTATTATGTGTCTCAATGGCCATCAAACGATGGTTAATTTTTTCGAGAGCCTCGGCAATCTGATCCGAGTTCATGGTGGAGAATAGACAAAAACGACGACCTGTTCGCGATGGCATATACACTAAACAACCCTGATGAGAGAACCTAGCCGAATATGTACTATATGATGAATACGGTGCAAAAAAAAAAAAAAAAAAAAAAAATCAGATTTGACAGCAATCAATGTCACGCTATATGATGCACATGTATTCTATGTATGAATTGATGACCCTCAGTAGCTTAAACCCTATGGACAGTCCTAAAATTATTCTAATAAGTCTAAAACTGAAAATTCAGTAATTAGGTGTCTTAAGGTCACTGAATCTAAAAATTCCAGCAATATAGGACTTCGAAAATACCCAAGCAGAAAATCCAGCAAGCCAAATCAAAAAATTCAGCAAGCTATATGCGACCTATATGCTCTACTATGGGTACAGGAATTTTGTTGAACACATACCCGATGCTAGACCTACGCTCTGATACCAAATTTGATATAGAATGATGAAAACTACCCTATGATGCAAGAAAAGAGATCAATTTACACATTAATTTCAGCAATCAACATGTAAAATCAAACATAACCACATAAAAGATTCGAAAATTCAGATTTACAACATGAAGGTCCTAGGTTATCACATACGCGATGCACGAAAATATAAAATAATTCAAGAGTGGCCCACTTAAAAGTAAGAACTTCCAATCTAGCGTGGGTAGTGCAACAACCACGTGGATAGACAAATATGTGAGCAAAATTCTGGTTTTGGGAAAGTTTCACAAAAAATCAGATTTTCATTAAGGTCCAAGTATGTGAACAAACAAGTACAGCCAAATACTTTTGGTGGGAGAATGAATAAGAGAGAATTTGGTTTCAAAACTTGCAAAGGGTGTCTAGTCTACCATCTAGAACGATGGTAGGAGATCAATTGATTACATAAGTGGCTAAAAGTACAGCTTCAATATGTTTTTGGTACGGACATGCCAAGTAACAATGAAGGAGTGACTTCCAGACTTCAATAGATGTTTATTCTTACATTCAGCAACACTATTCTGTTGTGGTGCATACAGGCAAGAGGTATAGAATTCAATTTCATGATTTATGAAATACTTTTGTATATCATGGTGTAGATATCCTTGGGCATTATCAGACAAAGGATTTGATTTATTTTATTTTATTTGTGTATCATATGGGATGATAACCATATGATAGAATGCCTTTGTTATCTTTAGAACTTCCTCCTGACATTTTAACAAATAAACTCACATATAATGAAAGTAATCATCAATAAAAGATACAAAATATTTGAAACCAAATATAAAAACAATTGGCATTGGCCCCCACACATCAAGGTGAACAAGCTGAAAAGAACATGCTCATTGGATTACGAGGGGGGAAGAGAAGCCTCACATTAAAATCTATAACAATAATTAAAATTTTAAAGAAATAATAGACGAAGAGATGAAAGAGACAAGTGTCCTAGCCAAGCATTCCAAATGGTGACTCGATTTTATTTCTCACATCAAAAGTTGAAATTTGAGATGAATCCGAGATTCTAGAGCTAAAAAGGTAAAGTCCGCCATCTTCACAACCACTGCCACTCTTATTCATTGTTAGATCATGGATTACACAATGAGATGGATAAAAAATAACACAATTTAGTTTTTTGTTCTTTTGTCAAAGCACTAACATACAGCAAATTTTATTGAAAAGATCGTACACAAACAACAAAAGGAACAGACAAGGAAGAATAGGAAATAGAACCCTCTTTCATACCAATCATGTGCTTTGACGCTACTAAATATATTATCTTGTAATATGCAATTGGCAGTCACAGACATGCCTATCTTACTACATTAGCAGAAGGAAGAGAGGCTTCAAGAAATACGCACTTGTTGTGGGAGGTCACTAATGGCTTGATTCCATGGATCTGGATCATTAGTGATAGTGATAGACAACTCCCCGTCAATAGTAGTCATATTGGTGTGTGGTTTGGAATGGAAATCTTTAGGTTGGAGATTTGGATTTAAAATCCAGCAATGGTCCTAATCTCCTCTTGTTGCAATGAGAACATTGGAGTCTATCCTCATCTATGTTTCGTCGTCCATCTCCTCATCCCTTCACAGATCAGGAATCTGCTATCAAGGCTGAACTCAGGAAAGAATGGAGTTGGTACCCCTTGTAATGATGCAACAACAGGCCTCTCTTCGGATATAATTATATATTGATTCTAAGGATAAGTATTCTCTTCCAAGAAATTGTATTCATTGGCCTACAAAGTTAGAATGAAGCCCCACGTGAAATTTGAAAACATAGTTGTCGTATCTGTTGCTTCTTCTTCTTCTTCTTGTGTGTTGTGTTTGGGGGGGGGGGGGGCGTCTAGCGCCACAAATTACAAAGAAAGCAGAACCACAAATTACAAAGAAAGCAGAAAAACTAAAATAAAATCCTCCAACCATTTTATATTTGAAGCCCATTCAAAAACACAAGATTATGCCTTAAAAAGAACCTCCATTTCCTTGCTGACGGTATTATAGAAGCATCTACTATTCCTTTCTCCCCAAACTGCCCACCATATGGCTAAAAATATCCAAACGGCAATCTTTTGCTTCCCAATCTTTACACCATGCAACCTCAAGAGAAGCACCTCGACTAACTCAAGGATTACCTAAGACATGCCAAAGCAAAAAATCTACTCCACATCCACACTAGCCTTGTAGTAAATAAAGAGATGATTGACCAACACCGCAAACCCCATACACATCACACGCACACTTGGAAGAACCATAGATAGAGGTTATCAATGGAGAGACCTCTCTTTCTTCTGACCAACTAACCAAATGCCGCAACCTTCGGAGAGGTCGTTTCTTCATATCTTCCAAATCTAGAACAACCGTCTGACTATTATTTAATTCATCCCAATTTTTTATTAATGGCTGTAAAATACTCTTCCACTATGTCATTGCCTCGTTGGAGACTATTTATTTCTGTATGATGATGATATAAATGGGTGAGATCCTTTTGGGAATACATTTTGGCAACTTTTTCCCAAATATCCCTTGTAGTCTTAAGAAAGAATGGCCCTCTACTAATCTTAGGTTGCATTGAATTTAAGAGCCAATAAATTACGAGCCAATCCTCGCGTAATCATAAGCAAGATTGTCTAATTTAGGTTGTTTCTTGGTTCCAATAATATAAGTAACTTCTTCCGGGCACCTATATAGATTCAAGTTGCTTGTGACCATTCTAAGTAGTTGGTGCTATAAAGTTTCACAAATACAATGGTAGCACAGCATTATCACCATTAAGGATGGCAATGGGCCGGGCCAGGCCTCAGCCCAGTAAAGTCAAAATTTTGAACAGGGTTGGCTGGAACCAGTTCAAAATCCAGGCACGGGCCCAGCCGTTGCCAGGCTCAAACACCATGGCCTAGCAAACATTGGGTCTTCCAACCATTCCCTACAAGATCACCATTGAAAAGAGGTGAACAAATGTTCTTGAAGGGAAAGAAACGACTTAATTTGGAGAGATAAAACCTGTACGGGACTTCAGGGCCTAGAAGAAGAAGAAGAAGAAGAAGAATAGAGATGGTGAGATAACTCATGATAGTTACAGAGGATGACTCCAAAAGAAATAAACGAGATTCATCCTAATCACCAAATCACCGTAAGGTGCTCTGAAGTATCACAGAAAACAATATGCACATGCTAACTATAGCACATACACCAGACCAGGAGTATAACATCATGATGGATTCATGGAAGTTATGGCATAAGTTTTACGTCCGCAGCCAACCTGACGTAAACCTCCTGCTTTATCTGGTCTTGGGACCGGCAATGAGAACACAACTGCAACAGAAGCAATGTACTAGACTATCATATAGGTTGACTACAATCAAGTGCTATCTAATAGTCTATTACATAGGTTGATTACAATCAACGAGGATAAAATATAGAAAATAAACAAAGCCTAATATTTTGAGGACCTAAGCTAACTTTATTTCTAAATGATTTAAAATGCAAACAGTAAAAAATTCACTGAATCAAAGACAAATAATAAGAGCACCATAATGATTATTGGTGGTATGAACACTAGAAAGTTGAGGAGTGGGAGCAAGAATCTAAAGCAGGAGAGCAACCTTGAATGGAAGGTTCTTTTTTTTTTATTTTGGTAAAGATGATGATAATTGAGTGGAAGGTTCTTGAAACTAAAACTAAAACAATGATATATCCACTCCCCTAACAGATATGATCTTCACTGTGTGATGGGAAGCAAGGAACATCTTCATAATGAGATAATTATGCCTACAAGACATTTTTTAGAGTGAATGAGCAATGCCCGGTGGTGTTGACTCCATGGATGGTCGATCCAAATACCGGTCCCATGCCCTACAGATGGGTAGATTTACTAGCACCTTGTTGCTAGGCACCATTTGGGTTTGTAGAATGAGTACAATATCAAAATCCATAGATGACCACAACCAAACACTCGAGATTAACGCACATTAGGATTCAGGATCAACACAATAAGATATGTTGCAAGCCACATACATTCTAATTTACAACTCAAATATGTTCATGCTGTGAATTTAGTAAGCCCAACTCACATGACAAATGTCAAGATATAATGCAAGCTGCTTTAAATTGGAAACGGCAGATTCCTCATGTGTATATCAAACAATCCTTCTGAAATATTGCCTTATAAAACGGAGGAAAAATTCAAAATTGCACCACAATTTGAAAATAAGACCTATGAAGTGAACAGTTCCCCACTTGTTGTTTAAGAAAACTCCACTCCAAAAACATGCTTTTCATGCCTTGGAAAGGCTGCAATTTGCTCGAGGAAGAAAAAGAATGGTAAAATATATTATCACATGTGGCAATTACATATGGTCCTTGACAACAAATAGTAAAGAGCACCAAATTTAGCTGTTTACATTCCCATGGAACAGTGTTTGGAATTTCAGCTCATACCTGTGGGAGCAAAGTTGGAAAAGAATTTAGAAGTTTCGATTTATTCTGGTTAAGAAAATCGAGGGTTGCCTCTGCAACAACAGGGTCAGCAAACTCTCTGCAGCCACCAGATAGAACAAATGAGTGTTTGATTAGCAGTATATTTAGATTTAAAATGAATAGCATAAACAACAACTTCTATTAACATTTTTTTCCCTATGAAAAGCAAAAAGAATAAACAAGCGCAAAATGAAGAAATAATAGTCAGACAAATTAATGACGAGAAAGCAATCTAGGCAGGATTAACTGATGCTACAAAGGTAAAAGCTGATGTCATCATCATCATCAAAGCCTTGTCCAGCTATTTGGGTAGACTTTACTATATTGTTCTGAGTTCTGACAATCAATCCTAAGGCCCTATCCACTCAGTAAGTGAACAGGCTTTCATGTCCCTATTCAAGCCCTTAATCCATGTCCTTTTAGGTCCACCACTTATCCTCGTTTTGAGCCCCTCAAACCTAATCAACGTTCAGGAGCCATTTCCAATCTTTCATGCACATGAGTGAATCATCTCTGTCTGCTCTCCATCATTTTGTCTCATGTTAGGGCTACTCCTAGGCTGCTTTTGAAACATAAATATCCTTCCTAGTTGATGCAGGACAATTAACCACTTACTCTAAAAGCTCAAACTAATAGAGCATGGCAAATTAATCCATTTATCTCATAGCCCAGGCCCCACATCGCATGGGTTAGGACCTCAGCCGAACCCCCATCATGAGCCCCACATCACACGAGCCACCCGCCTCACACGGGCCACCATCCCTGAGTGTGTCCCCGCATCCCACAGACTACCCCACTCAAGCCCAATGTGAAAATGCCCCTGCATTACTAGTCTTCCCAAGCATACATATAAATATCCATGGCTCTGCAACATAATCTCTACTCGTGCTGCCTATTAATTGCCCAAAATGCTGCCCATAGAACATTTAGGCAGGTGATAAAAGCCAACCTACATAAGCTAATCTTTTTATTATTCTCTGTAAAAGGCAGTAAATCAGGAAGCCTATCAGCTCCGATGAGCTAAGTTAAAGCCATTGGAGGGAAGTCATCTTCGGGTTTCAATGCAAGAACCTTCCACAGTAAGTGTTGATCACACTTCCTTGGTGTCCATAGTTCTTGACGTTTTCTGAAACACAGCATCACCATTCCTGTGCCTAAATTCCATCTCATTGTTGCTGATGCTGCTGCTTTTTTTCAGAACATTGTCTTACTATGGCTGACAGGAAGGTTTTCCCCCAAGGCACCAATATCATTGGAGTCGTCTTCACCGTGGAGTTGGAATCCTCACTGTTTCCTTCCCTTCTTAATTCCATTTTTTGCCTCTAACCACTTCTGATATGGAGTCCTCTGCATTTCAGTGCTTCAACAGCAGGCCCCCCTGCTCTTCAGATGTGTTCATCTCAGCTTCTGCTGAATGGGCGAACTGAGAATCAATTACATTTAATTTCTATTATTTCTATTTGACAGATAATAATATTTTATTAGAAAAGGCCAAAGATGGAAATCTAAGGCAACATTTAGTTTAATTCCGTTTATACTAGGGTTGGCAATGAAAGATGGTGGGCAAGTTTCTCCATTTCTCGAACCGGACCCAGTTAGAGGCAGACTATCACAAGGCAAGCTTATTTGTTGCCCTTCCCAAAGAGTACTAACAATGCTGGAAATATATGGATTAGTGTCATTGATGGGGCTCTTTATCCAGGGGCCCTGATTGTTTCTATCCTCACCGTTCCTTGGGAGTTCATCTTCTATGGTACAGGAGCAAATATCCCTCCAAATGGACATTGATTTGCTAGCATGGGGATTGCGCTCGCTAGAAGATTCCCCCAAAGAGGCATAACAATAAACTCCGTATCAGTAGAGTCCAACAGCAATTTCTAGCGGTAGGAGATTTTACAACGAGATAAAGTGACATTTATGGCAATTTCTTGCAACTCATGCTTCGTCAAACTAAAGGGTTTTGAACATCTCTTCCACAGAGAAGAGGGTGTATAAACTCAAGCCTAGAGCACAATACACATTGCCTTGGGCAATCTTTTTTCCTTCTTGTGAGAGACATTTATTAAATGAAAGTGTCAATTGTCAGCATTGAAGATCGATGATCATACAGGTAAAGTAGTTAGGTTCTAAAGTTCTGGACATGAATGGTAGAAAGATAAAAAGTCACCAAGGATGCTCTTTTCCTCATGTACTCCATGACAATGGCCTATCATGCATCCATGCATGGTAGAGGGCTATGTTTGAGGAGCCCAATCCCTATCAGTTGGTCATAGAGGCCAAAATCATTACCATCCTACTTAAGGTCCCACCTATCTTTCAGCCTTGAGCAATCAAGTTTGACACTGACGTGTGGGTTGGGGCAGCTTGGTCATCCAGCCAAGGATGTGGATCATTACAAGCAGCTGTTACAATCTGACAGCTGAGCCAGATAGATGACTTATAGGCCCTTGTGTTATCATCTCCATGTGAGTTACGGGCAGTGTTTTAAGTATTCTATAGAGTTTTCTGAGCTCTCTATAAAATCGAGATATGCCTTTAGCTATGCCTTTAGCTCGAATCATGTTCAATCATACAAGTTAAATCCACGAATTTCTAGACTTCCATATAAAGCAAATGACAGAAGAAATTGGGATAGGAATGCAGCATTTACCCTCCATAATATTTAAGCCTTAGCATATTTAACTACATAAAGCAAGTAAATTCCCTCACGTCCATCTATAACAGTATCTGATATTTGATATATACAAAACGCAAAAAAGATACCAATAGAGAATATTTTGAAAGCATCAGCTTGTGAAGGGTATAAATTTAACAATCCTTTCATAGTGACATCAAGCATACCGACTCAAGCATGAACGGAAAAATGTCCTCAGACTAGGATCAGCATCATGTAGAACCACCTCTCCAAAATCAAGAAAAAATTGAAGAATGGCCTGTGGAGAACAGGTGACAGGAAGGGTTAGGGGCTATAACACCACTCACTAAGAGAAAATTCAAATGAGTAACAGAAAATCAAAAAGAACACTTCAAAGAAGTAAAAATTGACTATTCTAAATGACGATAACAAATTTCTAACCAGTGTTTTAAATATCAACGATATCAGCCGATATATCTCACAATATATCTTGTATACCACCTGTGTGATACGAAACGGACGAAGGAGTGGGATATATCCAACATGTTCGATCCAGTGAGCATTTTTTATGTTCAATCCTTTTTTTCTGTAAATCATGTTAAATCAGTGTCCAGTTGTTACAAATCCATGACTTTTCATGTTTTGCGTGAAAAATCATGGATTGGAAGCTTCGCTTTCGAAATTTGGAGGACATGGGCCAAGTTGCAGAAAATTGAAAAAAAACAAAACAAATTTTCCCAATTTCGCGCAAATCAGTTGCAATCATTGTGTCCAAACATAAAATCAAACATGTACGTAACCTGATCTGGTAATTCTTCTTTTGCTTTTGAAGGTATTGCTTGTGTTTCCACATGTCGTCTTACATTTATAAATTATATGAATAGACTTTGAATATACTTGCATCAATTCAGCTGGACAACACATAGATTAAGACCCCATACAAAGAAAACGTATTATGCGCACTTGTTTTTCGTGATGTTTTAATTTATAAGTGTGTATTGATGTCTTTTTAAACAATCGTTGAAGTTTCATTGAAAAATACGACCAATTTCCCTATGTTTCCCCATGTTTCCAACAACAACGATACATTATGCAATACAACCAACATATCTCATGCGATAACCGATACGTATCTGTATCCCAAGGGTGCAATACGTAACATGATACCGATATCTCGAACACTAAAGGTAACTAAGAGGTTGAAAATAACATCTAGTCATAAAAGCCTACACACCCTGATGTTTACATTTATTGACTCCGCTTCTTTCCGGCTCTTCAATTGGTGGTTCCGAAATTCAAGTAGCTTCCATCAAGGAGAACCTTTCATTTGTATCCAATCATCATCATTATAGAGCTCTTGGTTCTAGCAATAAACTATTCCAAACAATCAAACCTAGTGTCACGCATTTCATCTTCACCAATGGATACACCTAATAAATCGTTTAAAGTATGTTGATGATTTAATTTTGAGCTTTGGTGCTACTAGTTTTTAACAACATAGGCTTATTAACCGTTCCTAAAATGTTTATATAATACATACTAAAAGAAAGAAAAATGGACCACAAACCTAGATCAGAGGTACATATATAGGTAAAGAGAATGAGTAGTATAAGAAAGAGATTGATTACATATTGATCAGGGTCAAATATTGCATCTCAGACCCCGATTATTGCCCTATTTAATGTACATGATACGGCCTAACATCGGATTTTAATTATATTTTTATTACAGGATGAAATCAGGAGCGTTAATTGGAAATTGATGTTAAAGGCATAGATTTGACGTTCTGAAGTCACCAGAGCACGGGATGGACCCCAGAAAACCAATAATGAAGATTTTACACGCCTGGGATCTGAGGAAAGCACATTGAAGAAGCCCGAAAAGGGTCCAGAATGCAAGATCACATAGTTCCCGCCATCCGATCAGTTCAAAACTCCATACATGGGATGAGGGCCATAAATAAACCGTACATATCAAATTTCAGCCCTTGGATCACTATGGAAGTACCCCAACGGTCAGATCAGCCCCTTAATTCATTAAGTAGGGCCCGCCTGAGATCTGGATATGCTTAAAACTTGGGTTTAACCTATTAAATGAGGTGTTAAAATGAATGGACGGAGCGGATTATGGATACGAGCACCCGTCGGACCTACACATACATGGCATGTGTATAGTGCATATGTGCACAGGCGGCGCACCACACTCAAAATCGGGTCAAACCGAGTTTGACCCGACAAATCCCGTCGCAAACAGAGAATTCCTTCTCTGTTTACAACAGACAGACGATGTTCGTTTGGGTGTCACGATGTGGGCCATCACGATCATCCACAGGATGATCTGAACCGTCCAATGCATTCAGGAGGTAAATTCGACCGTGCCCATGGAGACGTATCCTCTCATTCATAAGTACATAAGATCTCCACCGTCAAACGCAAGATGGACGGCGGAGTAAAATATGCTGATGGCCACACCGAATCTAATCAGGAACTAGCCATTCTCAACCGGTTTCTCGACGTGCATTCAATAGACGGAGTGGATTTTCCATTTACTCGAAGGAATGGGCCCCACCATCGTCACAGCGGAAGCTATCCGCTGCACTGATCGCGGCGGCGAAATCTGATTTTTGCGGAAGTTTATGGACCCCACTCGTCAAACGTCCGGCCGATCCAAGCCGTTCATCGTATAGAGGGCCATGAATACTACAAAACCATGCTGATAGTTCACTCCCATGCGTACACACGTGCGTGATACAGAGGCCACAAAAGGGCTACCCGGTGACGTTCAAAACTGATCTTTTTGTATTTTCTTCTCTGGGCCTCGTTAATGGACATTCAAAACCACCCATTCCTGACTGAAATTTCGTCCTGAATCCAATGGAAGGAGTGGATTTTCCAGAAAATGCCTCTGTGGGGCCCACCGATCACGGCTGCGAAAATTTGTACTCCGAGTCCTTCTACGACTCTGCCACCGATTCCAGCCATCCAGCAGCTATAAAAGGGGAGAACCAGGAAGAAGCTCCAGATCTACAGCAAGGGAGAGAAGAAAGAGAAGAAAGAGAAGAAAGAAGAGAGAGAAATTGGTTTGAAATTTCCTTTATGAATTTTTATTTTTATTTATCCATCTGTTTAATGGATTTTATGGGTAACTAATCTCTCAGCTAGGGCTGAGATGAAACCCCTAATTTGAACACCCTTTGTCCTATGTTGATTTACTTTAATTAAATTGATTTGTTTCTTTCCTTAGTGTGCTTGATTGTTTTAAATTCTATACTTCTCCATCTATGAACTTTTGAGTCTATGGATGGATGTGGTTTGGATGCTTATTCTAGGTGCTTGTATCTGATCATGAACAGGTTCCTGTAGAGGAAGAAACAGGGTGCTTTACTGAACTGCATATTCCATATGCCCAATTTGGACATGGGATATGTTCTTCATAGCATTGCTTAAAGGAATTAGACAATCTGTATGCCCGATTAAGGACACAGATTGTGCTTTCTCCAGACAAGCTGGATCAATCTAATTTAAAGTGAATTAACAGACAAAACAAAGGTTAGGATGATTAGGGGTGGATTCGAAAGTCCTAGTGCTCTCTCTGATTGAATTTTCTTCCTTATTCTAAATAGTTATTTTCCATAGATTTGTGTGAGCAATTTGATCCTTTATTTGATTGAATTAGTTAAGGAGAATCGTGAATTTGAATTGTGACGACCAGTCCCTGTGGATTCGACCTCGGTCTTACCGAGTTTATTACTACATCACAACCCTATACTTGGGGAGTGAACAAGTTTTTGGCGCCGTTGCCGGGGACTGTTTCGGTCCAAATTGAATTTAGGATTCTCTCTTATCATAATTCATAGCTTAGGATTTTACTAACTTAGAATTCTTTTCTTTAGAAATTAACCTCTTTCCTGTTTTGTAGGGTCCTGAGATAAACTTCTAATTTGGTAATCCCTTTCTAATTCTTTACCTTTTCTAATTTTTATTTTTATTTTATTATTTTTTTTTTTTAGGTTTTTACCTTTTAGAAATTTTCTAATTCTAGAATTCTTGTGAATTTTTAAATTTTCCATTATTAGATTTCGATTTTTCTCTTAAGTAAATTTTCTAGTTTTAGAAATTTCTTTTCCCTTTTTAGAAACTCACTTAGCTTTTTACATTTAGTAACTTTCTAATTCTAGGATTTCTTTCCTTTTTAGCTTTTTATTTTCTTTTTTAGAAATTAACCGTTGCTTAGGATTTTTTTTTAGGAAACCTGATTTGTTTTGTTTTCAGGAATTGAGGAAGAAAGCTAGGAGGAGCTTCTTAACATCAATCATCTCCTTTTCCGGGTTCTTTCTTCCCATTCTCACTTACATAGTTTTAACTTGTTTTTGAATAGATTCTAGTTTTAGTTTTCTTTCTCTTAGGTTGTTGCTTAGTTTATGCTAGGACGTAGATCTCTAGATAAAGAACTAGCACCTTTTGATCCTGAAATAGAAAGAACATTCCATAGAAGATTGAAAGATATCCCAGTTGAAATGGCAGAAGAGAATGGAACTAAAACTCTTAGAGATTATTCAGCTCCTGTCCAATTCAATGCGCCTTCATGCATAGTGTTGCCTACCACCACGGCAGCACACTTTGAACTCAAGACTGGGGTCATACAGTTGTTGCCTTCCTTTTATGGGTTAGACAAGGAGGACCCATATCATCATGTGAAAGAATTCCTAGACATTTGCTCCACCTTTAAATACCAAAACTTCTCAGACGATTCGATCCGCCTACGCCTGTTTCCTTTTTCTTTAAAGGATAAGGCGAAAGCATGGTTGAATTCTCTAGAAGTTGGGTCTATCACTACCTGGGACCAATTGTCTAGGAAGTTCTTAAACAAGTTCTTCCCTGTTCACAAAACTAATGCTCTCCGTAGAGAAATCACTAATTTCACACAAAAAGAGGGAGAGCACTTTCATGAATGCTGGGAAAGATGGAAGGACTTGCTTCTTAAATGTCCACACCACGGTTTTGAGAAGTGGCAACAAGTACAATACTTTTATGACGGTCTGACACCCCAGAACCGTCGCATGGTTGATGCCACCAGTGGAGGGTCCTTCATGACCAAGAGCGATACCGAAGCGTGGAAATTCTTTGAAACCTTGTGTGAAAACTCCCAGCAATGGGACTATTCAGATAGAGGTGAAAGAAGTTCCCAACCACAAAAGAGAAGTGGCATATATGAGATAGGAGTCACATCAGATCTCCATGCCAAGATTGATGGCCTGACAAAGAAGGTTGATGCTCTGATGTTGCATAATGGACCTCCACAAACAACTCAAGCCGAGGCTTGTGCCATATGTTCTAGTCCTTCCCATCCTACGCAATCTTGCCATCTGGTACAGCATTTCCAGAATTCCTCTCTGAACAAGTTCATGCTTTGAACACCTTTCAGAAACCTGGGAATGATCCTTACTCGAACACGTACAACCCAGGGTGGGCTAGGCATCCAAATTTTCTTGGGCAAAAGGACCGCAACAAGGAGGACCATCTGGAAATCCTCCTATGCAACCTCAGCAGTTTCCACAATATCAACAACTGCCTGCACAATCAAGGAAACCATCTCTTGAGGATACACTCCATCTTTTTATGCAGAGTTCTCTCCAATTCCAAAAAGACACCCAACAAACCTTACTAGCCAACCAGCAAAGCTCACAAGCAAATGCACAATCCATTGCCAAGCTGGAAGTACAAATGGGTCAACTGGCTGCCACATTGAGTGAGAGAGAGAAGGGTAAGTTCCCTGGCCAACCTGTGGCTAATCCAAAGGGACAGTATGAGATTGGCTCTAATTCCAACCAAGGGCAATACCATGAGCAAGCCAAATCGATCATTACCCTTAGGTCAGGCAAACAAATTGACAACAAAATAGAGATACCTAGGGATGAATCAAATCAAGGTGAAGCAGAGAGACACACCAATGCATCCAAAGTCCAAAAACTCTCTGACTCTCCAAGAGCCGCTGACGTGCCACCTTACGTGCCCAAAGCACCCTTTCCTCAACGTCTGGCACCAATGAAGAAAAGAAACAACTTTGATGAAATCCTGGACGTGTTTCAAAAAGTGCAAGTCAACATCCCGTTGCTTGACGCTATCAAGCAAGTCCCTGCTTATGCTAAGTTCCTTAAAGATTTATGCACTCAAAAGCGTAAGCAGAATGTTCATAAGAAAGTCTTCCTTGCAGAGCAGCTCAGCTCCATGATTCAACATAACACCCCTCCTAAATTTAGGGATCCAGGAGCTCCTACCATCTCTTGCGGCATAGGAGATCATAAAATCGGGAAGGCATTACTTGATTTAGGGGCGAGCGTAATTTGTTACCATATTCGGTTTATGAGCAGCTAGGACTTGGTGAATTGAAACCGACTAAAATAACATTACAGCTAGCTGATAGATCTGTCAAGGTGCCCCGGGGTGTTATTGAAGATGTGCTAATCCAGGTTGATAAATTTTATTTTCCAGTGGATTTCATAGTTATAGATACTCAGCCTGTTCATAATCCTCATAGTCAGATCCCAGTCATTTTGGGTCGTCCATTTTTGGCTACATCTAATGCTATTATAAATTGCAGGAATGGAGTTATGAAGTTGTCATTTGGTAACATGAATATTAAACTCAATGTTTTTAATGCAGGACAACAACCCGCGGATTCGGACGACATATTTGAAGTGGACATGATCGAGAGTCTAGTGCAGGACTCCTTCCGTAAATCTTTTGAAGATCCACTTGAGACCTACTTAGCACAACATGGCACGGATTTTGACAAAGATAGTCCCATCCACGAAATCAATGCACTGCTCGACTCTACTCCTATATTGGAGACTGAAAAATGGAGAGCGAAAGTGGAACCTCTTCATCCCTCTGGGACTCTTCCTGACAACACAGTTCCTAACTCTGCAAAGGCAAAAGAGAACAGGTTGCTTAATATTCTTCGAACATATAAGGCAGCAATTGAACGGAAGATAGCAGAAATACAAGGAGTGTGCCCCACTGTATGTAAGGATCAGGCTGTGGAAATGTCACGTAAAATGCAAAGGAAGCATGATCCTAACATAGAAGAAGTTGTTCGAGCAGAAGTCCTTAAATTATTTGACGACAGTGTCAATTACCTCATTTCAGATAGCACAGTTTATGGGAACTCGCATCACTTGTCTGGGATTGGTTAACCACAGTATTGAGGTAAGTTCTTTGGCGGACCCTGGTCTTAAAGATTAATGAATTCATGGTCCGTTCCTGTCTGGCTGAAGACGTTAAACTTAGCGCTCCTGGGAGGCAACCCAGCATTTCATTTGATTTCTTTTTCCTTGTTAGTTAGTTCAATGTTTGTGGGTAACATTACTGCAAACCCTCACGAGACTACAACTCGTCCACTAGGGGTAACCTAGGGGTTTAAAGGCTTGTTGCATACGCTAAATGCAATCGAGAGCACCTGCGAAAGTGGTATAGGTAGGATCTTTTGTTTTTTTATTTTGCTTCTGTTAATTTCTCTCTTGAGCTAACTCGCTCTTACATGATAATTTGGGAAAGCCTCTTGATTCTTCGTCCAGGTACCATCTTTCCCTACTCCTCTTTTCTTTTCGTTGTCTCATGTGCATTGCATGCTTATTTCTTTTACATTGAGGACAATGTAGATTTTAGGTTGGGGGTGGGAGATTAGGTTACCTAATCAGTTTTCTTGGTCTTGAGCGAAAATTGTGAAAATTTTTAAATTTTTCTGGAATTTCTATTGAATTCAAAGTGATTTTGAAGGATAGTTGTGATTTTGAAATTACAAGATTTAGAATGTGAGAAATTTATGACTCTTGGATTCGGTTGTCTGGCAGATTTCACACTGAAGTTTGAATGGTTAATCCATGATTAGAAGTTGTAAACATTGATTGAGCCATGATTTCACATATCAAATCTCGTTTACCATTAAGTTTTCAGTTCGATATTAATTGATAACATGGTAATCACTAAGCATGAAGAGAACCAGCCTGAAAAACAACATTTTTTACCATCAGTTGATAAAGAAAAATTGTGAAAGAATAAGTCGCATAATCATCATCATAGGTTTGCTCCCTATAGATGAAGATTCAATTCCTCATAGTTGACATAAGAAAAGATTTAGGCGACAAGTTTTCACCATAGGTTTGCTCCCTATAGGTGCAGATTTGATTCTCCTCCTTAGTGTACTATTCATAAAGAAAATCAAAAAAATGGTAGAATGAAAGGTTAATCTATAAGGCAAGTGTTGGTTTAAGGTTTAGTCGTCATGCACTCCGTTGTTAATTACCACTGATATCATGAAATTAACAATTGGATCTCTTAATGATCGTAAGCCGAGATTACACTATACACTAATGGAACTCAATGTTTAGGATGTTCTAATTCATGGCTTAATATTTTGAACTTGATTATGAAATTTACAGTGAACTTCATTCCAGGAGAAAATTCCACTCACCATGCATGAATCGTAGAATGATCACATCTCGACTATCAGCTCACAAGTCACTTGAATTTACAGGAATTGTCTTTTATTTCTGAAATTATTTTTCGCATGTTTTGCTCGGGACTAGCAAAATGCTGGTTGGGGGTTGTGATCAGGGTCAAATATTGCATCTCAGACCCCGATTATTGCCCTATTTAATGTACATGATACGGCCTAACATCGGATTTTAATTATATTTTTATTACAGGATGAAATCAGGAGCGTTAATTGGAAATTGATGTTAAAGGCATAGATTTGACGTTCTGAAGTCACCAGAGCACGGGATGGACCCCAGAAAACCAATAATGAAGATTTACACGCCTGGGATCTGAGGAAAGCACATTGAAGAAGCCCGAAAAGGGTCCAGAATGCAAGATCACATAGTTCCCGCCATCCGATCAGTTCGAAACTCCATACATGGGATGAGGGCCATAAATAAACCGTACATATCAAATTTCAGCCCTTGGATCACTATGGAAGTACCCCAACGGTCAGATCAGCCCCTTAATTCATTAAGTAGGGCCCGCCTGAGATCTGGATATGCTTAAAACTTGGGTTTAACCTATTAAATGAGGTGTTAAAATGAATGGACGGAGCGGATTATGGATACGAGCACCCGTCGGACCTACACATACATGGCATGTGTATAGTGCATATGTGCACAGGCGGCGCACCACACTCAAAATCGGGTCAAACCGAGTTTGACCCGACAAATCCCGTCGCAAACAGAGAATTCCTTCTCTGTTTACAACAGACAGACGATGTTCGTTTGGGTGTCACGATGGGGCCATCACGATCATCCACAGGATGATCTGAACCGTCCATGCATTCAGGAGGTAAATTCGACCGTGCCCATGGAGACGTATCCTCTCATTCATAAGTACAAAGATCTCCACCGTCAAACGCAAGATGGACGGCGGAGTAAAATATGCTGATGGCCACACCGATCTAATCAGGAACTAGCCATTCTCAACCGGTTTCTCGACGTGCATTCAATAGACGGAGTGGATTTTCCATTTACTCGAAGGAATGGGCCCCACCATCGTCACAGCGGAAGCTATCCGCTGCACTGATCGCGGCGGCGAAATCTGATTTTTGCGGAAGTTTATGGACCCCACTCGTCAAACGTCCGGCCGATCCAAGCCGTTCATCGTATAGAGGGCCATGAATACTACAAAACCATGCTGATAGTTCACTCCCATGCGTACACACGTGCGTGATACAGAGGCCACAAAAGGGCTACCCGGTGACGTTCAAAACTGATCTTTTTGTATTTTCTTCTCTGGGCCTCGTTAATGGACATTCAAAACCACCCATTCCTGACTGAAATTTCGTCCTGAATCCAATGGAAGGAGTGGATTTTCCAGAAAATGCCTCTGTGGGGCCCACCGATCACGACTGCGAAAATTTGTACTCCGAGTCCTTCTACGACTCTGCCACTGATTCCAGCCATCCAGCAGCTATAAAAGGGGAGTTTTGGACGTGGGAAAGGAGGGAGAACCAGGGAGAAGCTCCAGATCTACAGCAAGGGAGAGAAGAAAGAGAAGAAAGAGAAGAAAGAAGAGAGAGAAATTGGTTTGAAATTTCCTTTATGAATTTTTATTTTTATTTATCCATCTGTTTAATGGATTTTATGGGTAACTAATCTCTCAGCTAGGGCTGAGATGAAACCCCTAATTTGAACACCCTTTGTCCTATGTTGATTTACTTTAATTAAATTGATTTGTTTCTTTCCTTAGTGTGCTTGATTGTTTTAAATTCTATACTTCTCCATCTATGAACTTTTGAGTCTATGGATGGATGTGGTTTGGATGCTTATTCTAGGTGCTTGTATCTGATCATGAACAGGTTCCTGTAGAGGAAGAAACAGGGTGCTTTACTGAACTGCATATTCCATATGCCCAATTTGGACATGGGATATGTTCTTCATAGCATTGCTTAAAGGAATTAGACAATCTGTATGCCCGATTAAGGACACAGATTGTGCTTTCTCCAGACAAGCTGGATCAATCTAATTTAAAGTGAATTAACAGACAAAACAAAGGTTAGGATGATTAGGGGTGGATTCGAAAGTCCTAGTGCTCTCTCTGATTGAATTTTCTTCCTTATTCTAAATAGTTATTTTCCATAGATTTGTGTGAGCAATTTGATCCTTTATTTGATTGAATTAGTTAAGGAGAATCGTGAATTTGAATTGTGACGACCAGTCCCTGTGGATTCGACCTCGGTCTTACCGAGTTTATTACTACATCACAACCCTATACTTAGGGAGTGAACACATATGCAGATGAGAATGAGTAGTATAAGAAAGATATTGATTACATATGCAGATCCTTCACTTTGTAAACCCAACAGTTTCCTCTCGTCCGTCTAGGCCTTTCTCAACTGAACGAGGCTCTTTTCTTTTCTTGTCTTTTCTTTTCTTTTTCTTTTTTTATAAGGCAATGCTTGAGGCTTATTTGATAAAGACATGAGAACCTTGTTCTTTTTCTTTTTTCTTTTTTTTTTTTTCCTTTTGGTTTGTTTCTTTTTTTGGAGAAGTTATTTGAGAACCCATTATTGCCAAGAAAACTAAAGGATTGACAAGATGATGGGAGATATGAATATCAAAATCCAAAACCCATAAGGACTATCTGTCTATATTCAAATGTTCTAAATACCTATAGAAGTTGGAGAAATGGTATGCCAGAGGTGAATTTAGATTTTGATGAAAATGGTAGAGAGGTTCTCCTAGCGAAGCCAAATAAGCTACATAGCCCTAAATTTAGTTTTCAAGAGCAACTTGACATGTGTTTTTATATTTCTTTTGATCGTGGAGTACCAAAAATTGTCACGGGAGCTTTTGTTTTATCAGCTAATATGTTACCAATTGCAGGGGGGGAGGCAACAACCCTCTACTATGAAGGTTCAGGATCTTCTAGGGCAGAGATGAAGATCCCAACAAAGACATCTCTGTGCGAGCAGGGGACAGAATGTGCTGATATGGAATGTGCTGAAAGGAAATGGGTTCTGCTGGAAAATGCAGGTAATGGCAAGCAGATTTGGGTCCATTCAGTGGTGGAAATTTTGTGGGAGACGTTGGAAAGTCTCTAGTAGCATAAATGGAAGATCATATAACTCTTCCTAAAATTTAAACTTTGGTTGGCAGAATTCTGTGGCATAGGTCCTGAGCACTACTCACTTGAACCATTTGGGAACAATGTCGTCTAGTTAGGCATCTGGTCGAAGGATTTGGAAGGGGTGCTTGCTAATGACTACGTCAACAGAGATGGGTCGATTAAAAGCAATCGTAGATTGGGAGATTTCTTTAACTTCGGCTTGGAGGAGATCGGGTTTTTTATCTAGAGCGTCCTATCGGAATTCTGGCTCCACGACTTTTTCGTTGCAATTGGGGCTTGTTTGGGGTAAGTAATTTGTATCGACTCAAAAACAGAATCTAGAGAGGTGCTGGGGGTGGTGAGGGTGTGTGAGGAGGAGGAAGATATCTCTGATCCCGAGTTTTGCTTCTACCACTCTCGAGAATAGGACTTCAGAGTTTCTTGTGCAAAAGGAGGTCCCTGGGGGGTGTTTGCTCAGATGGGGAGACGTCCGGAAGAGGAGAGAGGGATGTGGAGCGAGGGGCAGCCATGGCAGGAGCTCCAGCACTAAAGGAGAACACCTATGCTGGTCATGCGGTGTATCGAAGGAAGGAGGGGGTGCATGTGAGGCAAGGATTGGTGGGGATGGGGTTGGTGGGGAGAAAGGGAGAACAGGGAGCCGAAACCTATCCTTCAATGTCTCGCAGGAGTGTGTAGCGAAGCGAGCTCAGCTCCGCGCCAGCTCGAGGCGAGAGATTTGGATTTCTCCTCCTATCCAAGCCTAACGCGAGCTGTTGCGTACCGACGGTCAGTGGTTCGGGAGAGGTTTGGGAAGCGGTTTGAGACGTGTCCAAGCGAGGCTTCAGAAGAAGTTGTTTTCTCATCACCTTGGTCCTCGAAGCGCAAATTTGAATCGGACAACGGCAATTCAATTCTCAATGACACGTGGCGTGAGGAGCATGAATCTTCGGGAGATGAGGCAAATATCGAACCAGTGTTCACAATATCGATAATATCAATATCGGCAGTCGATGATACGAAACCACCAAAAATACAAAAAAAAAAAAATACTGAAAATTTTGCCAAACTTATGTATATCGCGCGATATATCGCAAGATATCGCAAAATATTGTGAGATATCAACAATATATAGCCCCATGATGTCGATAAAATAAGCACTAGGCAACATCCAGCGACATCCCGTCCGGAAATTCAAAAAATATAGAAAAAAATCTTACCTATTCGATATGCCTGAGGGAGTCGATTTCAACTGGATATGGTGGGCCATGGTCGACATCTCCGGATCATGTTAGAAAAATCATAAAACCCCCTTTTTTTTCTTCAAAGATGATTGTTTTGGAAGGAAATCAAATTTCCGACAAGGAAAAGGGCATTTGGGCTGGGATTTGCCAAAAAAAGGATTTTTGGAGAGATTTTTGGAAATTTTGGGTTAAGATTTTCAGCAAGCATTTGGGTTGGGTCAGCCTCTTATTAGGGAGTGAATTAGTTGTTACGCGCATAACAGCTTAGTTGGTGGTACCCTTACCGTGTGGGGCCCATCTTGATGAACGTGTTTCATATCCGCGTTGTTCATCTATTTTTTCAGATCATTTAATGACGTTATCCCAAAAATTAAGCATATCCAAATCTCGGGTGGACCACACCACTGGAAAAAGTGGTGAACGACCATTAAAAGCATTTTTTTAGGCCACAAAAGTTTTAGGTTAACATAATCTTTGTATTTTCCCTTCATCCAGTTCTGGTTTGACCTTATCAATGGGTCGGATGACAAATAAACATTACAGATCTTCTTAAAGTGGGTCATGGGTCCCTTTTTAATGGTGAACGTTCAATCATCAATGTTTCATGTGGTGTGGTCCACCTGAGATTTGGATGTGCTTAATGTTTGGGGTCACGTCCTAAAATGGGCTGGAAAAACAAATGGACGGAGTGGATATACAGCATATCATCAAGGTGGGCCCTGCAGTAAGGGTAACACTCACTAAGATGTACGACCGGGTAACACCTAATCTGTGTCCCTTAAGTTTAAGGGAGAGTGGATTCGGTGCAATTCAGCTGCACCAAAGATAGTGCGGTCCTTATGGTGGGCCCTAACTTGATGTATTTATTGTATATCCATGTTGAGATCATTTTAGTCCTTGAGACAATGAATGAGGCAAATACAAAGCTCAAGTGGACCCCACCACAGAAAACTACGGGGATTGAACACCTACCATTAAAAGCTTCTTGGGGGCCACAGAAGTTTTCGATCAAGATGATATTTGTTCTTTCCCTTCATCCATATCTATCGGAACTCATGAACAGGTTGGATCTCAAATAAACATCATGGTGGGCCCCGCAAGAACTAGTTTTAAGTTTCATTAGTGGACATCACTATCCCCACTATTTTTTGTGGCAAAGTCCACTTGAGCATTGGATCGGCCTCATTCTTTGGCCCATGCCCTAAAATAATCTCTCCAAATAGATGGACAGTGTGGATACAACACATCCATCATGGGGGGGCCCACAGTCAGGGTCCCCACCCACAGCACCGGTTTCATGCGTGGTTTGGGTGATCCCCTGATCGCTGGTTCTGGGACCGAATTGGGTACTGCCCGTACCTAGCTGGAGACAGACGGTCCTAACAAGGGCTCTGTGGGGCCCACCTTGATGTATGTGTTTTATCCACGTTGTCCATCCATCCATTTTGATAGATCATTGTACTGCATGATCACAAAAAGAATAAAGATATAAGGCTCAAGTGGACCATAACAAAGGAAACAGTGGGGATAGAACGCCTACCGTTGAAAACCTTATGGGGGCCATAGAAGTTTTGGATCAAGCTAATATTTATGTTTTTCCTTCATCGATGTCTGTATTACCTCATTAACAGGTTTGGATGGCAAATAAACATCACAGTGGGCCTTAGGAAGGTTTCAATGGTGCACATCATTGTCACCACTGCTTCATGTGGTGTGGCCCACTCAAGATTTTGATTTGCCTCATTTTTGGGCCCATGCCTTAAAATGATCCATCAAAATGGATGGATAGAGTGGATAAAATACATACCAGTGTTTTAAATAGCAGTAGCGTGATGCGTAGCACTCAGCCCTCTATAGCGTGTAGCGTAAATACGCAGCGTGTAGTGTAAGCTACATGATACTTCTATTTGTTAATTTAAAAATAGGACAAATATAATAAATAGTGAAAAAAAAAAAGAAAAAAATATATAAAAATGCCTAAGATGATTCATTTTATCAATTATAAGCGTGTTCAAAAAAGTTATTAGTTATCATTTATCAAAAGCCAATCCACATATATAAGCCAAATCAAATAATTATCATGTCAACAACTTTCTAAGCAAACCACTTTAATTAATAATGTCTAATTGAAACCACAAGTCACAATTATGAAAAAAAAATAAAAATCTCATAGGTTAAAAGTATCAAGTACAATACAAGTGTCACATTCCTCAACATTAGAAACAAAGAAAATGTAAAAAAAAATAATAATAGTAAAATAGTAAAATAGTAAAAAAAAATACATTGTAGCTTACGTCACGGACGTTACGCGCTACATAGCTGTGGCGTACACTACGACCCCTATAGCGTACGCTACAGGGGATTTACGCTATTTGGGATGCTACGTAGCACTACGGCCACGCTACGCTACGTAGCGTACGCTACGTAGCATACGCTACGAGTGCTATTTGAAACACTGATACATACATTACACTGGGCCCCACAGGGGCCCTCCTAGGACCGTCCATCTCTAGCTACGTCTTGGTGGGGTAGTGCGCAATCTGTGCCTGCTGGTTTTGGGCGCGTTTTGGGTGGACCTCAGTAGTTCCCCAAGCGTGGGGCCTACTGTTATGTATGCGCTTTACATCCACACCGTCCTTCCATTTTGAAAGCACATTTTAGGATATGATCCCAAAAATGAAGCAGATCCAAAAATCTTAGTTGGACCCTAACACAAGAAACAATAGTGTTTGGACAATGGTATTAAGTTGTATGAAATGGGATTGCATTACTAATCCCATTTTGAAATTCGAAATGGCATGTTTGGAAGGAGTGTGAGATGGGATTAAAATTAACTTTGTAGGCTTTGGAAAATGAGCATTGTGTTGGAAAATGTGAGATGGGATTACTAATCCCACGGATGATGGATTTTTGCTTCATCCAGGTTCAATCCAAATGCAAATTGAAAGTAAATCCTGGGATTTATTTTTTAATGCATACATTTCAAACATAGTATTAGAAAACATGGGATAAACCCAATCCAGGGACAATACCTTACACATGCATTTATTGTAACTTTTACAATTCCATCCACCTTAATCCCACCTAATGCCGCTTGCCAAACAGGCCCTAAAATTTCATGCGTCCACCAGAATGTTTATTTGTAGTTCAGTTAGCCAACGCATATCTTAGGACGCTCTACAAAGGAAACCTATTATGTGCATTTCTTTTTCGAGATGTTATGATTTAAATGTGTGAAGATATTTTTTAACAATCCTTAAAGTTTCATTGAAAAATTCAACAATTTTCCCAATGTCCCAACATTATCATTGAGTTCGTCGGACCTTCACCAAGCGATCACAGAAGCCCTCTTTCTTCAACATTGTTGTCCATTGCTTTGCCCTCCCTTCAGTAGTGCGAGAGATCGAGATCTCCACTTAGGAGAGAAGGGGTAGCTTTCTAATTTCTAATATGAAAGGGGACTTTTGGTTGCCATGTCGATATTTAAGAAAGCGTGTAGGAGACTAGTCGATTATTGCACATGATGACAATAAAAGAACAATCTCGACCGAACTCAAGCTTGCCTCGACATGTGTTTTTACGATCGATGCTTGAAATATTGGTATCATGCTATGTATTGCACCCTTGGGGTACATATATGTATCGGTTATCGCACAAATATATTGTTTGTATCGAGTAATTTATTGCACTTTTTGGAAACATGGGCAAGAAGAGTTCCAAACTCCTCGCGAAGATGCCTCGTGGGTTGTTGCAAATAGTGTCAATAGAGAGGCTAACTCAAAAATGGCGTGGAGTTTCGTGGATTCAAAGGCCAAGAAGATGATTCTCGACAGGGCGGGGAACCATGTGAAGAGTGCCTCAAAGAAGCTTTGGTCATCACCCCTCTTTGCACAGAGATCATTAGATTTGATGTGGTCTTGTCTTCCGGCGAAAGAGCAGCAAAGGTTGGAGGTGTATATCTCCAAGGCATGAGAGAAGCATTCATTTGCTCATAGTCATTTGTCCAACTTAACCCCCCCCCCCCCCCCCCCCCCCCCCCCCCCCCCCCCCCCCCCGGGAGGAAGGTCCACCAGCTCTTGATGGTGTACCCAACTCCCCTCCCACACACCATGGACAACCCATGTTTAACTAATTGAGTCTTAACTCTGCCTAGGACAAAACCAACATTTGGAAGAAAGAAGTGTTCGGGGCTCAGGAGGCAGCTTTTGATGCAATGACAGATGAAATCCATGAGTTGGATTTTTTAGAAGAGTAGGAAGGGTTGCCCGTAGAAGTTAGAGACAAGAGGGCTGCTCTTTCTCAGTCTCTAGCACCAATCCAAGGAGGTGAAGATTAGATGGAGGCAGAGATCTCGAGTGGTCTGGTTGAAAGTAGGAGACAAGAATACAAAGTATTTAGGATTTGTTATCTGTTGATCAATGGAACAGACCACAGTTGGAGACTCTTGATTTCTCTCAGCTTCAAGTGTGGATGCCTCCTCGTTAGAGGAAACTTTTTCCGAAGATGAGGTGGTAGAGGCTTTACAATCCATGTGGTGAGAAAGCCCCAAGCCCCAATTGTTTTCCAATACTTTTTTTCCAAAAGTTTTGAAAGGTGGTCAAGAAGGATGTTATGGATTTTGTTACAAAATTCTGGCACCACAGTTGTATTTCTAAGGAATTGGGGGACGTCCTTCATAGCATTGATACCTAAGTTGGGAGGAGTACAACACCTCAAAGACTTTCGGCCAATCAAGAGGGTATTGTCCAAGGTTATTTCCAAAAATCAGGGAGCATTTGTGGCCGGTGGACAGATCTTGGACAACGCGTTGATAGCTCACGAATGTATTGACTCTAGACACGGGTAAAAGAGAAGTGGTATAGTTTGTAAATTAGATACTGAAAAGGTGTACGATCATGTCGATTGGGAATTTCTTAACTACATGCTTATGTAGTTAGGATGCAGTGAGAAGTGGAGGAGGGGGATTCGGGCTTATGTCTAGTCCGCCTCCTCCATTTTGGTTAACAAGTCTCCGAAAGGTTTCTTCAAAACATCAAGGGGCCTAAGGCAAGGGGACCCTCTCTTCCCGTATTTGTTTGTAGTTATCAAGGCAGCCCTCAATATGATGTTGCGGAAAGGGAAGGACAAAGGGTCTTTTTAGTGGGTTTAGAGCATCGAAAGATGGGATTTAAATCATCCATCTCCAATATGCGGATGACACGATTCTATTTTATAACGCAAATAAGAGATCGGTGAAAAATCAACAGTGAGGCGGTGTCAGGTCTAAAGATCAATGTTTCCAAGACAGATATGCTAGGAATTCATCTTACCAAGGCCAATTTAAGCAGCCTTGCGCATGTTTTCTGTTGTACACCAGGGTCTTTCCCCTCCACATACCTAGAGTTGCCTTTATGCATTGGGAAGCCAATGAAACATCCTTTGGATAGGGTGGTCAAAAGAATATAAAGGAAGATGGCTAGCTAGAAGTGTAGATATATGTTTATGGGAGGTTGTCTTACCCTCATTAAGGTGGCTTTCTCCAATATGCCTGTTACCAAGGCCAATTTAAGCAGCCTTGCGCATGTTTTCTGTTGTACACCAGGGTCTTTCCCCTCCACATACCTAGAGTTGCCTTTATGCATTGGGAAGCCAACGAAACATCTTTTGGATAGGGTGGTCAAAAGAATATAAAGGAAGATGGCTAGCTAGAAGTGTAGATATATGTTTATGGGTGGTTGTCTTACCCTCATTAAGGCGGCTTTCTCCAATATGCCCGTTTATTTCATGCCCGTCTTTAAACACCCTAAATCGGTGTTGGAGTGGCTTGAAAAGTTTTGAGAATTGTTGTTTTTTTGGGGGGGAGAGGCACTAAGGATGTTAGAAAGTTACATCTTCTCAAATGGTATAAGGTGTGAAAGCCTATCGACAAAGGAAGAGCCGGCATCCTTGATTTGGGTTGTATCAATTTAGCTTTTCTCAACAAGTGGGTTTGGAGGTTCAGGTGTGAGGAGGGCAAATTGTGGAGGAAGATTGTTGCTTCTAAGTATGGCATGCAGACAAGGGGGTTGTTTACTAGGACCTCCCTATACAACGCTTCTGATATGTAAAAGGCAATTGCAGCTTTAGAGCATTTAGTGCGTAACGGGATTGTTTTCTCACTTGGAAACGGTCTTCACATTTGTCTCTGGCTTGATACTTGGTGCAATGATAGGGCGCTCCAAGACCTGTTTCCCAAAATCGCGGCTCTGGCTCGTAATCATTTCATTTCAGTGGTGTCTTGCTATTTCCATTCCAAAAGAGCAGTAGTTTGAAACCCTCCATGCTGCAGGAATATGATTGAGGATGAGGATGTCAAATTCGTCGATTTAATGACCCTTCTTCATAAGGCTTGCAGCTATAGAGTATTTAGTGCATAAGGGGATTGTTTTCTCGCTTGGAAACGGTCTTCGCATTTGTTTCTAAGTTGATACTTGGTGCGGTAATAAGGCGCTCCAAGACCTGTTTCCCAGAATCGTGGCTCTGGGTCCTAATCGTTACATTAAAGTGTCATCTTGCTATTCGAGCTGGGGTAAAGGTTAAACGATCGCATGGAAAAGGTTAAACGCCTTTATCAGCGTTCGTAGGTTCGAGCTGGGGTAAGAGGATGATGACTTGTCATCTTGCTATTCCCATTGCAGAAGAACGGTAATTTGGAACCCTCTGTGCCAAAGGAATATGACTAAGGATGAGGTCGCGAATTCATCAGTTTATTGAACCTTCTTCAAAATGCTTGTCCCTCTCCTGACGAGGGGTATTTGATGGCTTGGGCTGCTCATAGTTCCAACCAGTTCTCCGTTAGATCGCTTTTTGGTCTAATCAGGGCCTCATCGCCTCTTCCTGGCACGCACTTTCCATTTCTTTTTTGGTCATATGGAGCTCCCCCTCAAATGATAGCTTTTGTTTGGTTGTGGGGGCAAAAGAGGGTTCTTACCATCGGCAATTTGCAAAGGAGATCCGGTGTGCCTAATGTGTGCGACAAACACTAAATTGATAGATCATCTATTTTGCATTATCCCATCACTAGAAGAGTGAGGGATCACTTTCTGGGTTCCTTAAAGATGGCGTGCGTGATGCCCAAGTCAGTTGATAGTCTTCTTTGGGCTTCCCAAGGGGGGGTGGGGGTGAGGGTGGGGGAGGGGTTTGTCTATTTGGGGACCCTGAAACGGACATTGTTTTCATAATGAGAATCCCGGGGCGGATGATGTAATTAGAAAGGTTAAGAATCTAGTCTCAAGGTGGGTTGTTCATGTCTATGCAGCCTTGGCTACGAACTTGTCTATTTCCTTTTGATATTGGGTGCCTTGTATGCTTTTCTCGGTTTTGCGAGCTTCTAATAAAATTGTTGTTATCTCTTTATAAATAAATAAAAACACTTCATCAACTAAGGTATTTAACCTATGTGGGCAAATGAACCGTCTAGACTGGACACTAGGTCATGAGCTCTCCAATTAAAAACAAAAACATCCACCATTTGGACTAATTGATGATATAGCCTTAGATATAACATTACTAGAATCGCCAACAATTACATTTATAAAAAGAAATTGCAAGAAATCCTCCCCCTAGGAACCTTGACCTCCAATTCAAATCCCCCAAGCCAAATTTCAATGAAAAGTTACTCTAATTCTACCTTTATTTACTCAAAGAATGGCACCATGCCAAACAGTCCTGCATTACATCAAGGAAAGAAACATAGCAGTTAAACTTTCATGCCCGGGAGGGGTGGACATCTCCGCTTCTCCCTTAGCCTTTGACCTCTTCTCATGCTCTGAGCAACCAATCCCTAAGCAAATCACACGCTGACACCCCTCGGAATTCTCTACTTATGAGGGTCCATTTGGTAAGGTGACTTTTTCCCACTTCTCCAACAAAGACTTTTCATGATTGAACATGTTGTTTCTTTCTTTTCGTCTCCCAATAAAGCACCATAGAACACAAGGGTTTTCTACTTTCTAGGAAAAAACCACCTCCTAACTGTTCACCTCTCCATTTTTTGTTAAACAACCAAGAAACCTTAAAAGGCTTTACGAAGTACACTCTGAATCTTTCAAACCTTAATGCAATGCATGAAAGAGATGATGGAGATGGTCAGCCTTCTCTGTTTCTTAAACATGAAATGCATATTCGGAAGACCATGTTTCTGTTTCAATGATGATGCAAGGTAACGATTTAATCCATTTGTTTTCATTTGAGAATATTCATGCTAGGAGTGAAGAACGAGACAAGAAGAGGGAAGGAAAGAATTGGGGATTAGAGAGCATAATGCCTATCTGCCCTTAAATTCCTATTTATAAAGTAACCCTAAACAATACATTACTCCACCGGAACACACAATACAGAACTCATGTACCGATAGATATCTTACACTCCCCCTCAAGTTGGAGCTTAGATATTGCAAATTTGCACATGCTCAGCTTGCACACAATCTCCTGAAGATGATGAGAACTGTAGGCATTTCTCAGAATTTTAGTCAACTGATTATTCATCCAGATAAACCACATGGCCAACAACTTAAAATAAATCTTCTCTCTCACAAAGTACAATCAACCTCTATAAGCTTTCAAACAGGAAAATTTCATGTCATTCAAACATCATTTGATACCCAAAAAGTGCCCTACCAAAAAACTGATAGACACACTTGAGGAGAATTAGTTCGATTCTAATTTGGGTAACTAACAAATGATTGCCAATAGGTCAAAAATGCATATCAGTACCTAATCTTCCATCAGATCAACCGTCAAGGTGGTCCAGATCTTCGATCCAAATGGTTGGATAGTCCAGATCCTTGATCAACACCCTTATATCGACCTGACCTTTGATCACCCAAATTGTGTTACCATATGCGCCATTCATGACTGGATTACGGTCAAGAAACCACACCAATAGTATCCTAATCATTTGATCAATTTCCTAACTTCTAGATGCTCAACAATGGTCCACTAAATGTCCAGTCATCGAAAGTTTAGGGTTCACCGCAAAATTTAGACTATCTCTTATCAAAGGCATGAAACATGTGTTGGACAGTCCAGATGGATGGATGAAAATGTCAGTCTTGGAGAACTTCAACCTAGTTCGCTCGCTTGGTGTACATTCAAAAAACCCAATTTGAATTTTATCATTTCAAGCTTTCAACTGTATCCAACTACTTATGGTAATCCAATCCAATAATGCATCCAATAGCAGGGAACGAGATAGATAAAAAAAACCGCACCAGCAGTAGTAGGCCGTTGGATGTACGGGTTTGAGTTAGCGATGCGATGGACCGTTGGAAGAGCTTGTTTATATGAGAATAAACCCTGGGTATCAAATCATCCGAGTTCTCGGCCTTGCACATCTCGTAGAGCTTCTTCACCTGCAGGGATATTCAAAGAATCGGCACGAGAAGATGAGGCGAGAAATTGTATGGGGGGGATTTTGAAATTGTCGTACGGATGGGAGGAGGGAAGGGTCGGAAGCGGGGTCGCTTGCGGAGGAAGAATCTCGGACGTTGGCGGAGAGAGATCTGATATGGAAATCCCAGTCCATGTCTCGATCGCTTGCCTTCGCCATCTTTTTTCGGATTCGGATTTTGGGAGCGAGATGGCAAGAGAAGGGTTTTAAATCGAGAGGGAGAGAAATGGTCCGGCGATTCGCACGTGGGATTGGAGACGCGATTCGTTGCGCACGTGCCAACCAGGACCGTATTAGGGGCTGTCCTAGGGGAGAAATGCGGAAGGCGCAGACAGGGTCAGAGGGAAACGGATTGGCGACTCCCTGCCACCAGCCCCGTGGTTGATGGTCAGTGCTCTGTGGGCCCCACCATGAGGTATGTGTTTCATCCATTCCGTTCATACATTTTTACAGATCATTTTAGTGCTTGATCCCAAACATGATAGGTATATAAATCTCATATGGACCACACCACGGGAAAACAATAGTGATTGGATATACACCATTAAAATTCTCGAAGTCCCGATGTACTGTTTATTTGACATCCAATCTGTTGATTAGGTCATACAGACCCAGATGAAGGGAAAAAACAAAGATCAAAATGATCCAAAACTTTTATTGCCCCCAAAAAGTTTTTAATGGTCAACATTCAATCAACATTGTTTCTTGTAATGTGATTCACTTGAGATTTGGATATACCTCGTTTTTTCTATCATATCATAAAATGATCTAGAAAAATAGATGGACGGCATGGATGAAACACATACATCATGGTAGGGCCCACATAGCACAGACCATCAGCCATTGGCCGGTGGCAGGGGAATACCCAATCCGTTTCCGGGTCAGAGTCGGCCAAGAGGCCACGGATCTCGCCCAAAACCAAACCATGACCCATTACTCTCTGACCGAACCCGACCCGCTTAAAATTTCAATAAATTAGTCAAGCTTGACCTGACCCGATTGATTTGACCCAACCCACCGTGACCCAACTCAAGTTTAAGAATAAAATATGACACTAAAGCTATCCACAACCTAGCTTAGATATGGTAGACACTTGTGTGATAAAATTTATCCTTCCCTTTTTTTCTTTATTTGGTTTTGGGTTTTGGGTTGGATTTGACTACGATATTGGCCCAACCCATTGGTAACGAACATGGGTGGGGTGGGGTGGGTTGGGTCAGGTGAGTTTGATAGGGTTCAACTCAAGCCTGACCAATATACTTAAATGAGTCATGTTTCTAGCTTGAGCCCAACCTACTCTCCATTTAGCTCGGCGAATACTCTAAAGGACTCGAGTTTATGTAACGCCCCGAATCTAAGATACCCAAGATACCCAATGTTTATGTAACGCCCCGAATCTTCAAGACTCGAGTACACGACCCGTTTCCCGAAAACCCGAGTGTTAACCTTAAAGGATGGTCAAACATAATATTTTTCTTTCATCAGAGTAAGCAAATGAGCGTAGTGTGGACAAATCAACATAAAGGAAAATTTCATTAACATTCAACTGTACAAGAAGCTGCCCATAATGTCTTATACAAACCAATGTCTCTGAATTTAACAAGTACAAGATTACAAGAATTTAATACATGAAAAATAGCAGGAAGCATATAAATATAAGCCGCAATATCACGCAGCACCTCCAGGCAAGCACAGTCGTGCATCCCTGGCGATCGTACCCTGCTCCTCATCAAGTCTGAAGATACATATCACCTAAGCCACCTGTACTACCTGTATAGTTATATATTTGATGGATGAGTGGCCAACTCAGTGTGAATTCCCCTCAAGATTACACACCGCCGCATTAGGTAAGAAATAGTATAAAACATCCAGACAACCAAAACAGAGTAAATGCAGTCTTATTAGATGCATGGATGCGTGAATGCAATCATCGCCCCGGGGATGCTCATCCGTGCGGACAGTGGGCCGTCACCCATGCAGTCATCGAACCTGGGAAATATCATCAGTCGGAACAATACATGTCATGTATGCATGATTAGCCAAGTCATTATTAGTCCATTTACAACCAGCCAATTTAGATAAGCTCAAAGGTCACTACGGGGAGCACATGGCCCAGCGTAGGCCGACAGCTCGGGCATAGTGTCCCATTCCCACCATCCCCGGCCCATGAGACTACCACCTTAGAATGTTTAATGAAACCCTACCGACTAGTGGTCAATCATATTACTGTATATGGGGCTTACCATCGCATGGTTGCACAGTATAAAACATCAAACCCATGTAAGGAAAATATCAAATAAAACCACGTAGGGCGAATATCAAAATATACCACATAGGGCGAATATCAAAACCATACGATGAAAACCATCCTTAAAAACCATTGAGCACAACAACCCTGGATGGTAGGCCCACATCAATGATCCATCTAGACCACCACTCAATAACCACCAAGTCGAAGGTCCATTACGATCACAACTAGTCAAGTTGCATCCCAAGTATGGGTGTACATTCATATGTGGGAATCCCCCACTAATGTACCAGTTTAAAGTCCATAAGCAATACACAGATAATCCACAAGCATGAACAAATATACAGGATGAACATTAAGCAGGCAATACAACAATTCAATTTCCACCAGCTAACACATGTGATTATAATGGAGAGATATCAATTATGATTTTTAATAAAAACTATAACTTAAGCAAATGAGAAGATGGAAAGCTCAAGGGGAAGAATCATCACCTTATACTTTGAACTGCCCACATTGTCGCTAGGACGCCCTTAGAGTCGAACCCTAACATGAATCGTAAGATCGTATGGTTAGATCAAAGTTCTATAAACTATCTATGGCCAAGATTATAATCTAAGGTTTGATCACTTAAGTTTAGGGTTTCACCCTATAGTCTAGGTCTAGGCTTAGGTCTTGAGATTTAAACTTCTAGCTAATGGATAATTAATTGAAATATTAATTTAATAGTTATAAGATATTTATTAACATCAATGTTGTGGCTAATGTTAGCTAATGTAGCGGCTAATGTTAGCTAATGTAGCAATGATAATTTTCATGATTAGTACAATCTAATATCCCAAAATGATTATTTAGGATGAAATATATAATAATACCATTTATTAGTTGCAATTTGTTTATAATAACTAGCTCTAGCATAATGACCTACTAATGGCTATCCATGACTAATAATATTAATAGTTTTATGGTAATGATATAATTAATATTAATTAATGTGACGCTAATAATCATTGCAGTAAACGGAAATAATATGTTCTAACGTCAATAATAATATTTTAAGAATGACGAATAAAATACTAATATTTTAATGATAATAACAATTTATATATATATATATATATATATATATATATATATATATATATATATATCAATTAATATAAGTATGGACACTTACTAACGGTTAGTCATATCTAACCGAGAAACTCTAAAAATGCTAATAATAAATGACAGTTGAAATAATACCAAACCGGACAGAAAGTGCGGCTCACCTAGTCGACTCAGTTCGAGTCGAGTTGACTCGGCCTTCTCCTTCTTCTTCCTTTTCTTTCTTTTCCTTCCTCCTTCCTTTCATTTCTTTCTCTCTCCTCTTCCTCTTTCTTGCTGGGAGTCCAAATGGATCAGGCCCACGCCTGGTTCAGTTCAGTCAGACTCGGCCTGATCCGAGTCAACTCGGTTCCAGCAGAACAGCAGCCCCACACTGCCCTTCCTTCTCCTTCCTTTCATTTCTTTCTCTCTCCTCTTCCTTCTTTCTAACTCCTCTCCTGCTTGCTGGAAACACCCAACAATGACCGAACCAGGCCCAAATCGAGTCGTGACTCGACAGTGGGTCGAGTGCAGCACAGGCGCACCCCCCCAACACTCTCTCTCTCACCCTCCCTGTCCTTCTTCTTCCTTCCTCTTCTTTCTTTTCTTTCTTTCCCCCTTCTTTTCTCACTCTCTTTTCTGCTCTCTTTCTCTGGTCAGCAGCAACAGGACCTACCCCAACCTGAACCGAGTCAGCGACTCGGTTCGCTGTACAGCAGTGTGGTGCAACAGTTGCTGCACCACCTCCTCTCTTTCTTCTCTCCTTTTCTCCTTTCTCCTTCCTTCTTCTACTGTTGGACTAGGCCAAGCCTAAACCCTGCTAAACCTAAACTCAGTTCAGACTCACCAACGAGTCGAGCTCAGCTTGGTTGAATCGAGTCAGTGCAGCATTGCACGCTCTCCCTCTCTATCTCCTCTCCTCGTCTCCTTCTCCTATTTCCCACTCCTTTCTTTCTCTCTTTCCTGCTTCTGCTGTTAAAGACGTCCAGCAGCGGGCGTTAAGTCCAGACGGACTCGGACAGACTCGTTTGGCGCAGGTTAAACGAGGAAGAAGGGCTGTTCAACAATGGCGGTTCTGGATTCCTTGCTTCTCTCTCTGATCCACTCCTTTAAGAAGGTTTGTATGGGCTCTAAGAAGCTTAGGGATAAGATTTTTTGAAGCTTAAAGGGGTTTAGGTTGGTGGGTTTGAGCAAAAGAGGTTGCGGCTGTTTTCCCTAAGTTTTAGCAAGAGATAGCAAGGGGTTGTTTTCTCTCCCTTCTTGTAGGGAGACCTAGCTCTCTAGAGCCATGGGATGCAATTTGGATGGCTCAGATTGCACTGACCTGAAGCTGTTTCCGGATACAGCTTGGAGGACCGAAACAGGCCACAGTTTGGTCGCTGGTTTTCTCAGAAAACCAGGATCCTTGCAAACAGCAATGGACGGTCGAGACACATCTGAATGGAGGATTGAGATTGGAGGATTTCTCCTCATGCGGATCGCCCTCGTGGAAGTTTCTGTTTTTGGAAAGGTTGTGCTAGTAGGCTCTCCTTGCACCACGAAATGTGTGCCCTAACGGACATGAAAACCTATTATGAAAGTTGGGTGTTGGTCGAGCACACGGCCTGAGTCAGATGGACGGTTCAGATCAGTCCGAGGAAACCTCATGGTGGCCCACTGATCAAACCCACGGACGCTCGTCCGCTGTTGGAAGTGAAGAGAGAGAGAGATTCTCTCCGTTTACGGAAAGTCACGGGTCAGATCCGTTTTGAGCAGCCTCCCCGGACCCGTGCATGGCGAATGCACCTCCTATGGTGCACACGCGACATCAGAGTGGGTTTCATTGTGATGTTAGTGGGAAATCCACTCCGTTCATTCGAATATATGGGTCATCTAAGGGTTATCGGCCAAGGATGAGGTGGATCCAAAGCTTTGGTGGGCCGTAAGCTACGATAAATGACTTTTAAATGTCTATAGTAGGAATCCGACGGTCAGATCGATTCCAAATCGATCATCAACGGTTAAAAGATACTTACGAATTTATTTAGGTGGTTGGGGCCACCCGTTCTATGTTTTTATAACATTAAATATTTTTATTAGGGTTAATTCAACATTTATTATTATTTATTTCTTTTAAAATCACATTGTTAAATGGTATAAAATTTTATTTAAATATCTAATAATTTTTGGTATACATGTTTATATAAAAAAAAATATTCAATACTATATTAATATTTATAATTCAATTATATATTGTAAAATTATTATTCATTATGTTTAGTTAATTTAATCTTATTTTCATAATATTTTGCATACATTAAATATATACATATTTTCAGACACTTATATATGATAAGTAATATATCAAGGCATATCTATAATTTTTCTGATCTATATTTGTGTAAAATATAATAAATTAAATAAATATACTTATTAAATACTATATGACTACCGGATGGTTCGTCTCGAAGATTAACGGATGAAATCTCTGATACATAGGTGCGTCCTGTTTTCAACGGTCAGATTTAAACTAGGATAAACGCAAGTGTTTACTAGGCCTGACTTGTATTTATGCTAAGTTTGATTATACGGTAACACCCGAGTACTAGGAAGTACAGGGTGTTACAGTTTAGTTTTCTTCCTTTCCATATTTTGTATGGAGAGGTCTTAGTTTTCTTAGATAGAATTCGGTTTAAAACTTGACACGTGGCTAACAGTGCTTCTCCCCATAGGTTTAATGACAACTGTGCTTGTATTAACATTGAGTTGACTATTTCTACTAATGTTCTATTTTTTCTCTCTGCTACACCATTTTGTTGTGGTGTATAAGGTGTTGTGTACTGATGTATTATGCCGTGTTCTTCATAATAGTTAAAAATTTATTAGAGAAATATTCTCCACCTCGGTCGCTACAAAGGATTTTAATATTTTTATCTAATTGATTTTCTACTTCAGATTTATAGATCTTGAATGCATTAAATGCTTCATCTTTCGATTTTAACAGATATACATACACATATCTTGAACAATCATCTATAAACGTTATAAAGTACCTTTTACCTCCACGGGTAAGAACGTCATTTAGTTCACATATGTCAGTATACACTAGGTCTAATATTTGAGATGACCTCTCAACGCTAGGGAATAGTTTCTTGATTATTTTAGACCGTATGCATACTTCACATTTATCTTTGTCACTATCATTATATGATATTAGGTTGTTCTTAGCCATGAGTTTTAAGGTACTGTAGCAAATATGGGCTAGTCTACCATGTCATAGCGTTACAGACTCAATCATGTAAGCAGAAGAATTCTTTTCATTCAAAGATAATTTGATCATCCCATTACAAGCGTATCCCTTACCTACAAAGTTCCCGTTCTTGGACAAGATCAACTTGTCTGATTCAAACACAACCCTAATCACAGGTTTGCTTAAGAAATCCCCTGAGACAAGATTCCTCCTTATGTCTGGGACATGCAGTACGTTGGTCAGAATTACCTTCTTTCCAGAGGTAAAGAATAATTCCACGGTTTCTTTGCCTGCAACTTTCGATCGTCCTTCATTTCCCATTTGAACCTCTTAACCATTGGTCTCGTCTTCATAGGTTTTGAAGGCAGATCGATCGTTGCATACATGGACTGTGGCACCTGTATCATACCACCAACCAGGAATTTTATCTTGAACTAGGTTCACTTCTGTGACCATGGCTACGATTTCATCATCTACTGCATTAGCCTCTTTCTTAGGCCTTTTTCGGTCCCTACAGACTCGGGCGAAATGTTCGGTCTTGCCGCAGACATAGCAAGCTCCCTTAGGTTTGCTGTTTTTTTTCTTTTGGGTTTTCTTGAATTTCCCTTGATCTTTGTTAGGTTTAAGGGAATCTGCTTTCTCATAGGAATTATTTTGGAATGGCCGTTCTACTGCGTTCACCTTGGATGAGGATGCACCATTAGCGTCATCCTTTTTGTCTCGGTTAAGGGATTCTTCTTCTATACGAAGATGCTTCTGGATTTGTTCTAGGGTGAACTCTTCGGATTTATGCAGTAGTTTCTTCCTGTAGTCTTTCCAGCTCTGAGGCAACTTTGCGATTATAGCTCTGACTTGAAAGGATTCAGGAAGATCGATTTTTATAGCTTTTATTTTATTTACAATAAGCTGCAATTCTTGGATTTGGGCAAGCAGCGGTAGATTGTCTACCATCGTGAAGTCGAAATACCTGACAATTAGAAACTTCTGTATACCTTCCTCTTCAGCCTTGTATTTGTATTCCAGTGCGCTCCAAATTTCTTTCGTTGATGTGGTCCCCGTGTACAAATCATACAATCGATCAGAGAGAGCATTGAGGATGTGGCCACGACACAGCAGTTCATCTTCCTGTCGCTTGATCCTAGCAGCCACTTGTTCTGGAGTGTCAGTGTCCTTTGCTTCAGGCAGAGGCTGGAGAGTCGGGTCCAAGATGTAGAAGATCTTCAGAGCGGTCAACAAGAATTTCAGTTTGTCCTACCATCTAGTGAAATTTGAACCATCTAATCGTCCAATCGGATCAGATCCTAGTTCATCAGTTTGACTGATGCAACACTTTCGGTGTCCATTGTATCACGCTTTAAGATTGTTAAGAAATTTGATTGGATACACTGAAAATATTAAAAATAAATAATTGAAAAATAACAATTTCACTAGGCTGAATCACGTATAAAATACGATGTCCTTAAAGCGTGATTCATCCCCTTATCACTGTTGATGGGTTACAGACGAATTGCTTCCAGGATAAGACAAGCCTTATCTGGATCTAACGTGCAGCAATCACGATAGGTCCACTATGGAATAGTTTTAACGTAGTAGATTTCTTCTGACAGATTTAGACGGTAGAGATGATCACAGTATTCTAAAATGGAGCTATGGACTGTATCTGATTTGATGGGAGAGATGATGTGTTGAGATGATGAAATCGGACTGGAATGATCCAGTTTATATAGGCCTCAGGTTTAGACCCGTTGCTGTGTGGTATTCAATGGTCCAGAATGTTTGAAAAACGTTTCTGGCCGTTGTCCATTAATCCTAGACGTTTCTGGTCATTAGATCAGAAGATCTGACCATTGGATCATCTTGGCCCGTCTGTTTTCGGACTGTTTGGCTTTCAAGGCAGAGCGCCGTTTTTAGAAATGGCTGGACATTTCGGATTCTAGATCCGACCGTTCTCAGTCACCTATAAAAACCCAGGCTGATTTCAGATCCACACTGCCCTAGGGCTCTGACCAGACTCATCGCACCGTCTCGCGCCGATTCGCGTAAGGTTGCGAGGGAGCGACTCCTCTGGACATGATGCGGACGTGCGAAGTGTAAAGTGCGCCATCTAGAGCCACTACAGCCACATTGCCCTCGCCCTCGCCCTCACCCACTCCCACGCCCGTGCTCGTGCCCATGCTCGAGCCCGAGCGCGTGTGCATGTGTTTCAGTGCTTTGCACTGGAACATGCAACCCGTGTTTCATTTCCTCCAAAAAGCTCCAAGTAAGAATACCCTTCTCAACATCTCATATAAACCACAAAACTATCTTTTGCATTTCCGATGTGGGACAAAGCACACACACCGCACTTTTTAATTCAAAAAATTCAAAATCGTTTTTGCGGGAAAATCCTGAAATTTTGAAAATTCGAATTTTTATTTTTTATTATTGTTAAAAACCACTGATTTTCAACACTAAGTCCAACTAGATAAATAGATAAGTTGATTCTTAGGCCAAACTAATCATCAAGTAAACCATAAAAATGAGTCTACATATTCAAAATACTTGTAATGTGGAACAAAACTACGGTGAATGCACACAAACAACATTCTTCCAATATTCACTTTATGGTTCAACAATAAATACAGTACAAAGATGCAAAACAGAAGTAGATAGGAAAAATTGTTTCAAAGAATACTGAGGTAATCACTATAACAATTTTCATGCACATATTTTAAACAGGCTATCATACAAATATCACTTCCTGTCAGACAAAGATCAATGACCATCTAAAGATAATTTTTACAAAAATAGGTCCAATCATCATATAATCCATTCATTTGTTAAAAATAAAATATATATCTCAAATAAATCTAAAATATTGGGAATGAAGAAGATACAAAATATTCAAAGAAAAATCACTTCATATTACAATTGAGGGCTAAAAGTTAGTCTAATATGTTTCAGACAATGTGGGTCATATGATGAGTGGATCATCTTGTTTTTTGGGCCCAAGCCCTAAAATCAACAAGCAAAACTGATGCATGGCATGGATTGAGCATACAATAGATGGCAGTGGACCCACTGTCATGGCCTCACTTAATTACACCACCTCATTTTTTAATGGACGTGGATTGTCTACGACAACTAGGTGGGGCCATATAATGTTGTGAGAAACCCACTCCATCCATCCGTTTAGAAAGATCATGTTAGGACATGGACCCAAATTTTAGGTACATTCAAAACTCAAGTGGGGCGCAAGACAAAAAATAGAATTAGGTGAATGCCCACCATTGAAACATTCATGTGACCATGGAAGTATTGGATCGGGCTAATATTTATGTATTTTCAGTCCATCCCATCATGAATGACTTTATTAACGGTATGGATGACATACAAATATCACGATGGACCTTGGGGAGGTTTCAATGGTAGGCATTTCCCTATGCACTTTCTTCTTGTTGTGCAGCCCGCTTCAGTTTTGGATCTGCCTCATTTTTAGGCTCGTGTCCTAACATGATCTAGAAAAACGAATGGACAAGTTGGATTTCTCACAAACATCCGATGAGTCCCATGCGACAATAGTAGTAATTTGCGTCCATCTTCATATCAAAGAAAGGAAAAGAGGGGTGGCATGAAACCCTACTTAGAGAAGCAGAGAAGCCTAAATGAAATTACAGAGAGAGAAAGAGAGAGGAGGTGCATTTCTCCTTGCATTTTTATTAAAAAGCAATCAGTTAGCCTATTTCAAAGTTACAGGTAAGTCGAAACTCAACCTTACTTTCTATGAGATTTTTGCAACTGTTTATTGTAAAAAAGTTATAGGTTGAAAGAAAGTTATAGGTAACTTTTCTCTCCCAAACACCATCTATAAGGAAGTTGCTTGTATATTTCACACATTTTACACAAGTTACAAGCATCCAAACAACCACTAAATGACCAATGGACTACCACACAACCTTTCAAGCTCTCCAAGACATGTTCCACACCCCAAACGATCACACTAGATGGAGACAATCCTCAATCTATGATCGTTTTTCCTACATATGCACTTATCCACTTATCGAGTTCAAATCAAAATCTTTTAGAAAAGCTCTTTAATATTTAAAAAATGAATACATATATATATATAATATATATATATATATGTATGTATGTATGTATGTATGTATGTATGTATGTACTAAAATTCGTTTAGCTAGATAAGTGGTGCGGATTGAGCCACATGGCATAAAAGATATTTGAGAAGCATGCGCAGAGATTTAAAGGACAAGTCATCTCTTTAGGGTTGTTTTTGGTATTTAGATTACCTCTAGATAATAGTGAGCAACTATTCCAGCCATATCAGCCCTTAGAGCATATTCTGAGCATCCAACAAAGATAAGATCATAGTCAATAAATGTAACGGCTCTTTTCCAACTGGTTACATGTGAAAGCGCCAAGTGGACGGGCAGTTGTTCTCTTACCACTCCCGGAAGGCTATAAATAGCAGAAGCAGATCCAAAGCAAAGAAACCCCCTCTCCGAACCCAAAAATAAAAAAAATACAAATCCAGTGCAACATTGTGTATCTAGGTTTAGTTCTCCACTGCTTAGCAGCAGTGGACCCTTAGGATAGGTTTAGTTTGAGTTTGTCCCTGCGCATATGTCAAACTGACTCTTAGTTGTAGCTAATAGCTATAATTTGCGTCTGTGTATTGGATCTAAAGGAAGACCTTAGTATTAGGAATCCATCTATCTATACTCATATGCTGGACCGACCATAGTTGTAATCTCCAACATTGCCTTTGCATCGTTCACCAACACGTTGTTCTCGAAAGCTGCTTGTTGCTCTCAACCAAGTCAATGATCCCGTTGTAGTGGCAATTCATGTCTTTCTCTGCATTCACCTCTCTCTAATCTTTTCCGTTTCGACCATACAACTATTACACCTTTGAAAGTCCTTCAATTTTTAAGACAAAAAAGAGATCATTGGAGGAAGAGCCCCAAACTTTGGCAATTACATGAGTAACGAGCGCGCGATAATTAGATGAATAGACGAACAATCAAGCAAGCGATCAAACCTTAATTTATCTCAATGCTAGAGGTCGATGGTCATGGTTTGAATTGGACCCAATCGGTTCTGGCATGCCCGCAATCCACATACATATTTTGTGTGGCTGAATTCGAGACCAACAATATTTAAAAACAAGTTACAAATCATCGTCTCACAAAACTCAATAATATTGTAGTGAATATCTTAAAATGCATAATCATGATCTTAGAAACTTGATATTGTTACCAAGAGGTCTTTTCCATGAAATTACGCAATTCAAAATTAACTAAGCCACTTTCCAACGATACATCTACTGTCAAATCAATCGTGACCATTATATTGTGTGCTAAAATAGCAACACTCAATATCATCCTCTTATACACAAAGATAGGTAGATGAGGCTACAAGGGTCACTTATAAGATCATCTTGCTCACACAACACGCTAATTAAATTAAATGAAGCGTCAGTAGATAAAACACTCATGGAGTATATTCTAACTAATGATGCCTAGGCCATATGATTGTTCACCCACCGTCACCGTAAAGTACACATTATTAGGCATACATCTAGCATGTAATGCATAGATCCCACCTAAATTGTGCGATTGCTAACTCAACTCAATTATTCCCAACTTAGCTCAATACAAGTCATGACGTCATGATGAGATAGAGATCCTGCCTAAAGCTATGAATGGTGGCTCAATAACTCCTAACCTTGTTAAATAGATGCCATGCCTAAAGCATGTGAGTGCTATATATAGCTCAATACTCTTAACTCTACTATCATTGTGAACCTTATTTAACTCCAAAAGGCTCATCCCTAACCACCAAAAACTATCAATTGTGTGATGGCATAGGCCAATAAACATTAAAACATGCAAATATCATCTAAACATTGCTCAACACATTATGAATCCAATAAAAAATATAGTTATTAGTAAAGACGGTTGTACCTTAACTCATACTTTCTCGTCTTTTATATTATTATAGTAGGTGGTTAAACCTTAGTGTACTTCTTTATCCTTAGCATGTCTTCCACGCACATGTTAGGGATGATCAATACCCGTGCAAGAGGGGAAGGCTGAATTGCTAACAAAAAAATAAAATAATAATTATAATAAAGGACTAACAATGAATACATGGTCCACCACTGATGACTTAAGGCCTAATAAGAATTAACTACATATGAATATTTAATTAATGTGTCATTTAAGGAAATTTATTTCATTATAACAAGCCTTAACTATAAAACATTAATAATTTATAATACCTACTCTCAAGGGTATATGGACTCCATTCCATCTCATGGGTGTAAGTCTCAAATGTTGAACAACGAGACCTCAATCATTGCAACCAGTTGAGAATATAATAAAAACATCTTACATAGTCACCACACTTGCACTTTCAACTGATGTGTTGTCCATTCTTATGAAGATAAGACCTTCAGCAGCATAAACAACACCCAAGGCTCAAAAATCACATAATCCACACCCTTTTGAGCTATTATAAAGCATGCAATATATTTAACTTCCATAGTTAAAATGACCATTGAAGATTGTTTCTTATTAAATCATAAAAAAATATCCCCATTCATCATAACACATAACATAGAGTGAACTTTGCTTTCATCTTGATTATCTTCCTAAAATGCATTTGGAATAAGCGTGTGCCTTTTATTTAGTGCCTTGATAATATAACATGTATAATCCGTTGTTTATATATATATATATATATATATATATATATATATATATATATATATATATATATATATATATATATATATATATATATATATATATATAGGGAAAAGGTACTATGCGCTCGAGCTGATGGGAACGTCCCATGAGGTCGAGCTGTATGGGCCCCACTGTGATGCGTTTCAAACATCTACCCCATCAGTCAGATGCACCATTCCATCGTGGGCCTAAGTCTCAAAAATCAAGTCAATCCGTGACTTGTGTGGGCCACACCAGATACAGAAGTTGAGAGGGGCCGTGCACCATTAAAACATTCATAATCATTTTTTGGGCCCACTGAGATGTGGTTTGCAAATCCAGCCCATCCATTATGTGTGTCCCACTTAGATGAGGGTTCAGACCAAGTTTCAACAGCATTTAAAACTCAGGTGGGCCCCACCAAGTGCTTTTATATGTTTTTGGCATGTCTTCACATGTTTTTAGATGGTATGGCCCACCTGAGTTCCGTATATGGCTGATTTTTGGGATATCCCATAATTTAAAGGGGACCCATCAAATGCACGGTGTTGATGGTCGACACACATCACGGTGGGGCCCACACAGCTCGACCTCATGGGAGGTTATCATTAGCTCGAGCGCATAGTAACCTTTCCCACATATATATATATATATATATATATATATATATATATATATATATATATATAGTGAAAAATCTCCTTGACTACTATTAATGTGCTTACCCTAGGTAACTCTAATATCAATCTATAAGGACTACAACATGACATAAACCTTACCTACTACATTGCATGACATAGTACTTAAGGCTACCTATTGCACTAATATAAGACTAGATGATATAAATTGCCTCTCAATATCATATTGGGGACATATTTCTATTCAACTTGTAATATTTGTCAATATATAGAGGCTTCAATTTGTTAAAAATTGTATATTATGAATTCCTCTAAGATTTTTATATATATAATATATCTATAATAATTTCAAAACATTTGTAAGCGATCTTTTATTATTTTCACTGCCAGCATAAAATTTATCTTAAAATGTCTTTTATTTCAAAATTAGATGGTAGACATTCCTTGATTGGAAAGAAAGTTGGACCCTAGGACCATTAGTGGATATTTTATCGGCTATCCTAAAAGGTCGAAGGGATTTAGGTTTTATTGTCCTTCTCACACTCCAAGGATAGTTAAATCAGGGAATGCAAAATTTCTTAAGGACAACGATAGTGGTGTACAATGTAGGAACTTTATCTTTTAGGAGCAAATGGTGACTAATCCTATATCAGTTATAGGAGCCGATCAACTTATTCCTCATTACATAAATAGGGATGCAAGGAAAGATCAACCACAAGCTCCATAAGACACTCCCATGATATAAAAATCACCTAGTCAAGAAGAAGTGCCATTAAGGAGATCCATAAGGGAGATGAAATCAGCGGTACCCGACGATTACGTTGTGTATCTTTAGGAGCATGAATTTGATATAGGTGTGAAAGATGACCTTGAATCCTACACATAAGCCAAACAAAGTGTACTCAATGGATCAATGCCATGGCAAATAAATTAAAGTTTATGAAAGACAACGATGTCTGTAATTTAGTCGATCTACCCAAAGGGGTGGTATTGATTGGTTGTAAATAGGTTTATAAAACCAAGCGGGATGACAAAGGGAAGATTGAAAGATATTAAGCCTGGTTAATCACTAATGGGTTCACTCAAAAGAAGGGCATTGATTTTAAAGAAACTTTTTTTAATTACCAGTCTCTAAGAAGTACTACTTCCGAGTTATTATAGTACCGATGGCTCAATACGATCTTAAGCTACAACAAATGGACATAAGGACTGTATTTCTCAATGGAGAACTAAAGAAGAACGTGCATATACTACAACCAGAAGGTTTTAAGGTCCACACATCTGAACATTTGGTTTGTAAGGTAAAGAAGTTCAGTTATGGTTTAAAGTAAGCATCACATTAGAGGTACTTGAAATTTCATGAGGTGATTTCTTCATATGATTTTAAGAAAAGCGCTACTGATAAGTGTATATACAAAGATTAGTGGGAGCAAGTTTGTATTCCTAGTACTATATGTCGATGATATTCTACTAGCGTGTAACGATAAATGAATGATGCTTGACGTCAAGGGATTTCTATCACGAAAATTTGCAATGAAGGATCTTGGTGCCACATCATTTGTCACCGGTATATAAATATACCATGAAAAAGAAAGAGGTAATTTTGGATTATTATAGAAAACCAACATTAAAAGGATTCTTAGCAGATATGACATGCAGAGTTGTGCGCCAGGAGAGACTCATGTTGTTAAGGGCGACAAGCTTAGCCTCTTATAGTGTCTAAAGAATGATATCGAAAAGAAGGGAATGCAGGATATCTCATATGCATCTGCAGTGGGTTGCATTATGTATGCGCAGGTCTGCACTTGACTTGACATAACATTTGTGGTTGGAATACTTGGGAGATACATGTCGAATTCAAGAATGGATCATTATAGAACTGTAAAGAAAGTGATGCGGTATTTGTAAAAGACGAAGAATTTCATGCTCACATACAGACAGACTGATCGATTGGAGCCAATTGGATATACAGATTCAGACTTTGCTTGGTGCCTTGACAGCAAGTCCACATCAGGGTATGTTTTTATGATGGCTCGTGGAGTTATTTCATGGAAGAGTGCAAAATAGGCAATTACAGCTTCATCCACCATTGAAGCAGAATTTGTCACTTGTTACGAAGCCACGTACTAGGCGATCTTCTTACATAACTTTATCTCAGGGCTTCAGGTTATGGACTCAATTCCAAATCCTATAAAAATCTATTGTGATAACACTACAACAATATTCTTCTCTAATAACAACAAAAAGTTCATCTGAGTTGAAGCATATAGACTTAAAGTTTCTGGTTGTGAATGATAGAATTCAGGACCGTCTAGTGTCTGTATAACACATTAGTATGAAGCTGATGATTGCGGACCCACTAACAAAGGGCTTATGTGTCAATGCATTTAAGGAGTTAGTGAATGACGTGGGATTGGTTAGCATTAAAGATATTTTAATTAGTGGGAGATATAGATACTCAAGTTATGAGTTATTATGTTTTATTCAGTACATTAGACAATTTAGTTCAATTTTTTATGGTATCACAATTTCTGTTTCTTAAAGTAAAGTTTTCATGTGCAAGGTTAAGTAAGTGAACGGAATGCTTTAAAGTTTCGAGGATCGTGTCTCGTCATGTTGCAAGAAATGCAATGATGACAGTCATTGTTCCATAGTAATAGTCTTAGTGGACTGGATTATTAGGGGTACTACTCTTTGACCCATAATAAATATCTAGTATGTTTTCAAGCTCGTAAAGTTATACTATACCAATCTGTTGCATATATAACTATACCATTAGTGGACCAAGTGGGAAAATGTTAGAGTTTGTGGCCCACTTATGGTATTAGTGGATAAAGCAATAGAGTGGATGGTTTGGATTGACGGAATGTGTTAAAGGTAGGGCCCACAATATGTGTTGTGTACGGCCTTCACATGCACTATCATGTACCATACTCAAGGGGAATTTGAGTTTGGCTAGGGAATTTGAGAGAGGAAGAGACAGTGGCAAGCCAATGATGGGTAGGGCTTTGCCGCCGACCCCAATGTATTTAAAATAAATATCCCGGTCCTCGACTCGATACCCTTGGTATTAAGATCCCATTTTCCATTAAAACAGAGGGTATTTGAGAAGGTAGCATCAGGTTCCATCTTCGTTTTCAACGAACTCACCATTACCATCATTAATGGCGGATTTCAGACTTGTCTCAGGTAAGGTTCGAGACCCTTTTATTATTCCGTTGTTATCATGCGCAAGTAGGGCTATTTACAAGAAATACTCAAAATACCTTATTTCGTTGAGTTGGGTCTCATACAATTAGAGTCAGGGGCCCCAAACCCCCTCCCTCCTCCCTAAAAAGAAAACTAGGGCATTACATGATATAACTTCCCTTACATTATTCTGTAGAATACGATACATCTATCAAACACATACATGTGCTAAGTGATGTAGAAGATTTATCTCACATGCATGTACCTTAGTAAAACCGCATTATACTACTAGATTAATTAATATGGCTTGATTGTAGATTTGTGGCTCTACCTTCATTTGAAGGATCTGATCATTATGCATATGCATGAAGATCACATTGTCATATGGGTAAGGGTGGTAATGTGTAACATCTTGAATTTTTGTTATTTTGGATTGCCAAAAATCCTTTAATTTTTTTTTATATAACTAGCCACGTCGTCACTTACTGACCCTTGACACTCGAAGTGATCCTATACGCGGCTGGTACCGATAAAGAACTGTACAAATAAAATTGATCAACCGTAGAAAACCAAAGAATCCGACCGATCACTTAAACATCGAGTTTAGCCCCATGATTTGTTCATATAGGGCCCAAATCTAGCCAATATATTACTGACCAATCGAGATAACCATAACCAAATAAAGACATACCTAAAGCCAAGACAACGATGAGTCGGATCTTGATTTATAAACCAAATTAACCCGGTCACTCATTTAGCTTAAGAACCAACAATCTAGAGTGATCATGACCAAATCATCATTTTCGCTAATTTCGAATAGGCCACACTGTGAACTTAGTTAATCCAGACCCTAACAACTATGCCCAGGAAATCTCCCTACCCAATTTATTTCAGAAATGCCCCGATCACCCAAACAAGCTCTATACCGCTCGTTAGTGGGCCATTAGTTTCTAAATTATAGAATAATGTCCATCTCACTGGGCTTGACGTCCATCACGGACGGTGGGCCCAAACGACGCCTTGAACTGCACAACTTGGACCATGAAGTAGAGCTTGAAAGACGCGACTCTCCGGGACTTGAACCTAGAACTTACGTGAGTTGGCCCCGCCACTAAAATGGCAAAGTTGAGAGTTTCCAGCCATTGAATTATAATCAAACTCAGGCCATGAGTCAGGGATATTTCCCTGCTCATATCTGTATAATTGTGGGCCCGATCTATCATCAGTGACCGTTGATCGCAAATCGGCCCCCTGCGATCAATTGACTCATCCGTTTGCCACCAAACTTGGGACAACCCTTCATCTGACTATGAGACACTTATTCCATAGCACGAATGAGCCAGAGGGCCACTGGGACAGCCCCAAAGGCCAAAAATACACTCACCAAGAGTATATACATTAGGTCCAGCCTTCCCAGGGCCAAATGAGCTAATTTCCAGGCTGTATAAACTCTAAAAATCTTCTCCCACCCTCTCATACGAATTTTCCAGCAAAGGAGAGAGAGAGAGAGAGAGAGAGAGAGAGAGAGAGAGAGAGAGAGAGCTCAAAGGGTAGGAATTGAGAGAATTCCCTCTCCTACCACGACCTCACGCCGGAAACTGCATCTCTGCCGCCACAAGAAGTGATTTGCTACGATCCAAAAGGTAACCACCTTACCATCCCCCTAATTCCAGCAAGAGGAGCCACATGCATGTGTCCTAACCTACAAATCCATGTGACACAGGCTCTGACGTGTCAACGCACGAGTCTGACACCCCAAAAGCCACTCCACAAGCCTTCGGCAACCTCTAGGTGTGGACCATTAGCTATAGGTGACCATTTATCAAATTTAGGAAAAAATTAGTGATTATGGCTGTAGAATTTCCTTGCATGTCAGTTGCATGTATGTTAATTGTGGAATTGGACTGTTGTTTCGAATGTTTTCCGATTTGGAGGGAAATCGGGCTCTCAAGCGCCCAAGATCCTTGCATTACCTTAATTCCTGATATTCATGAGCATAAAATTAAGACACATTCCCCAAATTCTGAAACAAATAGGAAATTTTCGCTGCATGTCCCCTATGCACATGATTAATTACTGATTTTCATTCTATGCATGATTGTTTCTTTGAAATTAAGCTTGTTTACATGTTTATTGCTGTATATACCGAAACCCCTCACAACTAGAAGCAGACCAACATCTATTTTAGTATCATTCATTTATATCCTGCCCCCTTTCCAGATCGGCCAGCAAATTTTAGAAGCCACATGGGCGACCCCTCTGGTAGGGCCGTCCATGACCAAATTTGACCCAATTAGTCGAATTACGGATAGTCGGTGGTAGTCAGACTACGCGGGACGTTGCTCTCAATGCCGTACGATTCGTAGTTCATCTAGAGGGGATAAATTGGCTCACCAGCTGGCCATCCATGTTCGTTAACCATGTATGTACACGTCTACCTGCATATGAAACGCCACATACCTTTGAGGGGCCATTATTAACCGTTAATGATACGATCCCCAAGACTCATGAGCCAGGCATGGTGGTATAGGACACCGTGTCCGAGCTGTCAGCTTATGCTGGGGTGATGAGCCTCCCCGTAGTGACAAGTGAGAAACTAAGACTCCGTAGCCGGGCATGGTGGTATAGGACACTGTGTCCATGCTGTCAGCCTACGATGGAGTGACGAGCCTCCCCGTAGTGACTAGCGAGCATAGGAGGTGATAGGTCCTTGTTCGAATGGCCCCCGTCAAATTACCCGGCCGATGGTTCCGTACCAGATTACATTTCGAACGACTTGGACATGAATGAAATTGGGCGACGAGCCTTCCTTGTGGTGATTTGGTTATGTAACAAGCCCGTACCTCGGAACTAAGTGATCATACTCGGTGCTTGGGTGACGACCCATATCGAGTTGATCCTCATACCTTTAGGTATTATGCCTTACCTTTGAAATTATTGATTTGTGAGACAGATGGATGATACCTATATTTAGACTATGGATCGCAGACTCAGAACCGCTACAGTCGCCCTGGGCTAAGTGATATGGATAAGGCCATTGATTAAATGGAGGCGTTTCAACTTCCCTAATCATGCTGGATGAATAGACTTAATTAAATACTCGGTTAACATCTCACCATCACATTGCATTAGTTAGGATTGGCGATTCGGCAGTCAAGGTCGCATTGAGGGAGTGTTGGGCATTGCGATCGTTAAACGTTGTTGCCTGAGGGAGCGTTGGAAGTAAGGGCATGCATCATATCAATAAACCATGCATATGCATTAATAAGAGTAGTTAGGATTTTATGAATGATTTTTTTTCACTAACTTTCTCCATGTATTTGATAATATGCGTAATTTATTGATAATGGAATCCGCTGAGTTGATCACTTGCTCCCACTTTGAGACGGTGTTTTAAAAGACCAACCAGACCCTATCTTAGATGCAGGTGTCATGGAGCTAGACACACTGGATGTGGTGAGTATAGACGAGGAGGAGGAGCTCTCCTACTTTCAGCTTTTGGGCGGATCACCATAGGCTGTCCTAGGACTAGTGATGAGGTTCAGGACAAGGTTTATATTTCTGCATTATATGTATTTTTATGGGACACGGTCCCTCACGTTCACTTACATTATCTTTTTGTCGGATCTGCTTACTCTATGATAGTTGCACATGTGTTTACTATTTTAGTCTTGATTTATGGTGCATAATCCACTTAAATTTCTCCATTGCTTATGAAACAAACTAATTATCCATATTTTGAAACCCAATAGGGCATAAGTGGCACCTGGGAATTCGGGAGCCGAGTACCTACTCGGCCCCCCGAAATCCGGGGGGTTACATAATGGGCCAAATAGCCCGCACAACCTGATGAACCCAACTAGGACTTTAGGCTTGGCTTGGACCTAGTAGCTTGGCCCTTGAGTTAGGCTTAGGCCTCATATGCATGGCCCGATCAATTTTTGAGTTGGGCTTAGGCTCAAATCATTTTAGCTTGACCTAATCTAGCCCGGTTCGATCCAATTTTACATGTGTTATATCCTACGTAAGCTATTTTAATCCTTAGTTAGGTAACCATTTATCTTGAATGCAGAGCTTTGATTTCATTATGTGTTTTTTTTTTTTAAATTTAAAAAAAAAAAAAAATTTATTATTTTTTTTATGCATGTGTGGACCACTTGATAAATGGATAGATTAGAAAAATCAAGGAGAAAATAAGAGTTATATCAATTTTTGGGTTAATCAAGTCAGATTGCGTCCGATCAAAGTTTTTTTTTTTGGGGTTGGGATTGGGCTTGCTGTGCCAGGCCCATGCTAGGCTTAGGCCCTAGTCATAAGTGCCAGGTTGGACCTGGGTGTAGCCTAGCCCAACCCATACTCGGCCAATTACCACCCTTACGCGTGGGCTGATTGTAGATTTATGGCCTTATATTAATTTCAGGGGATTATATTTTTGTGATGTGAATGTGGATTTGACCATTATATAGCTTGATTATAATCTATCTTTGACAGACAAGATCTTAACAATATGCATTTGTATTCAACTATCATATAGGCCCATTGTTGATTTATTGCCATCTTCTATTGGAAAGATTGTTTATTGAGACATGCTAAAGTGATCTGTATAAGAATTAGGGGGCCGTTTGGTTATGAAAAAAGTTTCATTCACATAACCTTGTTTAGATAGGATACATGTCCATGATTTCTCAACAACTATTGACATTTTAATTCAAATAAAACCAAAGACAAGACTGTCCAAAAAGCTAAACATTTTATTATGGATTGTGCATTCAATATTAGCATGTCTTTTTTACATTGGCCAACAAACACGCATGCGCACGCACATGCGTATGCCCACGTTGGCCTTTGATTTTTGAAAACCTTGAGCGTTTAGTTTCAATGCCTAAAAACAAACTTCTCGTTAGAGCAAGTGAACATTACAAGTAAGAAAAGTCCATGTAAGACTTAGTTTTTATGATAGGAAAAATGATCCGATCTAGTGTACACACTAAGAGAAAGGGTTGAAATTTGGCTTTCCTTTGAAAATGGACGTTACCATTGCATTTGTATAATGAAAGGGTTGAATCATTTAGTTTGCGATATTTTAGTTATTCTCTAATTTATAAGCATCCGATGTATCTATATATTCCAAAAATACTTTTCACTTTCATATTTAAGAAAGCATGCTTTGGAACATATTAATAGTGGACCATCACGAATTGCAATTAGCAATGGACTTGGACCGTCGCTTGCTCTGTCATGTGGAATTAACAAACCACAAAAATTAATAAATACTAGATTATTGAAAGAATTTAATCAAACATCTGATATGTAGGTGTAAAAAAATCCCATATCACCCCATTTCACATCATGGATTTATGATTTAAGATTTAAAAAGAACCTGCTACAGGGAAATGGAGGTGAGCCTCCCACATTCTTCGGATCACATCAAGGATCCATTCTGCTGTCAGATTCACCCAAAGGCTCTACTGAATGGTCTAGCAATGAAACCAGCCCTGTCAGTGGCCACATTTAGCAACCGAGCTCGGTTATACGATGACTTCCCTTCTAACCCAAGCCTTGACATCCTCCCAATCCAATCTCTCATCTCTCTCAACTGCTGAACAATGCTTTTGAATGACATTAAAACACATCTCCCTTTCCAATTAATCCTCTACCAAAAATTACAAAGATTCATGAAAGTTGCTATGTTTTTCACACATTGGAAAAGAGAAAATTAGGGTTTAGTGATTTATACGACAATGCGTCCTTATGAGATCTAAATAGGATATCAAATGCCTTTTGAATATCTTTGGAGATATCAGGAGCTTCATAATCGTCGGATCTACCAATCAGTCAATGAGAAATTAGGGAGGGAGAGGGATGGACAGGTTAGTAGAGGAGAGGGAGAGAGAGAAAGCAAGAGAGGAAGAGGAAGAGGTTGGGGATTTTTTTATGAAAGAATAAAATGAAATCGGGGGTTGGGATTTTTTCATGGGATGTGGACTCTCGCAATGGTCCTCTCAAATTCATAACTATGCGACGGATATGGTCCGTCGCAAAATACCAACAGACCATGTCCGTCGCTAATTCATTACTTTATGACGGTTCTCAATTGTAAAATCTTACCTAGGACTGCCAAAAACTATTCGGCGACATTTCTTGCATTAGTGAAGAGGTCCCTAGCAAATTCTACTGACACAATGAGTTTGTCATAACCAAGCCTCTTTTGCGATGGTCCAGATCTGTCGTAAATGCCGTCGTAAATATGAAGAGATTAAAAGCTATGTATGCATGTGCAATAAAACTTGTATACACACACATGCTAGCACAGTTTTTAACCCATCCATCAGGTTGTCAAACTTGTATATGTTTTTTCAAAAAGAAATTTAGTTTAATCATGTGGGCCACTAATAAAAACATGCAGATGGATTCAAAGGCGTACATTTGTTTTGCAAGTTGTAAGTATTTGATGTGTAGATCAACTTTATTCTTAGGTGAGGGCATCAATATAAAAGTACAATTTTGATGGATAGAATAGACCTTGGACCTATCATGCCATGCTGGTACATGACGTGTATATGAGTGGACCTCTTTTTCTATAGGCTCATGTTTTATAAAAGGATTTGTCTTCAATTGGGGCGTCACACATTCATAGTAGTGGCAATAATCTACTGTTTGGATCACTATATAATGTTCCAATCATCCACGGTGGTTGACGCAGGGATGAACGTGATGAGGATAAATACTCCGAATCCACGGAGCTTCTCTGGACTCCTCACAGAGACTTCTCGAATCCACGAGAAAAGAAAGCAGAAAATAGAAATAAATTCTAATAAATTCGAAACTGATTAATTGATGACTAAAAATGAGTTCACAACCCTTTAAATAGGGGTACCAAGCAATGGGAAAGAAATCAGAATCAAACTACAACTAAAACTCCTAGAATCCGTGACTTATACTATAAATAGTAAACTTACTATTTATAGACGGTCGTGTGATGTCTACTAGTGCGCAAGGTTTTCGGCCAAAAATAGTAAGTTTCCTATTTGGCTTCACCCGTTCTCCTAATTATTCTAAGCTCTTTTCACGTTGGGCGCAACTCCTAAAGCCTGACGGATGAAGAGTTATAATCAAACTAAAACTTACTATTTATAGTAAAAACGAAATTAAAGAAGGGAAACGACCATCGATCCAGGGGTTTTTCGCAATTCCGGGTGTCACAACCTGGCATAGTGGGGTTGGTTGGCTAAAGTAGCTCGTTCTACCCCAAAATCATATATTTTACGTCAGGTAACTCATTCCGGATTGCGAGATACGCCCAATCGAAGGTCCGACGGTTCGGATCACTTCTGTCGTCGTTCGGGCCTTTTCTGATCCATCTTGGCCATGAAACTGTCCGCGACCCGCTCTACATCAGTCCCCTCTACTTCAAAAGAACTCGTCCTTGAGTTCTCATCCTGCGCTGGTTCATGATACTTGGCCAGGTCCGCGACGTTGAAAGTCCGTGAGATCGTCATGTCATCTGGAAGATCAACAACATAAGCGTTGTCATTGATCTTTCGAATGATTGAGACGGGTCCAATCTTCTTATTTTTCAACTTGTTGTACGTCCCGGTCGGAAATCTCTCTTTGCGCAGATGGACCATAACGCGGTCGCCCACCTCGAACACTTTTTGTCGCCGGTGCTTGTCCGCTTGTTCCTTGTACTTCTCGTTCAAGGCATGTAGCTTGGTCTGCACTTCTGCATGGATGCCCATGATCTTGTCTGCCATATGTTCTGCTGCAATGCTCGTGCCTGGGTGCTTGAGCAGAGGGACCAAATCAAGCGTGTGGCGAGGCACTCGTCCATAGATAATCTGGAATGGTGATTTTCCTGTTGAGCGGTTCACTATGTTGTTGAATGCAAACTCTGCTTGAGACAAGGCCAAATCTCACTGCTTCGGTTTTTCTCCTGAAATACAGCGAAGGTGGTTTCCCAACGTGCGATTCAGAACTTCGGTCTGCCCATCAGTCCGTGGGTGGTAAGCACTGCTGAATTGAAGTCGTGTATCAAATTGAGTCCACAAAGTATGCCAAAAGTAGCTAATGAACTTTGTGTCACGATCAGAAGTAATGGTCTTGGGGACCCCGTGTAGCCGTACGACCTCCCTGAAGAATAGATTCGCCACGTGTGTTGCATCAAGGGTCTTCTTGCATGGGATAAAGTGTGTCATCTTGGAGAAACGATCTACCACCACGAACACCGAATCCATTCCGCGTTGTGTTCGTGGGAGACCAAGCACGAAGTCCATTGATAAATCTTCCCAAGGACCGTCAGGCACAGGTAAAGGGGTGTAGAAGCCCGTATTCTGAGATTGCCCTTTGGAGGTCTAACAAACATGAAACGTTGTACAGCTTTTCCCACATCACATACTAATTGTGGCCAGTAATACTGTTATTCCATAAGAGCTCAAGTCTTGTCTCGCCCAAGGTGTCCACCGAGGATACCTCCATGTAGCTCCTGAATAATCTGCTCCCTCAGAGAACTTTGGGGGATGCACAATCGATTCCCTTTGAAGAGAAAATCGTCCTGTATATGAAAGTCACTGGGGTGACCTTCTTGACACTTCACCCAAGAATCTTTGAAGTCCTCATCCTCGGCATACAACTCCTTGAGACAGTCGAAGCCAACCACCTTATTGCTCATCGTAACAAGTAGTGATGCACGACGGCTAAGTGCATCAGCCACTTTGTTCTGCTGCCCTGACTTGTGCTTCAGAACGAACGTGAATTCCTGTAAAAACGTAACCCATCTAACATGCACACGATTCACATTAGTCTGACTATTAATAAACTTTAATGCTTGATGGTCAGTGTACAGAACAAACTTTCTTTGAATCAGATAATGCCGCCAATGTCACAGCGCCTGAACAACTGCGTACAACTCAAGCTCATAAGTCGACCACTTCTTTCGGGCTTCGCCGAGCTTCTCGCTGTAGAAGGCTACCGGCCTGCCTTCTTGTGATAATACTCCCTTAATTCCGACGTATGAAGCGTCACACTTAACCTCAAACAATTTGTCGAAATTAGGAAGTACCAAGACCAGTGTTGTAGACAAACGATGCTTGATCTCATGAAAGCTCTTGTCAGCTTTATCGGTCCACTGGAACGGTCCTTTTTTCATGAAATCTGTTATAGGTGCGACTATGGTGCTAAAATCTCACACAAATCGACGATAGAAAGTCGCCAACCCGTGAAAACTCCTCACCTCATGAATGTTTGTCGGGATTGACCATTCCCTAATAGATCGCACCTTTTCATCATCCACACGAATGCCTGTGGACATTACAACAAATCCTAGAAACAATAGGTTATCAATTAAAAAACTACACTTCTTTAAGTTGAGGTACAATTTGTTAATTTGTAGGACTTGCAGCACCTGCCTGAGATGTTTCCTGTGCTCCGCCTCATCTTGGTTATATATCAATATATCATCAAAATATATTACCACAAATCGGCCAGTGAAGGGTTTTAGAACTTGATTCATCAAACGCATAAAAGTACTTGGTGCGTTCGATAGGCCGAAGGGCATGACCAGCCACTCATACAACCCTTCCTTGGTCTTGAATGCCATTTTCCACTCATCACCGGGTCAGATACGAATCTGATGGTACCCACTCCTTAGATCTAGTTTAGAGAACACCTTGACCCCTTCTAGCATATCGAGCATGTCGTCTAACCGTGGTATTGGGAACCGATATTTGATGGTAATTTTGTTGATTGCCCGGCTATCGACACGCATGCGCCAGCTTCCATCTTTTTTTGGTGTTAATAATGCTGGTACGACACATGGGCTCATGCTCTCTCTCAAGAGACCCCTACGGATCAATTCCTCCACTTGCTCCTGAAGTATCTCACACTCCTTTGGACTCATTCGATAATAAGGGCGGTTGGGCAGGCTAGCCTTAGGGACGAGGTCTATGTGATGTTGGATGTCCCTCATGGGGGGCAATCCATCAGGTAAATCCTCAGGCCAGACTTCTTTGAATTCGTTTAGCAACAGTCTTAAACTTGGAGGGATATTTAAGGGTTCCTCTTCCTTACCCTTCACTACTACGGCGTATACTTCGCCAGTTTCCTTAGATTCCTCCATGAAATTCTGAATGGTCAAGAGGGAACTCCCCTCCACTTTAGAAGCTTCAAGGTGGTTCTCTAGTGTCATAGGGGCAAGGATTATTTGTCGACTATCATTGACAAATACGTAGACATTGTCTCGTCCCCGATGGGTCGCATCATGGTCCGACTGCCAGGGTCGACCGAGTAGCATGTGGCAAGCTTCCATGTCGACCACGTCACAAAGTATCTGATCCTTATAATTTTTACCAATTGAAAATGAGATAGTGCATTGATCAGTTACCTTGGTCTCATTCACATTTTTTATCCAGCCAATTGAGTACGGGGAAGGATGTTTCATCGTTGGTAGCCGCAACTTGTCTACCATCACTCTTGAGATGATGTTCTCGCTACTACCACTGTCTATGATCACATCACAGACCTTTCCGTTGACAGTGCACCGAGTACGAAATATATTGTGTTGCTGTGGATGTAATTCCTTTCGTGAGGTATACAGTAATCGCCTCACAACTAGAAATTCGCCACGATCCTCGCCTGTCATTTCATCGCCACCTGCTATTTCTTCAGTGGTTTGTTCATGTTCATCATAGCCATTGTCTTCTTCTGCGGCCTCATCTTCAGTGCCCCCTTCGTTTATAGTTAAGTGTGCCGCGGGACGTTGAGGACAGGTGTTTGATAAGTGGCCTGACTGGCCACAACGGTAACAATTGTTCGACCTTGGCCGAACATAAGGATTTGGAATCCTACTCGGGCCCGCCGTTGTGGGTGCTACACGTTGAGGTCTGGATGAGCCGCTCCCCGTATCATGGTTTGCGGTTGTAGGAGGTTGATGAGGTTCTCCTACTGGATCTTTTCCTCGTGCCAGCACTGGATCCTGCGTGAGGCCCATTATGGGGGGTCGAGTTGAAGGATAAGGACGAGCAAGAACTCTTGCAGGTTGTGTTTCTGCCCTACCCGCCAATTGAATTGCTTCATCTACGGTCCCGACTGGGTACATCTGAACTCGATCCTGAATTGTTGGTCGCAACCCACTTATAAATCGTGTCACCTTCTGTGACTCAGATTCTGACAGATCATTTCGTGTAGCCAACCGCTGGAATTCTTTAGTGTAATCTGTGATGGTTCGATTTTCTTGTCGGCAATTTTGGTATTACTGGAATAATATCTGCTCATAATCACTTGGGAGAAATCGTGATCGAAGAAGACGTCTCATCCGTGCCCACGATGAGATGGGCGCCTTGTTCTGGCGGGCTCGTGAGAGTTGTAATTGTTCCACCATGTAGAAGCACTAGATTTTAACTTAAACGCTACCAATTTTACCCTTTTATGATCTGACACGTCCATATAATCAAAATATCTCTCTACTTTGGCTAGCCAATCGAGAAAATCTTCTATACGTAATAAACTATTAAAATTAGGAAGTTTAGCCTTACCTCGATAGTCTCTTTCAGCACGATCTAGGTGATCGCCTCCTTGGATTTGTCGTCGGGCAAAACCCTCATTAAAGTCCTCGTCGCTAGAAATTGAATCATCTGGTGTAGCCCTACGGTTTGCCACTGGTAGTACTTTACGGAAATCGGGGTTGCATCGTACAGCAACCATGGGTGGTGGAGCCACCATGTGTGGCGGGGCAACCATAGGTGGTGGAGCACCACCTAGGGCTCGGGGCCGAAGTAGCGCATCCTCAAGATGGTCGAGGGTTGCCTGTAGCCCTTGCATGGTCAACTGACTCTCCCGGTGGAAAACTTTCATTCTTTCCGAAAGATAACGAATCTCTGAATCACCGTCCACAGGATTTTGGTCCATACCTTCATTGTTTGCCATCGGCCCGAGGGGAGTCCTCGCTCTGATACCAGTTGACGTAGGGATGAACGTGATGAGGATAAATACTCCGAATCCATGGAGCTTCTCTGGACTCCTCACAGAGACTTCTCAAATCCACAAGGAAAGAAAGCGGAAAATAGAAATAAATTCTAATAAATTCGAAACTGATTAATTGATGACTAAAAACGAGTTCACAACCCTTTAAATTGGGGTACCAAGTAATGGGAAAGAAATCAGAATCAAACTACAACTAAAACTCATAGAATCCGCGACTTACTATAAATAGTAAACTTACTATTTATAGATGGTCGTGATGTCTACTAGTGCGCAAGGTTTTCGGCCAAAAATAGTAAGTGTCCTATTTGGCTTCACCAAACCGGTCTCCTAATTATTCTAAGCTCTTTTCACGTTGGGCGCAACTCCTAAAGCCCGACGGATGAAGAGTTATAATCAAACTAAAACTTACTATTTATAGTAAAAACGAAATTAAAGCAGGGAAACTATTGTCGATCTAGGGGTTTTTCACAATTCCGGGTGTCGCAACCTGGCGTAGCGGATTTGGTTGGCTAAAGTAGCTCGTTCTACCCCAAAATCATATAGTTTACTTCAGGTAACTCATTCCAGATTGCGAGATACGCCCGATCGAAGGTCCGATGGTCCGGATCACTTCTGTCGTCGACCGGGCTTTTTCTGATCTATCTTGGCCATGAAACTGTCCGCAACCCGCTCTACATCAGTGGTCCTAGTGAGGGATCACCTGATGTCGTACACAACCCGCTTGCTAGCCAGATATGGTCTCCTAGGGACCCTATAATTACTTTACATTGTTCATTGTACACAGAGAAAAGGGTGGATGGATGAGGGTATCCGTCATTAGGTCTGCCGTGGATGTGGACTTCAGACCATCCATTTCATGGACCCAACCATGAATTTCGGGCACAGTTATTTGTATTGATCAACCGTGCATCTATATCTAGGAGTAATACCAAAATATCATTATCTTCAAGTCTTTAACATGCCATAATTTTCACTATCCATGGTAAGGCCTATGATACAAAGTAGCTGGTGAGAAGAAAGATTTGTGAGCCTATACTAGCCCCTCCATCTCCTTTGGTGATTCTACTACATAAAGTAACCTTTTACAAAAAGGTGTGTGCATTGGACATATGAGTTGTGCGTGGATGGTCTGCACAGTGTCAATGCCTTAGTGCACAAACAGTCCACGAAGCTCTCGGCAATCCACCACTTACACAAATATGAATAGTTTTACAGAACTTGGCAACTATTCATACTTGGATGTTTTAGTGTCTCCCTTTGGGGAGAGGAAGGGCGGGCCTGATCTTTTTATCTAATCACGTAAAAAGTGAATTCCTGCCAATTCACGGGTAGGATCATCTCTTTCGTAGCATATTAGCATGTGTGGCTGTGTGCAGTGGTGTTATTAATTTTGCAATGGAGTCTTTTTTGAATTGAGAAAAGCTTTAATACTCTAGTAACATGATAGTACGCAAGCACTAAGAAATTACTTAGAAATTGTTGGAAAACAACAATCTAGAAGATGAAAATATGCACATTTAAGTGTTGAACAGATCTCTAGTTTTGACACCGATACTTTGGCAACATCGATTTGCACATTCAAGAGATTGTTCCTTTTAGACGGAAAAAGTCATCCAACAATATAAATTGTTTCCACGTGAGTGACACGTGGCATAGGTGCCACATGTACAACCATGTCACAGTTACTTTCGAGGAGATTTCAACCCTGGTTATATAAGCAAAAACTCATTCTCTTATCAATTGGTTACACGGACTATCTATGGAAAGTTTAAATAATTAAAATATTTATTTATTTACTAAAAATAATTTTTATTTTTAAAATTTATTTTTATTATAAAAAACACAAAAATAGCACACGTGGTCATCCAAATTGTGGTACCATGTGTAGATGTATTATGAACCAAAAAATAAGTTTATTCTATTATCATTTATGTCAGAATGGTAGATGTTTATTGAATGATTAAAAATGAAAAATATCTAATGTATGTATTTTCACAAACAAAATGGTGGATGTTTATTGAATGTTTAAAAATGAAAAATATCTAATGGTTGTATTTCCACAAACAAGCATCCACAAATCAGAAGTTACCATTGTTGAACCAGTAAGTACAGAGGGTTGCTCAATGGTAACATTTCTTAGTGTCTGCATATCAAGCTTCACACGCAGAGTGAGTACCCTAACTCTTATAAAATTTATACAATAAAGCTCTTGTACATGCCACACATGTGCCCGCATGGCAAGTTCAAGATCTAATCCATCCATCAAAATGGCACCAGTGTATCGATGCATTGGCCCAAGTATCAGATTAATCTACCTGTGTACCAAGGTCCTAACCTGAGCTGACTTAGCTAAGATATTAATTTTTTATTTTATATAATGGCTCTTCAAGGTTTCGCTTTCCATTCTAGATAATGTAAGAATTCTGTAAGCTGGGCCTTATTAATCAACGGTCTAGATTATCCTGATGGTTGGATAATGTGATCGGGTGCACCAGTGGACCCCACTAAGTTATGATACATCCAAAAATTCATGTGAGGGGCGGTGTGCTACTATTGTGATATGCGCACAATGTCTTAGAGGAACTGGAATTCCTTTGTGTGGAGCCTTTTAAGGGAGAAGAGTTTTGATGGGTTTCAAACTCCTCTACCCTTAAGTGTATAAAACAGTGCTGGGTGCCCAATCCAACACCATTGACAGAAGCCTTAGCCCCATCTCGTCTTCTCTAAAAGGTGTAAAGGAAAGGAAGACCTCTGCATCCTAATTTGCAGAAATGGCTTCATGGCAAGGTAAGCCATCTCCTTCTTCAAATCTCCATATCCAATGCACAGCAAGGTCCTTTTTGGCAATTCTGCAAATTCAGAACTTACAGATAAAAGAGGAAATAGGTCTTTTTACCCCTGCTAAGGTTAAGAAACATGCTTTCACATATATGAAATGTGAAGATATTTTTCTTGAAAACCAGCGATTGTGAGCAGGCGCCGAAAGGAAAAATGCAGACAATCCACATTACACCAGTCCAACTAGCCACGATCAGGCCAAGAACTATCCAAGGATTTGATGGCTCTCTCATATAATAGATTTTCATTTGCCCATGTGTTTGACCGTGTACGCATTCCCAACCCCAGAATTTTAAGCGGGACATTTGTTTAAACGTGGTATCTGTACATAAGATGCCTGGTGCATGAGTTGGCTTCTGCCTCTCTGGAAGTTAGCTAGAATACATCCCCAGGTGTCACCTCCAAACCGTTTACAAGACGGGCCTCACCATCCGAATAATAGAGTACTCCTCTAGGAATAATGAGATTAACCTCTTCTGATCCCTGAATAGTCATTACACCCGGATGTATTCTAGGAACCCTCTTTAACTCTTTCATGGAACTCAAACCCAGAAATGCGTTCTTTTCGGAAATGGCCTGATACTGTTCCCCAATGAATGGTGCAAGGCATTTTCAATGGAATGTGCTCAAACACAAGGAAATTTCATTTAGGGTCCAAGTTCAAATGAATATTATTGTGCTGATGCCTTCCATGATGGAAGGCATGGTTGACCATGAAAATTCACGATTGACCGTTACTCACTGTGATGTTCACAGTTGAATGTGAAATTCCACGGTCGACCGTGACTCAATGAGATGTTCACAGTCGACCGTCGGTCAACCGTGGTGTGACCATCAAATTTCATGATTTTGCGCGAAACATGATATTTAAGCCCGGTTTTTCATTAGGCCTATACGGTATTCGATTTACGATTGATTTTTTTCAAGGGGCTAGGGTTTGCCAAGGGAGAGGATTTACTGCACTTATAAAGGGCTTGGAAATGATTTCTCAAGAGATCTAAAGGTTTCTTAGAGGTGCGCATTGCAAGGGGAGATTGAGTATATCTGTAATCGAAGAAGGTGAGTCTATACAAATCTAGGGTTTTAATTATAATGGATCTTTGTCGCTTTGTGCAGTGGTATTTTTCCGCAAGGGTTTTTCAAATAAAATATTTTGTATTTGTGAAATGTTTGCTTTTAATTTGGTTATCCTACATTATTATATTGTTTTCTCTTCATTTATCATACTTTCGCAAAGCGCACGGATTGGCGGTGGTGTTAGATCTAAATTTCTAACACTTAGGGTTTGATCCGAATTTGTTGTTGACTTGGGTTTACATCATTGTGGTGTGATATATAGCAGGTTTACTCACAACAAAGGAGTATCAGAGAGTCAAGTTGGATGTTTGAGTTTGAGCAAAGATGTCAGGATCAAAATTTGACATATATGAGTTTGATGTGAAGAACAATCTCGGCTTAAGGCAGTGAAAGGTCAATGACATTCTAGTTTCACAAAGGTTGAACAAGATATTGTTGGAAACAAAACCGGAGAAGATGTCAAATGATGACTGGAGCAATCTCAGTGAGGAAGCTATGAGCACCATCCGTTTGTGTCTATTAACGTCTTAGATGAGAAATTTCCCTTAAAGATGTGGAAGAAGTTAGAAGACCTATAATGTTAAAGTCCCTCACAAATAAGTTGTTTATGAAGAAACAACTTTTCAGGCTGAAATTGAAGGATCGGATTTCCTGGAGCACGTGAACTTGTTTACAAAGTTATGTAGCGAATTGGTAAGGTTTGGAGAGACAGTTAAAGAAGAAGATAAAATGGTGCTACTTTTAGCATCGCTTCCCTTGTCATACGACTATCTCGTCACTACTCGGTTGTACGGGAAGAATACAGTGAAGCATAAAGAAATCACTACAGCGCTCGTTTTCAACGAGATGAGGAAGAAGTTGAGTGATGGGGACTCTCAGGTGGAAGGGCTAGTCAAGAAAGGGAGTTAAGGACGTGGGCGATCCGTGGTGCGATCTCGATCTGACAAGAAAAAGTCCAAATCGAAATTGAAGTCGAAGGCAAATGACAAATGCTTCTATTGCGGCATTAATGGGCACTTCAAGAGAGACTGTTAAAAACAAAAGGATGGCATGGAGAATGGAATACAAGTGAATCATCGAGTGTAGTAGAAGAGAACTCAGAATGAGACCTCTTGGTCTCTTCAGGTACGAGTTGTCTCTCAGACATTTGGATTATAAACTCAGGATGCTCATATCACATGTGCCCGGATAAGACTTGGTTTGATTCCTACAAGTTCTATGATGGTGAAAGTGTTCTGATGGAGAATGATGCATTATCCAAAGCCATTGAAATATGGATCATCAAGGTAAGGATGTTTGACTCTTAGGGATATTGGGCATGTCCCAGAGTTAAAGAAAAACTTATTATTCTTGGGGGTTTTAGATATGAACCATTACACATTCATCGCATCCGGCGATGTATTAAAGGTCACCAGATGTGCAATGGTGTTGATGAAGGAACATAAGGTTAGGAATCTATACAAGTTGGTCGATAGCATTGTTATGGGTGATGTGGCTACCACCTCACACGTGGAATCTGACACAAATGATACAAATCTATAACATATGCGGTTAGGGCATATGAGCGAGAGGGGCATGATGAAACTTCACAAATGAAAACTGTTGAAGGGAATTGAGGCATGTGAGGTGGATTTCCGTGAGCATTGCATTCAAGGCAAGCAGTGCATTGTAAGGTTCAAGACTGTTACACAGGGGTGCTCGACTGTATTCATTTCGATGTATAGGAGTCAGTGACAATATTGTTTAAGGGAGCGACAGGATACTTCGCGACCTTCATAGATGACTACTCAAGGAATGTTTAGGTCTACTTCATGAAGCACAAATCCGAAGTGTTTTCTAGGTTCAAGCAATGGAAGTCAGAAGTAGAGAAGCAAACCGGGAGACATGTCAAGTGTCTTAGGTCAGACAATGGTACGGAGTATGGAAAGTCGAAATTCATGGAATTATGCAAGGATTAAAGCATGACAAGGCACTTCTCAACTCCAGGGACCTCACAACAGAATGAGGTGACAAAGAAGAATAGAACTCCGTTGGAAATGGCGAGAAATATGCGGTTGCATGCAGGGCTGCCTAAAAGCTTCCGGGCTGAAGTGGTGAATGTCGCATGCTACATAGTAAATCACTCACCATTTACAATGCTAGACACCAAGATTGAAGAGGAAGTCTAGATAGGCAATGACGTCGATTACTTAGGACTAAGAATCTTCGGGTGTCTAGCTTATGTTCACGTGTAGAGTGAACATAGGTCAAAATTAGATATAAAGTCTAGGAAGTGCATCTTTGTCGGGTATGAGAAATGTGTCTAAGGGCTTTTAGCTTTGAAATCCAATTGCTCAGAAGATGGTTATTAACATAAATGTTGTCTTCGATGAGGGGTCAATGCTGAAAACTAACAAGAAAGTTGCAATAGAGAAGTAAAAAAATCATGGTGAGATTGAGAGATTGTCGGTGCAGGTGGAGTCAGTTGAGCCGGTTACTGAATGTGAAAATCGGCAGGAGCAAGACACCGAGCAAAATAATCAGCAGGATACTTAGGAAAGTATAGTCAGGAACAAGGAGAAAAGAACAATTAGAGCCCCAGTTTAGTATGGGTTCGAGGACATGGTGTGTTTTATATTGTTCACAGGGAGAAAAGGTTCATCCTCCTTTCAAGAAGCAAAATCTGAAGAAGATGACAACAAGTCGTTGTCAACAATGGCAGATAAGATGAAATCACACCACATGAATTAGACATAGGAGTTGGTGGAACTTCCTAAAGGTTAGTGAGTTATAGGATGCAAATGGGTCTACAAGAAGAAATAAGCATTAACAGAAAATGAGGGTGAAAAGTACAAGGCAAGGCTCGTAGTGAAAGGGTAGTCGTAGAGGGAATGACTAGATTACAATGAAATTTTTTCTCCGGTCGTGAAACATACCTCAATCAGGGTGCTACTAGCGATGGTAGTGGAATGTAATTTGGAATTGGAGCAGCTCGATGTGAAGATGACATTCCTTCATGGGAACTTGAAGAAAGTCATTTACATGCAGCAGCTTGAAGGTTTTGAGGAGATTAGTAAGGAAGGCCACGTGTGTAGGTTGAAGAAGTCGTTGTATGGGCTTAAGTAGTCTCTGAGGCAGTGGTGTAAGAGGTTCGATTCCTACATGGTGGAGATTGGGTATAACAGGTGCGAGTATGATTGATGCGTATACTACAGGATACTTAAGAACTGGTCCTACATTCTATTGATGTTTTATGTAGATGATATACTGATTGCTGCAAAGGACAAGATAGAGATACACTTGCTTAAGTCTTTGTTAAGCAACAAGTTTGACATGAACGATCTGGGCACTGTGAAGAGGATCTTAGGCATGGAGATAAGCAGAGACAAATAGTCTAAAAAACTGTGGCTTTTTTAAAAGGGTTATGTGCAAAAGGTGCTAGAGATGTTCCACATAGAAAGTGCTAAGCCAGTTAGCATACCTATAGCAAGTCACTTTAAGTTAGCCAGATCGTGTCCAAGTATAAAAGAAGAAATTTTAAAGTATCGTACGCTAGTGTAGTGGGAAGTTTGATGTATGCAATGGTTTGCACGAGGCCATACATCTCACATGTAGTTAGTGTCGTCAGTAGGTACATGGCGAATCTATGAAAGGAGCATTGAAATGTTGTTAAGTGGATTCTCAGGTATCTCATGGGCACAATTGATACTTGAATCATGTTTGGTGGACATAGAACTTCAGATAGAGTTGTATGCTACATGGATTCAGATTATGCAGGTGATCTAAACAACAGAAGGTCCACTACAGGATATGTTTTTACATTAGCAGACGGACTGGTATGTGGGAGATCTATGTTATAGTCTACGATAATGTTGTCTACAACCAAAGCGGTCTGATAGGTGAACTCGGGTTGAAGGATGAGGCGATTTGGTTGCATTGTAATACTCAAAGTACTATCCATCTAGCGATGAATAAGGTGCATCACATGCGAACCAAGGATATTGATGTGAGGCTCCACAAGATACAAGAGCTCATTGCTTCAGGGGAGATTCTGTTTCAGAAAATTCATATGGACAAGAATAATGCGGATATGTTGACAAAGCCAGTGACCACAGAGAAGTTCAAGCACTACTTAGGCTTGATCAATCTCATTAGCCATTGATGAGATTGGGCACCCTTGCAGAGGGGTGTGGATGGAACTGCATTCCAGGTGGAGGGAAGTAGAGAGCGGTCTACGCTCAAAGTGGAGGTTGCACAGGAGGTCTTCAAGGTGACTCGACAGAATGCAAGTCTAGGTGGGGATTGTTGTGCAGATACCTTGCATTATGCATGGACAGTGAGAATCTACGATAAATCATGACTTACTGTGATGTTCATAGTTGACCGTAGAATTCCACGATCGACCGTGACTCACTGTGATATATTTCTTGGTCAACCGTGACTCACTGTGATATATTTCATGGTCGACCGTGACTCGTTGTGATATATTCCACAGTTGATCATGGTGCAGCAGTCAGGTTGTTTTCTTTCAAGGGAGTAGGGTTTGCCACGCAAGAGGGTTTACTACACTTGTAAAGGGTTTCGAAAGGATCCCTCAAGGGATCTAGGATTTTCTAAAAGTGCACATCGCAAGAGGAAATCGAGTACATACATAATCGAAGAATGTGAGCCTGTATAACTCTAAAGTTTTGATTATAGTGGTTCTTAGTCGCCTTGTGCCATGGTTTTTTTCACAAAGGTTTTTCCTGTAAAACATCATGTTTGTGAATTGTTTGCTTTTGATTTGGTTATCCTGCATTATTATATTGTTCTATCTTTATTTATCGTGCTTCCACAAAGCACACGGATTGACGGTGGTGTTACATCCGAATTTCTAACACCTAGAGTTTAATCCGGGTTTGTTGTTGTCTCAGATTTACATCGTCGTGGTGTGATATAGAGCGGGTTCAGACAATATGAACCCAACAAATGCATAATAGAAAAGGAAGCTCCGGGGCTCTAGAGCTGGTAGTGAGTGAAGTTGTTGCAGATGGGTCTTCCCATTACACAGCAACCATTAGGCAGGAAGACAACAATCAGCTTCTGTTGCCGATTCCCATACCCACCACCCCACACCCCACTTCATGTAGGATATCCAAGCTGTGCTGCCATCTGGTTGTTCCCTGGCTCACATGCCAATATCAGTCTGCTGACAGAGCAAGCAGGCAATCTTGACAGTAGGTCCTGACCGAGGCACAGCTGCTCGGGAGTCCTGCAACAGTTCTGAATCGGTGTATTAGGTATCATACCATTCACCACCTCCAGAACAATTAGCAAAGTTCAACGTAATTCAACATTCCAGATGAAAACAAACATACAGTCATAAAGAAAGCAAAAGAAACAGGCTAGCAAGATCTAAATTGCATACCGACGACTTCGTCCACAAAGCATGTAAGTAATAAAACTAACAGAACATTGAGATGATAATAAGTATTCTTCAGATAACACCATAAAAGCCAATATGGCAAGGTTCCTTCAACAGATTTCAGAAATGGTTACCGCCACGGAGACGGAGGACGAGGTGAAGGGTGGATTCCTTCTGTATGTTATAGTCTGCCAGGGTGCGCCCATCCTCAAGCTGCTTACCAGCGAAAATGAGACGTTGCTGATCTGGAGGAATCCCTTCCTTGTCCTGGATTTTCGCCTTCACATTGTCGATGGTATCTGAACTCTCCACCTCCAGAGTGATAGTCTTCCCAGTGAGGGTCTTGACAAATATCTGCATGCCGCCGCGGAGACGCAGCACCAGGTGAAGTGTAGACTCCTTTTGGATATTGTAATCGGCAAGGGTCCTCCCATCTTCCAGCTGCTTCCCCGCAAAGATCAACCTCTGCTGGTCCGGAGGAATCCCTTCCTTGTCCTGAATCTTCGCCTTCACATTATCTATGGTGTCAGAGCTCTCCACCTCTAGAGTGATGGTCTTGCCGGTTAGAGTCTTGACAAAGATCTGCATGCCGCCCCTGAGGCGGAGTACAAGATGAAGGGTTGATTCCTTCTGTATGTTGTAATCTGCCAGTGTACGGCCATCCTCCAGCTGCTTACCAGCAAAAATCAAGCGTTGCTGATCAGGCGGGATACCTTCCTTGTCCTGAATTTTCGCTTTGACATTATCAATGGTGTCGGAGCTCTCGACTTCCAGAGTGATGGTCTTTCCAGTAAGTGTCTTCACAAAGATCTGCATGCCTCCTCTTAAGCGAAGGACAAGGTGGAGGGTGGACTCTTTTTGAATGTTGTAGTCCGCCAACGTGCGCCCATCCTCGAGCTGCTTTCCAGCAAAGATCAGGCGCTGCTGGTCTGGAGGGATGCCTTCCTTGTCTTGGATTTTGGCCTTGACATTGTCAATTGTATCAGAGCTCTCAACCTCGAGGGTGATTGTCTTTCCAGTGAGCGTCTTCACGAAGATCTGCATGCCTCCTCTCAGACGCAACACCAGGTGGAGGGTCGATTCCTTTTGGATGTTGTAGTCGGCCAATGTACGCCCATCTTCAAGTTGCTTTCCAGCAAAGATGAGCCTTTGCTGGTCAGGAGGGATGCCTTCCCTGTCTTGGATCTTGGCTTTGACATTGTCAATTGTGTCAGAACTCTCGACCTCAAGAGTGATGGTCTTTCCAGTGAGGGTCTTTACAAAGATCTGCATCTGTAATCAATAAAACAGAAGAGAGATAAAGTCCTGATGTATCAATGCATCCTGAGAAAAAAAGGTATGCTAAATTAGGAAGAAAGCCGCAACGAATGCCTCTCATACTCCCAACTAAAAGTAGAAATGATCAAAACAGAACAAACATTTGGAAAGTGGAACAAAAGCAACAGTACAAATAGAAACCTCCATCTCAGTATAAATTACTGATACTCCAATTGAAAAGAGACCAGGATTTGAATAACAGAGCAAGAGTCACCATGAATACAAAGAGGATTGTTATTTAAAAAAAAAAAAAAAAACTTTTATCCAATAAGAAATTACTGATAGCCCAATCAATATTCTAACTAACCCCATCTCAAAACAAATAAGATTGACTAATAAACACCACCATCCCTTTTAAACCTTATTTAACTGGGTCAAATCATCTTAAATATGATGAAATTGGATGTAGTTTATTTCATTTCCACCCAGAAGAACTAGTAATCACTGCATTAGACAATGGTAAATGAGATTTGAGAAGAAGACCAGGAGTCAAATGGCTGTGACTGTTAGGAAGGAAATCCTTGGTCCATTCAAGAGGGCCAGCATATAATGCTGGATCGCTGAAAATGGGCCACAATATGAAAATGCTACCCTGATAGCTATATTAGCCATTCAAACTAAACTCTAGGCATAATCAATCTGCAAATCACATATGGCAAGGCAACCATGAGAAGCAATCACCTAGACAACCTAAAACCTATAATAGGTCCATAGAACCTTAATTGAAACGAAACTCCATCAGCCAAAGTCCATGTGTATGTACTATTGAATTTGAATTGAAATCATTAGTCTAAATAAGTAGAAAAGATAAAACTGTAATTTCTCTCCACAGTACTTGCATTTGTAAATCCCTATTTGATTTTGAGAAGGAATTTGCAATTTCATATAAACTTACCATGAAGAACAAACACCCAATGTTTAAAATGAAATTCAATAAAATGTCAAAATTTCAGAAAATACAATTTAAATCTCAATTTTCATGTTACCCAAACCCAACATAAATTGTTATTGCCTCCATCTGCATTCATATTGAGGGACTTGAATTCAAACAATAATCATATTACTTTCAAATTGAAGCCTATGGTAAGGGAACTACAATAAAAGTGCTACTTCCTCAGTATGAATGATCAGAATCATCATTAAGATTGATCTCCTCCTGTTTGAACCAAATCTTTGCAATATAATTCCATTAGGCACCCAAACACAGCCTAACATTTAATCAAGAAACCCTAATCAAGACATAGCTCCACAGAATTAATCAACATTCCAAATCCATACCAAAGCATATCAATCATGCATCTAGAATATCAACCCTCTTCCAAGTAAATATAAAACCAAAGAGAAAACCTTTAAAGAGGAAGAATAGGTGTCATTTGGTAACCCGTATTTAGGGTTAGATTTTGGATTCCAAATCCAAAAGATCCCATTCTCACGTTTGGCAGCATCTTTTTTTGCCTAGAAATCCTGATTTAAGCCACTTTTGCTTCCTTGACCTTTTGGAATGGCCTGATTTTTTGGGGTGTCCATGCAATATCTGATTGGATTGGATAGCTTATAAAAAGGTGGGCTCCACAGGTAATCTAGGCGCTTTCTAATGGTGGACATCCCAACTGTTCCCTCTGGTGTGGCCTACCTGAGTTTTCGATCGGCCTTTACTTTGACAGCCAAAGAAACATGAGAGGACGCACATGATAAGAAGATTGGCTGTCAATTTCACATCACAGTGGGGCCCAGAAAAAAAAAGGATTCCACTAATCAAGGTTGTCAAACACAATTTCTAGATTCCAAACAGGATAAAGAAATCCTGGTTGGCAAACACAACTGACTGAATCCATACATTGGGGATTTCAAATCCTCGATTCATATTCTCTGTCGTATGGCCCTGTAATTAGAGCTGTACACGAGCCAGGCTAGCTTGAAAAGCTCGCTCGGCTTGGCTCAATCTAGCTTGGTTTGACTCGGCTTGAATGGCGAATCGAGGCGAGCTAAGCTTCATATGACCCAGCTCATTTTGAAAAGAAGCCGAGGTCGAGCAAAGTGGAGCTTGACTCGACTCGAACTCAGCTTGAATGTTTTATATATATATATATATAAACTATATAAACAAAAAAAAAAATTCCTACCCTACCGGTACCTTTCTTACATTTTCCTTTCCTTACCCAATCCGTTGCACTAGAGCTCCTCTCTCTCTCTCTCTCTCTCTCTCTCTCTGCCACTCGCCCGAGCTTAACTTAGCGTCTGCCCAACTCGTCTCAGCCATATGGCCCGCACTCGGCCACTTGCCCAAGCTCTCTGTCTCTCACTCTCAATAGAGAGGTACCTCTATCTAAATCTACTCTTTGATATTTATTTATTTTAATGTAATTGTTTGAAAATAGAAAAAACCAAAATCCCAAAATTGAGATTCGGGATTTGGAATCTTTGATTTGGGGGTCGGGTTGGGGCTGGGTTGGGTCAGGTGGGGCTAGTTTGTGTTGGGAGCCGGCTCGCCTCGACTCCCTGTAATGAAATCTAATCCATATAGATGTTAGATCTACAAAATGAAGGAATCAATCAGATCATGATCGAGAGGAGCTATAGAAAAGGAAGAATCTACGGATCATCTATATACAGTCGTTCAAGAGGGATCCACCAATAACTCCATGAAAGAACCGATCAAGGGCAAAAGGCCATGAATTTCAACCATTAAAACAAGATCAAAACATAAATTTCCTCATAATTCATCCATCAAACCCCATCAATGATGATAAAATCAGCAAAAAAAAAAAAGAAAAAAAGAAAAAAGGAAAATCAGATCATATACCCTAAAAAGCAAAAGGATAGAAACATACTTTCAGAAAGCTTTTTCTTTCTTCAAATTCTTCTTCGCCTTCGCAAGAGTAGAGATGAATGGAATGTCGTTCGCCACAAGAGAGGCTTGCTATTTATAGGAGTCGCGAGGGACCTCGCAGAACCTTCTAACCAATCAGATAAAGACACGTGTTCATTTCGTTGCGTACAAGTCGGTCCAATGCTTGCCACGACCTGGATTGTGCCTTTCCTCCGGACGCGGATTGCCCGTCCTCCCGGTCACCTGGATTGTGCCTTTCCTCCGGACGCGGATTGCTCGTCCTCCCGGGCACAGAGATTCCTGTGCGCCTGTTCCTGGAGGACGCGGATTAGCTGCTGACGGCTTCCATAGCAAGTTTCACGTTACCAAGTTTTGTCGGCTCCATATCCATACCGTCCATCCATTTGCAGAGGTCATCTTAGGTCATGAGCCAGAGGATGAGGCACATCCAAAGCTCTAGTGACCCCACCGCATAAAACAGTAGGGATTGATTGCCTATCATTAAAATTCTGTGAGCAACCAAAGTTACTTGTATGTTTTGAACGAGAAACAAATGCATTTTATTTGGAAGATTATCTTATTCAAACATAAGAGAGAGAAATAAGAACAATCATTATATCTTATTAATATCGAGTTCATTTACATCCTCAAACATCCTTTGATTCTAAGATAGATTATTTAGAATGCAGAAATTGATAAAGTTCAAATGTCCAAGTCAGATGTCAAATCTAACAACACTTCGACTTGTGATTTGATCATCTCTTTAAGAAGAATATGACATAAATCTCTTCAACTGAATTCTTCTATTGAAACTTGGACAGAAGAAAATCTAGAGACTTCAATAATTTCAGTAGCATGTCAGCATCATAGCATCATAGACTACAGGGCAGTCTGATTACACGGGTCCGCGCAAGCCACCGGCTCTTCTTCACTCCTACCTTCGGTCTCCCTTCTTGCTCTGCTTCTTCTCCAAGATCTTCAATTCGTCCAAATGAAGGGGGATGGGAGTATTTATAGGCCTTCACACGTGCGAAACCTAGATTTTGGTGCCATGTGATCCGCCTTCCTTCAATCATGACCGTTCATGGACAACATGTCCTGAAATCAGTTGTGGGAACTCGCACAACTAGTATTTGGGTTGCGCGAACCCGCGCAACTGATATCGTTTGTGCGGACCCGTGCAAACCTCCCCAAAGACATTTGTTGTTGTTCTTCTTTTATTTTCTTTCTACTTTTAAATCTTCTTTTGTTTCAATCCTTTCTTCTCATTTTTTTTATGCCTCAACAGATACCCCCTTGATTCTTTCTTTGTTTTTTTCAAAAAATCAAAGAAAAAAGATCAATTTTGCACTAAAGAAAGGATTTGCGTGGACCCGCTCAACTGACGGTCATGTACCATACTCAGCCTTATACATTATAAATACCCAGACTTCATTCGCTCTGCACTTGCTTCAGATTGCGCTGAACCTCCGTCTCTCCACCGAATCTCCGCGCAACTGGTTTCAGTTGCGCAAACCTGCGCAACATAACTTCTGTTCGCGCAAGCCTTTTAACCGTTGCGTTGCTCCGCGCAACTGATCTTGATTGCGCGAGTCCGCGCAACTAGGACTTAGGAAAAATTTCCAACTTCTGATCCTTTCTTCAAGATTTAGAAAATTCTTAACCCTTCTTCACCACGGCTTGTATTAAGCGAACCTTTCGTCTTGTAGACCCACCATCTAAACAACCTTCTCACCTGGATTTGCCAGACCCATCTTCTTTCCGTCCTTCCCCTTCTTCAGATCATCCACCAACAAAACGTACTAAAACCATTGCTCGTAACCCTTTGTACTTCAAAGAGCCCGTGCTACCAACTTTCAATTTTACAGATCGTATTTCTTCCCTGCCTTCTCCTATTCATCAGGCAATTGCGATGGGAGACCTAGAACGACCTCCGAAATAAGGTCGAGAATATGACTGGGACGAGTGGTTGAAAACAACCGCACACATTCGCACAGACAGCGAAAGACCTCCCATTCGAGAAGACACTCCTCCTTCTTCTCATCCGAAGAAGACCCACCGAAACAAGGCTAAGGAGTTCGAGGAGAAGATCAAGGAACATAACAAGAAGAGGCTCCAGAATTCATGGGAATTAGTCATAGTGATCAAGGGCATCATGAAATTCGATAATCCTCACTCAAAAGGTATGACAGTCATTCCCATCAACATTCATCGCCACCAATCCATGCTCGATTGCGAGCCAAGGGACCGCATAGATGGAGAAAAGCTAATGTATACTTCTTCATGGTCAACAAGAGAACTGCGCATCCTTAAAGGGATATTGCTAGCGTATAAGCAGCGTCAAAGTATTGGTGAAGTCCACCCTATGATTTTCCTTGCCCCTTTTCATAGTCCTCACAACCTATTCCCCTCATATTTCTATGAAACCATCAAGCAACGCTTCCGAGACCGTGAACAGCTTTGGGGACCTGAAGAATTCCGAACAAGGGGTCTGTTAACTTCACGACGCTATTATTCAAACTGGGCAGAAGCCATCTTGCAAAAGCACACGGGCAGGCTTGCTGAGATCGGCTTATATGATGCTATAGAAGTTACGTCTCAGTACTTCTACAAGGAACCAACTGTGATAAAGGGTTTCCTCGAGTATTGGTCTCCTACTACCAACTCTTTCCACCTGCTAGTAGGTGAGATGAGAATCACACTTTGGGATCTCCATCGAATAGCAGGCCTTCCATTAACAGGAAAGTTTTACGATGAATTTGTCTCGTCTAATAAAGAGTTGGCCTTCATTTCTTCTCCTAATCATAAGCCTTCCATCTCTGAAACTACCATCGAACTCTTTAGAGAAATGGGAAAATTTCCAAACATCCATAAGCTTTCTCCTCTGCAGTGGCTTGCACATTTCTCTAGGGCTCTCGGGTATCTTTTAAACCTAGGAATCAACCTCCTCTTTTCTTTTAATTATACATTTCCTCACACTAACCCTTTACTTTTCTCTGCAGATTTCACGATTGCCAATCTCAGGTGCTAATGGAGCTCCGTGACAACATCAAAGAAAGAGCAGAATACAGCTTATTCAGGGAGCTTGCAGCTTTCTTAGCCTATTGGCTGAGCATTGTGGTACTCCCCAGCTCAAAATGGGCGGATGCCATTCGCTCCACAGTCTTTGTCGTGGCTGGTGCTCTTGCAGAAGGCCATAAATATTCATTCGCACCTCCAGTGTTGTGTTCTATCTATAGAGCCCTTGAAGAAGTAGCCACTCATGTCAAAAATCCTACCATCGAAGCTTCTTCAGCGCACATTCCATGGCATTACATCACTGGCTGGTTGGGAGTCTACTTCCCTTGGACTTTTGAGGCGCCGGAGAAGGCATATGCCCATCCTGCATACCTTCCATCTGGTTTTTCCAACAAAGGGCTATGGCCAAAAGATCATACAACTGGGCAGCCAACCAAATTCGGGATACTGATCAAGTGGATTTCTTTCAGTTCTGTCTCCATCGCTATATCGAAGATACTAACATGGTGGACCGGTCGACACTCACCATAACAGAAAGGGCTTTCTTCCTCTCGATACACTCTTGCAGCCTACCACTTCAAGTAGGAACGGAGTTTTGGCGAGAGCCCTATTATCCTAGTCGCTTTGCTTGTCAATTTGGCTATGACCAGGCCGTTCCAGAAGACTGCAGACTGGTTACTAAAAGAATGCGTTGCTATGGCACTAGTCCTATCAATTGGGCCATGATATGGAAACAGTTGTTAGGCGATCGTGTTGATTCATTCTTCATAATCCCTAGTTGCGACTGCATAGTCCGTACTTCTTATAGCTGGATGCGGTGGTGGGATCACCAGTCATTCTTGGTCAACAATTGCTTACTAGTGGATTCACCCATCTGACTTCACCTGCCCAGGCTAAGAGGTAGAAAGCTTGAAGATGGAATTGGTTACATTCCGGAGAAGAGCCGTGCATCTTTTCATGGTGAGATTTATAGAAAGATATCTTTAAAAGATCCAATCCGTGAAAAGAAATCCATCAATACTTTAGAAGGCTGGATTGCTCACGGACTCTTAACAGAATTCGAGCAAGTCCCACGTGACTTTGGTGGCCAGGAAACAAATGATATGGAAGGAACATCTTCTCCTATTCCAGCAGAAACTGTCGTAGCTCAGGATGAACCAACCCCTCCTTCACAGCCTACTCCTCCTAGTTCATCATCTCCTATGACTAGGTCTCAAGCGCACTTGCAAGCGTCACCATCTGTTCCCCACGAAGGAGGCAGACAGGCCTCTACATCCCCTCCAGTTCCAGCTAACAAAGAACCTCAACCAGAAAGTAGTCGAGCCGCTCCTTCTAAAGGAAAACAAGTCATGATTGAAGAAGTAGACGAAGAAATCTTAGGGGATGAAAGTTCGGCTTCTTCATCGGAGGGTACTGCTTCTGCTGAATACGAAGACGATGAGGACAACGGAAATGATGAAGATAAAGAAGACAATTTCGAGGAAGGAGAAGTTGATATAGATGGAGAGGAGGATGTTGTTGCAGAAAATACTGATAAAGAACACCCTCCTGTAGATTCTGAAACCCTTCTTGGCACTAATATTCTTGCAAAGTCTCCTTCGATAATAGAGGAGGAAGAAGAACCTTTAGATTATGGGGAGTATGGATATTCACCCGGTAAGGGAATATTTAATTCTATATATATTTATATATGTGTCTTGTGATGGTTATCTCATTATTATTGTCATTATCTTTATTTCAGGTACTTATGTTATTAATACTAGGACGGGTGATACTCCTCCCATGAATCCTCCTACAGTTGCACCGTTAATTTCACCGAGGGTTCCTCTAGTTCCTTTGGTAGCGCCAAAAGTAGTGGCCCGTGAAATTATCTTTCCAGTAGAGACCACTGATTTTCCCACCCCAACTACTAGAGATTCGAGTACAAAGGCCAGATCGCCTTCTTTTGCTGATATGGCAGGAGTTGGTCCTTCTACGGTTCAGGAAATTCCACCTCCTATTAGTCATACTTCTGCGGATATATATATATATATATATATATATATATATATATATATATATATATATATATATATATATATATATATATAATATATATTGATCGTTTTATCAAGAGTTGTACATCTTTTAACCCTTTATCACTATTTTGAACTCTTTCTTTTCCCCCTTTTTTTATATACTACAGGAACTCTTCCTTGTAGTGGGGCAGCAAGCTCTGAGCCTGTGGCCACTGCGTCTGAACTATTATCCTTCACGAAGATTCCTGCACACAAGATGCTTTTGATGAAGAATTCTATGTCATCAGTAATTCATATTTTCAAGGATCCTGAGCAATGGTCGGATTTGGATATCGCCATTGAAATCTTAGAGAGTACTGCAAGGATGGCAAAGATCAACATTTTCGGTCTACGTGACTCTCTCTTCAGATTCCGTAATTCGATAATCTCCTTAGCATCAACAGAAAATATCCCCATTGCCCTTGAGATTTTGGAATATGGGAAACAACTAACTCTTTCCAAGGAGAAGGCTTCTCTCATTACTTCTGCTATTTCTGAATTTACTCAAGAGCAATTAACTCTTCAAGAATAGTTGAAGGCTTGTTCTGATGACAGGGCAGTTATCTAGGACCACATTGCTGCCCTAAAAGAAGAGATTTCATAACTGGAGTTGAAGGATCATGCGAAGGAATCAACCATGAAGGAAATTAAAGAAAAGATACAGGTCAACATCCAATTTGCTGAAGCTGAGAGATCCGAACTCCTCCATAGTGAAGAGACAATCACATCCTTAGAAAACAAGCTTGCTGGGATCCCTAATCAGGCAAAAATTATTCTTAAAGAGAAACCAAAGCATGCCACAGCCCAGATGCAATTAAAGGAAGATTTGCAAAGGTATATGGGAATATTAGGAATTGTAGAGGAACTTTGAGCATACAATTTCTTCTTGTGTATGTTGTTTTTTTTTTTTTTTTTGAACATGTAATTTCTCTTGACTCTTAGCATATATGAATGAAGACATGATGATATTTTGAGATATTTTGTTCCCCTATGAATTTCTACATCATATATCATTTCAAGCATACGTGATAATCTTGACATGTTATTAAATGAAGAATACATATATATATATACACACACACACACACACACACACACACACACACACACACACACACACATAAAAAAAACATCAGCATATTATAATTGTCAGTTCACAAACCGCGATCCATCAGAGGGGCCCAGTGCAGCTACCAGGGCCATGAACTCGGTTGGATTTACACATAAGGTTGGCCGCAGTACTCTCTAGAGTTCACGGGGCGCACAAGGCTACCTTTGGGTACCAAATCCAGGGCCGCCAGTCCATCAATGAGTAGGTTTAGACCCTTCCTCATGAGTTACTACTGAAATCAAGCTAAAGATATGGGGGGGTCTTATGCATGGTTGGCCTATCTATGGTTAACGACCAAAGAGCGCATACCGCAGCCCGCGTTTTCTTCGTTTGCAAGGTCGAGCCCATTCACGAGAGGGCAATTTCATCCGTTCCCCAAGACGCTGCTAGAAAGCTATACAAACAACATAGGTGTTACGCGTGATTAGCCGTCGAGGACTTTTTGGCCCTTTAGGACTTTCAGTCACTGGCTTCATCCGCTGCCTGCATGAGTATGCATACGATGGCCTTCACGGGATTTTTAGGGCCACTGGATTCTCACCGCTACTCGAATGGCGATGGAGATAGGCATTGTGTGTAGTTGGCCATATAGGGCTTGGCTACGTTGCCTCAAGAAGTAAGCTACTATTACTGTCATTAGCTTTATATGTGGTTGACTATATAGTTTGTTCCACTACCAAAATTGGTGAATCAATAATTGATATTTCGCCGTTGCTGACAATGTTATGAGAACACCCATATTATGTTTAAAATAGTGTATTAGCTTGGTGATGATAGCAAATTTGATAAAACGAGTGACTGATAATGATAACGATAGTTGCTAATTTTAGCGATAGTCATCGATGCTTCGCGAATTCGACAATAATTGTCAGTGTCGTCGATGTTGGCAACAATTGGTAGCAATTATCAATAGTGGCGATCATCAATGCTTCTGATATATGTTTGAGAGACTTTTCTTGAAAATTTGTGCCTTTTATTCATTCACATGAGGGCAAGTACATGACTTTTGTCTTTCACAGCTCTTTTGCCCACTTTTGATTAGGAAGCATTGCTCTAGGAATCTTTATAATCAAAATCACGATGCTGTACCCTTTAACAAATATACTGCCGCTACATCTCTTCGTGCTGTTTGTCAAAGATTAACATTGCCCCCAGTCTTGAACTAATCAGGCCTGCGTACTATTATCTCTTCTTTTATGCCATACACTCTCCTTATAGCGACTTCACCTTCATCAATCATCTTCTATAACCTTTTCTTCAGGCTGAAACAATTCTCAGTTCAATGTCCGAGGAAACGATGATAACAACAATAATCACCTTCATTCATTTTCTTCATTTCCTCTGGACGTTTCGGCCATGGCAATTTGATCTTTTCGGCTGCCAACAATTTGTTCAACATAGGGAGCATATCATCTTCTTCAAATGAATATTTCTTATAAGCCTTAGGCCGCGCAAATTCTTTCTTTATTTTCTTAGTCGTATTTTCATTCATATTTCTTATACCTGAACCTCCTTGCTCCTTTTGTTGATTTTTCATTCTTCTTTCTTCTTTAATTATACCAATCGGATTTCTTCTGAGGTTTGGAACCAACTGACTTATGTAAAAGTCGGCCACCTTTGCAATAATCCTTTCTGAACCACAAGCCTCTTCAATCAGGTCTTGAAATGTTTGCAAATACAAACCCTCCAGACTCAGCACAATACTCGGCTTTATACATCCCAAGCATAACGTAACTTGATCCTTCTCTTCTTTCACCAATTGTATGCGTGATGCCCTCAGGATTCTCCATCGATTAATGAATTCTCTCACCGATTCATCCTCTCTTTGGCGAATAGAAGCTAAGCCATGAGTGACTTCTTTAGAAGATAATTTAACAAATTCTGAATCACAATGAGACTTCCTGAGTGGATTCACCGTTGTCGGCCATTTTCTTATTGCAACAGTTTTCCTTTTATCTCTCTTAATTTTTGATAGATTTCCTGCAAATGTGGTATTTACAGTCGCCTTCTTATCTTGTTTTTTGTCCTTTTCCATTACTATTTTGCCTTGTTTTATCATTCTCTGCAGCCTGTCTTTTAATGTAAAGCAATTTTTATTGCATGCCCAACATAACGATGATAACGACAATATCTCTTATCTTTAGTCATTTCGACTTCTTCTGGGCGTCTAGGCAGAGGTAATTGAATGGTTCCGGCGGCTAGCAGTTGTTCCATTATTGGTATGACGTCTTCTTTTTCAAAATTGTACTCTTTATGATAATCATTCGATCGAGTTCGCTTATCATTCGCTTGATCTTTATACTGATCTGAATCTTCTCTTTTTCTAATCTCTCGCTTGTTATAGAAGGTACTTTTCCTTCTTTCATGGGAAACAGTATTTACTAACATCTTGCTCGATCCTCTTTGGTCTGTTTTGTTTTGGAACACCGGCATTTTCCTAGTCATCACTTCCAAAGTGTGCGCCTTTGTCGCCAATTCTCGAAAAGTTTTTATGTCAGTGCTTGTGAGTCCGAATGCAATTTCTGTATCAATGGAATTTAAGCACATTTTCACTTGGTCCCTCACTTCCAGTAACTGTCCACAAGAAGCTCCCAATGTTTTCCACCTGTCTATGAATTTGTCTATCGGCTCTCCCTCCCTCTGTTGTACTGAGGCCAACTCTGTAATACTGACATCGTGTTCTGAAGATAAGAAATTTGACATGAAGGAATCCTGCATTTGCTCCCAAGTGCATATCGACCCCGGAACCAAACTGGAATACCATCGAAACGCTTTGCTTGTTAGGGACGATCCAAACAATCGTGGGCAGTACTGTGGCACCATAGAGAAATTTTCCATGTTAGTAATAAAGTGCATCAGATGTTCCTTTGGTGACCCTTCTCCATTAAACTTCTGAAAGTCTGGATGCTTGAAGTTGATTGGGAATGGTATATCTTCTACTTCTCGGGGGTATGACGTTTGATATCTGATGTTTTATTTAAACCAACATGATTTAAATGATTTTTAAACTCGCAAGTATACGAATCAGATGTAGATACAGTACGTATTACGAGATCGTTCCCACGAGGACTGGTCGTCACAATTCAAATCTATGATTCTCCTTAACTAATCCAACAAATAATGGAGCGAATTACTAAGCACAATTCTATGAAAAAAAAATAATTGAGAACAAGGAAGAAAATTCAATCAGAGAGAGCACTAGGACTTTCGAATCCACCCCTAATTATCCTATCCCTGGTTTTATTTGTTGATTCACCCTAATCTAGATTGATACAACTTATATAAAGAAAGCACAATCTATGTCCTTGGTCGGACATACAGAATGTCTAATCTCCTAAAGCAATGCAATGAATAACACATCCCATGTCCTTGGTCAGGCACATAAAATGTATAATTTATTAAAGCACCTTGTTTCTTCCTCTATAGGAAACCTGTTCATGTTCAGACACAAGCACCTAGAATAAGCATCCAGTAACATCCATATATAGACTCTGGTTAAGTTCATAGATGGAGAATTACAGAATTTAAACCAATCAAGCACACTAGAGAAAGAAACAAACCAATTGAATCAAGGTAAAATCAACATATAACCAGAGTTATTCAAATTAGGGGCTTCATCTCAGCCCTAGCTGAGAAGATTAGCTATCCATAAAGTTAATTAAGAAAAAGAAAATATAAGATAAAAGCATTAAAAACATCTCCCTTATCTCTCTTCTTCGTTCCTCTTTTTTCTCTCTTCTCTTTCCAAGCTCTCTCTCCTCTCTGGCCTGCGCGTCCAAAACCCTCTTTTATAGTAGCTTGAGGCGGTGGAGGGCTGTCGCAGCAACAACGGAAGCTTTTTCGCAGTCAACTTTGGAGCTTCATAAGTTCCTTGTTCCTTGCACTTTTTCGGTAAAATCGACGTCTCCTAGGACGTTTTTGGCTGAACTACATGATAGACGGATCAGATCTTCCATCTGATCAAAGATGGTGAGCCACAACGGCCACAAAAACCGGATTTCACGGACGTACGTAAGCCTACGCACATCCTTCGCTGACGTGATCGATGGGCCCCACAGAGATGTTTTCAGGGAAATCCATCCCGTCCATTAAATTTCCCTCAAAATTTCGGTGAGAAACGGATGGTTTTGGTTGTCTGTTGACGCGGCCCAAAGAAGAAATCACAATAAAATCAATTTGGAACGTCACAGGACTGCCTGTTTGTGGCCTCTGTATCGCACACGTGTACACGTATGGGTGTGAAAGGTTAGAATGGATTCGAGGCTTTCGAAGCCCTCTACACGATGGACGACTTGGATCAGCCGTACGAGTAATGGGTGGGGCCCACTAGCTTTCGCAAAACGGACGCCTTCCGTCCGTTACGCATGCCATAAACGGCAGTTGCCGTTTTGAGATGCAGACGCGGTCAGCGCCTGCTGACCCGCCTTACTCGGTTCGGCGCGCGGCGGGCACGTGTGTACATTATGTACACATGTTGTACATACGGGCCCACTGTAATGTTTGTGCGAAATCTGCACCGTCCATCCTTTTTCTCATATTATTTCAACTGTCAGAACAAAAATTGATGTATATCCAGATATCCAGCGGGCCCCACTTAATGAATTAAGGGACTGATATGGTCATTGGGCCACTTCCTGAGATATTCAATGGTTGAAATTTTATATGTACGGTTTATTTATGGCCCCCATCCCATGTATGAAGTCTCGTGTCAATCGGATGGCGGGAACCATGTGATCTTGCAATCTGGACCATTTTCGGGCCTTTTTAACGTGAACGACTTGATTTTCTTGGATCCCTGGTGTGTAAATCCATTGATCTTGGTCCCCTGGGGTCCGTCCGTTGCTTTAGGGGCTTCGTAGCATCAAATTGAAATTTTTGGTACTCTTTTTCAGTCAACGCTCATGATTACACCCTGCAACAAAAACACGATTAAAATATTCCGTTAAGCATTATCATATACGTAAAATCAGGCAATAATCGGGGTTTGATATGCAATATTCGACCCTTATCATAACCCCCAACCAGCATTTTGCTAGTCCCGAGCAAAACATGCGAAAAATAATTTCAGAAATAAAGGACTATTCTTGTAAACCCGAGTGACTTGTGAATAGATAGTTGAGATGTGAAAATTCTAAGATTCATGAATGGTAAGTAGAATTTTCTCCTGAAATCAAGCTCATGATAAACTTCGTAATCAAGTTCAAACTCATAATCCCTTAATTATAACATTCTAAACATCGAGTTCCATGAGTGTATAATGTAATCTCGACTTACAATCATTAAGAGATCCAATTGTCAATTTCATGATGTCCTTGGTAATTAACAACAGAATTCATGACAACAAAGCCTGAAACCAACACTTGCCTTTTAGATCATCTTTTCATTCTATCAGCCTTTGATATTTTTATGAACAGTAACGCAAAGAGGGGAATCAAATCCTCACCTATAGGGAGCAAACCTATGGTAAAGATTTGTCGCCTAACTTTTTCTAAATGTCAACTATGGGGAATCGAATCTACACCAATAGGGAGCAAACCTATGGTGAAGATTATGCGACTTACCCTTTTAATTCTTCTTACTGAACTGATGCTAAAAAATTTGTTTTTCAGGCTAGTTCCTTTCATGCTTAGTGATTACCAAGTTAATCATTCAATTATCGAATCGGAACCTTAATGTGTAAGCGAGATGTGATATGTGAAATCACGACTCAATCAATGTTTACAACTTCTAATCACAGGTTAACAATTCAAACTTAACTGTGAAATCTAACAGACAACTGAATCCAAGAGTTATAAATTACCAACATCACATATCTTATAATGTTAAAATCACAACTATCCTTCAAAATCACTTTGAATTCAACAGAAATTCTAGAAAAAATTTTAAAATTTTCACAAATTTTACTCAAGACCAAGAAAATACTGATTAGGTAACCTAATCTCCCACCCCCAACCTAAAATCTTCATTGTCCTCAATGTAACAGAAATAAGCATGCGATGCACATGGGACAACGAAAATAAAGGAGTGAGGGAAAGATGGTACCTGGACGAAGAATCAAGAGGCTTTCCCAAAATTATCAACGTAAAAGCGAGTTAGCACAAGAGAGAAATTAACAGAAGCAAAAATAACAAAAAGAAAAACAAAAAGAAGATCCTATCTAGACCACTTTCGCAGGTGCTCTTGATTGCATTTAGCGTATGTAACAAGCCTTTAAACCCCTAGGTTACCCCTAGTGGACGAGTTATAGTCTCGTGAGGGTTTGCAGTAATGTTACCCACAAACATTGAACTAACTAACTAGGAAATGAAATGGAATGAAACGCTGGGTTGCCTCCCAGGAGCGCTAAGTTTAACGTCTTCAGCCAGACAAGAACGGATCATGAATTAACTAATCTTTATAACAGGGTCCGCCAAAGAAATTACCTCAACACCTTGATTAACCAATCCTAGACAAGTGATGTGAGTTCCCATGAACTGTGCTATCTGAAATGAGGTAACTGATACTATCGTCTAATAATTTAAGGACTTTTGCTCGAATGACTTCTTCCATGTTAGGATCACGCTTCCTTTGCATTTCACGCGACATTTCCGCAGTATGATCCATACATACAGTGGGGCATACTCCCTGTATTTTCGCTATCTTCCTTTCAATTGCTGCCTTATATGCTCTAAGGACATTAAGCAACCTGCTCGCGTTTGCCTTCTCAGAGTTAGAAACTGTGCTGTCAGGCAGAGTCACAGAGGGACCTAACAATGTATACTCAAGATTTTCAGGTAATTGTTTAATATCAGGATTAGGTGGTTTTTCAACAGACGGAACCAATTTGGACTTAGAGGGTGGAAGAGGTTTTACTTTCGCTTTCCATTTTGACGTCTCCATTATAGGAGTAGAATCGAGCAATGCATTGACTTCATGGATGAGACTATCTATGTCAAAATCCATGCCATATTGTGCTAAGCAGGTCTCAAGTGGATCTTCAAAAGATTTACGGAAGGAGTCCTGCACTAGACTCTGATCATGTCCGCTTCAAATATGTCTTCCAAATCTGCGGATTGTTGTCCAGCATTAAAGACATTGAGTTTAATATTCATGTTACCAAAGGACAACTTCATAACTCCATTCCTGCAATTTATAATAGCATTAGATGTGGCAAAAAATGGACGACCCAAGATGACCGGGATCTGACTAGTCGGATTCTGGACAGGCTGAGTATCTATAACGATGAAATTCACTGGAAAATAAAACTTATCAACTTGGATTAGCACATCTTCAATAACACCCCGGGGCACCTTAACAGATCTATCAGCTAGTTGTAATGTTACTTTAGTTGGTTTCAACTCACCAAGTCCTAGCTGCTCATAAACCGAATATAGTAACAAATTGACGCTCGCCCCTAAATCAAGCAATGCCTTCCCGATCTTATGATCTTCTATGACGCAAGAAATAGTGGGAGCTCCTGGATCCCTAAATTTAGGAGGGGTGTTATGTTGAATCATGAAGCTGAGTTGCTCTGCAAGGAAGACTTTCTTATGAACATTCTGCTTACGCTTTTGAGTGCATAAATCTTTAAGAAACTTAGCACAAGTAGGGACTTGCTTGATAGCATCAAGCAATGGAATGTTGACTTGCACTTTTTTAAACACATCCAAGATTTCATCAAAGTTGTTTCTTTTCTTCATTGGTGCCAGACGTTGAGGAAAGAGTGCCTTGGGCACGTAGGGTGGCACATTAGTGGCTCTTGGAGAGTCAGAGAGCTTTTGGACTTTTGATGCATTAGTGTGTCTCTCTGCTTCATCTTGATCTTCTGCTTTGGAATTTGATTCATCCCTAGGCGTCTCTATTCTGTTGTCAATTTATTTTCTGACCTAAGGGTAGTGATCGATTTGGCTTGCTCATGATATTGCCCTTGGTTGGAATTAGAGCCAATCTCATACTGTCCTTTTGGATTAGCCACAGGTTGGCCAGGGAACTTACCTTTCTCTCTCTCATTCCATGCGGTAGCTAGTTGACCCAATTGTACTTCCAGCTTGGCAATGGATTGCGCATTTGCATGTAAGCTTTGCTGGTTGGATAGTAAGGTTTGTTGGGTGTCTTTTTGGAATTGGAGAGAACTCTGCATAAAAAGATTGAGTGTTTCTTCAAGAGATGGTTTCCGTAATTGTGAGGGGACTTGTTGATATTGCGGAAACTGTTGAAGCTGTTGATTGCCAGCTTGAGGGTAAGGTTGCATGGGATGATTTACAGATGGTCCTCCTTGTTGTGGTTCTTTTGCCCAAGAGAAATTTGGATGCCTAGCCTAACCTGGGTTGTAAGTTTCTGAGGAAGGATTATTCCCAAGTCTTTGAAAAGTGTTCATTGCATGTACTTGTTCAGAAAGAAGTTCTGGGAATGCTGCACCAGATGGACAAGACTGTGTAGGATGGGCAGGACTAGAACATATGGCACATGCCTCGACTTGAGTTGTTTGTGGAGGTCCATTATGCAACATTAAAGCATCAAGCTTCTTTGTCAGGCCATCAATCTTGGCATAGAGATCTGGCGTGACTCCTATCTCATATATACCACCTCTCTTCTGTGGTTGGAGATTTTTGTCACCTCTATTTGAATAGTCCCATTGCTGGGAATTTTCACACAAGGTTTCAAAGAAGTTCCATGCTTCGACATCACTTTTGGTCATGAATGACCCTCCACTGGTGGCATCAACCATGCGACGGTTTTGGGGTGTCAAACCGTCATACAAGTATTGAACCTATTGCCACTTTTCAAAACCATGGTGTGGACATTTAAGAAATAAGTCCTTCCATCTTTCCCAACATTCATGAAAGTGCTCACCCTGTTTTGTGTGAAATTAATGATTTCTCTACGGAGAGCATTAGTTATGTGAACCGGGAAGAACTTGTTTAAGAACTTCTTAGACAGTTGGTCCCATGTAGCGATAGATCCAACTTCTAGAGAATTCAACCATGCTTTCGCCTTATCCTTCAAAGAAAAAGGAAATAGGCGTAGGCGGATCGAATCGTCTGAGAAGTTTTGGAACTTAAAGGTGGAGCAAATGTCCAGGAATTCTTTCACATGATGATATATATGGGTTTTCCTTGTCTAACCCATAAAAGGATGGTAACAATTGTATGACCCCAGGTTTAAGTTCAAAGTGTGTTGCCGTAGTGGCTGGCAACACTATGCATGAAGGTGCATTAAATTGGACAGGAGCAGAATAATCTCTGAGAGCTTTAACTTTATTCTCGTTTGCCATTTCAACTGGATTTTTTCTCAATCTTCCATGAAGTGTTCTTTCTATTTCAGAATCAAAAGGTGCTAGTTCTATATTCAGAGATCTACGTCCTAGCATAAACTAAGTTACTACAATGCAAGAAAGCTAAACTACGATGCAACCTAAGAGAAATAAAACGAGAACTAAAAACTATGAATTCCTAAAATACAAGAAGAAACTATGAAAACACGAATTGGAAGAAAGAACCCAGAAAAAGAGATGATCAATGATCGACGGATTGAGAGCTCCTCCTCTTTAAAGACAGTTTTATTTTGAGCTTCCTTAATTTCTGTAAACAAAATAGAAACAAAGATAGATTAGATTTCCTAAAATAACGCTAGATTAAACCTAAGCAACGGTTAGTTTCTGAAAATAGAAAGTTTCTAAATCCAAAGTTAGAAAATAGAAAATTCCTAAAAAATAAAAACCTAATTCTCAAAATAGAAAGTAGAGAAAAATGGAGAACTTAGAAAGATGTTACCAAATTAGAAGTATATGTCAGGACCCTGCAAAACGGGAAATAGGTTAGTTTCTAAAATAAAGAAACGAACTCTAAATCTACAGTCAGTAAAATCCTAAGCTATGAATTATGATAAGAGAGAATCCTAAATTCAATTTGACCGCAACAGTCCCGGCAACGGCGCCAAAAACTTGATGTTTTATTTAAACCAACATGATTTAAATGATTTTTAAACTCGCAAGTATACGAATCAGATGTAAATACAGTACGTATTACGAGATCATTCCCACGAGGACCGGTCGTCACAATTCAAATCTATGATTCTCCTTAACTAATCCAACAAATAATGGAGTTAATTACTAAGCACAATTCTATAAAAAAAAACAATTGAGAACAAGGAAGAAAATTCAATCAGAGAGAGCACTAGGACTTTCGAATCCACCCCTAATTATCCTATCCCTGGTTTTATTTGTTGATTCACCCTAATCTAGATTGATACAACTTATATAAAGAAAGCACAATCGGTGTCCTTGGTCGAGCATACAGAATGTCTAATCTCCTAAAGCAATGCAATGAATAACACATCCCATGTCCTTGGTCAGACACATAAAATGTATAATTCATTAAAGCACCTTGTTTCTTCCTCTATAGGAAATCTGTTCATGTTCAGACACAAGCACCTAGAATAAGCATCCAGACAACATCCATATATAGACTCTGGTCAAGTTCATAGATGGAGAAGTACAAAATTTAAACCAATCACGCACACTAGAGAAAGAAACAAACCAATCGAATCAAGCTAAAATCAACATATAACCAGAGTTATTCAAATTAGGGGCTTCATCTCAGCCCTAGCTGAGAAGATTAGCTATCCATAAAGTTAATTAAGAAAAAGAAAATATAAGATAAAAACATTAAAAACATCTCCCTTATCTCTCTTCTTTGTTCCTCTTTCTTCTCTCTTCTCTTTCCAAGCTCTCTCTCCTCTCTGGCCTGCACGTCCAAAACCCTCTTTTATAGCAGCTTGAGGCGGTGGAGGGCTGTCGCAGAAGGCTGTCGCAGCAACAGCGGAAGCTTTTTCGCAGTCAACTTTGGAGCTTCATAAGTTCCTTGTTCCTTGCACTTTTTCCGTAAAATCGACGTCTCCTGGGACGTTTCTGGCTGAACTACATGATAGGCGGATCAGATCTTCCATCTGATCAAAGATGGTGAGCCACAACGGCCACAAAAACTGGATTTCACGGACGTGCATAAGCCTACGCATGTCCTTCGCTGACGTGATCGGTGGGCCCTACAGAGATGTTTTCGAGGAAATCCATCCCGTCCATTAAATTTCCCTCGAAATTTCGATGAGAAACGGATGATTTTGGTTGTCTGTTGACGCGGCCCAAAGAAGAAATCACAATAAAATCAATTTGGAACGTCACAGGACCGCCTGTTTGTGGCCTCTGTATCGCACACGTGTACACGTATGGGTGCGAAAGGTTAGAATGGATTCGAGGCTTTCGAAGCCCTCTACACGATGGACGACTTAGATCAGTCGTATGAGCAATGGGTGGGGCCCACTAGCTTCCGCAAAATGGACGCCTTCCGTCCGTTACGCATGCCATAAATGGCAATTGCCGTTTTGAGATGCAGACGCGGGTCAGTGCCTGCTGACCTGCCTTACTCGGTTCGGCGTGCGGCGGGCACGTGTGTACATTATGTACACACGTTGTACATACGGGCCCACTGTAATGTTTGTTCGAGATCTGCACCGTCCATCCTTTTTCTCATATTATTTCAACTGTCGGAACAAAAATTGATGTATATCCAGATATCCAGCGGGCCCCACATAATGAATTAAGGGACTGATCTGGCCGTTGGGCCACTTCCTAAGATATTCAATGGTTGAAATTTTATATGTACCGTTTATTTATGGCCCCCATCCCATGTATGAAGTCTCGTGTGAATCGGATGGCGGGAACCATGTGATCTTGCAATCTGACCATTTTCGGGTCTTTTTAACGTGAACGGCTTGATTTTCTTGGATCCCTGGCGTGTAAATCCATTGATCTTGGTCCCCTGGGGTCCATCCATTGCTTTGGGGGCTTCGTAGCATCAAATCGACGCTTTTGGTACTCTTTTTCAGTCAACGCTCCTGATTACACCCTTGCAACAAAAACACGATTAAAATATTCCATTAAGCATTATCATATACATAAAATTAGGCAAAAATTGGGGTTTGATATGCAATATTCGACCCTTATCAATATCTGAATCGACCAATATTTTCGCGTTCCTTTTACACCCTGACAGCTTCCTTAACAACTTGCCGCACTTCCTCTTGAGTTATAACTCTTACCACCAAAGCAGATCCGAGGGATTCTGCTCCCTGTGGCTGAAAACTCTTAGGTTGATGTTCTTGTTCATTTATTGTGCCCGTCATCGGAGGAGCCGCGATCTGGGTTACGTTGTGTGCGAGAGTTGCTAGAGCCTCCCTAAGATTCTTACATTCTTCCATCAGCGTTCTCTGCGCTTGCGCCATTTCATTAATGCGGCCTTCCATAGTCGGCATAGTCCTCTAATTCGTTTCGGTCATATGTACTGTGGCTCCTACATTCCCTGATGAGGCCGTATTCGGAGTGAGATGATAACGTGTTGATGTAACGAGGCTTACAAAGAGGGGAGTCCTGTTTGATTTTCCCATACTCCTGCCATAGCTGATTGATCGCGAGGATACAGGGGCAGGTGATTTTAGGAGTAACACTTTTCTTTTTTATTCTTTCATCCATCGAGCTCTTGGGGCAATTAGAGCTGGGAAGTCACGTGATGTTGATTGTGGAACCATATGCCCAGGATATATGGCAGGAGGGGCTAACTCAAGATTCTTTCTGGCAGTGTTCCGTGTTATCGGTCCCCTGGTTTGTGGTGAAGGCAAACTTGCTCTAAAGTTTCTTGCATTTCGAGCCCTGCCTCTCCGGGATGTTACGACGGTCCAATTCTCGCCGTCTTCTGATACTTGAGGTGAAGCAGATACGACTCCAACTATTGTTCGAGCTGAGTCGTCCTTGTCTACTGAAGACTAAGTTTTACACTTCGGTGGCTGGCTCAGCGCATATTCCACCATAAATCTAGTTGCGGTGAAATAGAAGTTTATTTTCGTTGCTGAGTTCGTCATCTGATCGTAGTTCGCAATCTTATCTTTTTATCTTCAAAATTAAACACGAAACCGTAGTCATTTCATTTTTCTTAAATATAATCATTATAATCTATCTAAGAGATGAAGGCGAAGATGTTTCCACTGAGAGTCATCATTTTGGCATCAGAAAGACGCGAACTTCAATGAAAGTTCTATAGCTGCCTCAATGTTAACATTAAATAAGATAAATCCCCAACGGAGTCGTCATTTTGTTTCGAACAAGAAACAAATGCATTTTATTTGGGATATTATCTTATTCAAGCATAATAGAGAGGGAGTAATAAGAACAATCATTATATCTAATTAATACTGAGTTCATTTACATCCTCAAACATCCTTGATTCTAAGATAGATTATTTAGAATGTAGAAATTGATAAAGTTCAAATGTCCAAGTCAGATGTCAAATCTGACAGCACTTCGACTCATGATTTGATCATCTCTTTGAGAGGAATATGACATAGATCTCTTCAACTGAATTCTCCTCTTGAAGCTTGGACAGAAGAAAATTTGGAGACTTCAATCATTTCAGCAGCATGTCAGCATCATAGCATCATAGACCGAAGGGCAGTCTATTTACGTGGACCCGCGCAACCGATATGGTTTGCGCGGGTCCGCGCAAGCCACCGACTCTTCTTCACTCCTACCTTCGGTCTCCCTTCTTGCTCTGTTTCTTCTCCAAAATCTTCAATTCATCCAAATGAAGGGGGGAGGGGGGTATTTATAGGCCTTCACACGTGCGAAATCTAGATTTTGGTGCCATGGGACCCACCTTCCTTCAATCATGATCGTTCATGGACAACATGTACTGAAATTAGTTGTGCGAACCCACGCAACTAGTATTTGGGTTGCGCGGACCCGCGCAATTGATATCGTTTGCGCGGACCCGCGCAAACCTTTCCAAAGACATTTGTTCTTCTTCTTCTTTTATTTTCTTTCTACTTTTAAATCTTCTTTTATTTCAATCCTTTCTTCTCATTTTTTATGCCTCAACGCGGTCACGCTGATATTTATGTTTTTCCTTAATTTATGTCTAATTAACGTTATATACTGAAATTGACACTCGGATATTTTGATCCCGTACTCCCGAGTGTGAAACTAGCAAAATGCATATGGGCGAGTTCTCAATTAACTGCACAGTCTAATTAAAATTCACATATGATCAAAATTAGAGTATATTTAAATCAACGATATTAAAAGCGAAGCAGATATAACTAAACTCGTGGGCCGCAGAAAACAGTGGGGATCGAATGCCTATCATTAAAATTTCGTGGGCCACATAAGTTTTCGATTAAGCTGATATTTGTGTTTTTCCTTCGTTTATGTCTAGTTAATGTCATGCACCGAAAATCGACACTTGGAGACTTCAATCCCAAGTTCTCGGGTGTGAACCTAGCAAAAATGCATGTGGGCGAGTTCCCACGTGCCCGCGAAGTCTGATTAACATTCACATGTCATCAAAATCAGAGTATATTTAAATCAACGATATCAAAAGTTAAGCAAATATAACTAAACTCAGAAATATATAGCTAATATTCAAAATGTATAATTCCAAAAGTGATGTCTACCCAAATGGAGATTATACAAATCACAATATACCTACTCAAAATGATTAAAGTGCAAAGTTCTCAATTTTCACCCAATCACCAAAACATAACGGTAGTGGTGTAACACGATTTAATCATACCCATATAAGATCTCGATATTACTTACATCAATAATATCACATGGTTGGTATTTTAAAACACTGTTCCAGGTGGGAGTGAGTAGCTAACTCAGTGGTTCCATTAGTTATAAGTTACACATGTTATCAATTCAATTACGGTAAGGAATGATAAAACGAGTGAACAAACACTTCCTAAATACTCTTGTTAATTGTATGAATGAGATTATGAAATGATTCATTTGCCTTATAATTCAACACTCCCTCACAAGCGACTTCAATGCCTATTTTGTAAATGCCAACACTCCCTCATCACACGACTCCAACGTCAAATCGTAATAGCTTAATCTAGTGCAATGCGATTGATATGTATATGATTAGCCAAGTGATTATTAATCTCAGTTCATATAAAAGATTGGTGAAGCTAAGATACCACCATTATATCACGAGTCTCTACCTGGATCATGAGGCTTGATGCGGTCGTAATGACTCTTCACCTGTGTCCCTTGATCAAATTTAAGGTTCAGGATCGTCACCCAAACACAAATGTGGTGAAGTCACGACATCAATTCCATTTATAATACGGAAGACTCGCATAGCCTTCACAAGTGCTCAATGGTTATTACGAGGAGGTTCATCACTCAAATTTATACCAATATGACTAGCTCATCACTCCATTTTTTTACTAATATGGCAGGAACGTCACCCCAGCGTAGGCCGACAGCTTAAAACCGTGTCTCAGACATGCTTAGGGGTGTACACGGGTCGGGCCGAGTCGAACTGGCCTCAGCTCATCCAGGCCCATTCAACAGCCACACCAGGTCCGAACCCGACCGGGCCTGGTCACCGGGCCAACATCTCTAGCCTGAACCGGGCCCGGGCGAGTTCGGGCCAGTTTCGAACCTTCGAATTCGGGCCAGTTTCGAACCTGAGTTCGGGCCAGTTTCGAACCTTACAGCAAGTTCATGGGAAGGGCTTTGGTAGGTAATCCGTGTCCCATTAATTTACAAGGCCCTTGATCAATGGTTTAGATAGTTGAACTATAGACTCCACAAAAAATCTTCTGGCATGGAACGTTCAATTCCTCCCGGTGACCATACTGCCCAAAACAAATGGGTGACTAGAGAATTTGTTTTAGCCGTTTATTTGTTTTATACCTGTGGCCAACCTAAGGTGTTTACCAGCCTGATTTTCGAATCAGAAGATCTAATTAGTACATCCAACCGGATGGAACTAAGATTTCATTTTTTTAATCCATATTAAGACAAGAAATGTGGCACATGTGTTTCACATCTAGGTCAGTCCTTATTGGGTCCCACTTTGAACATCCAATGGCCCAAAAAATAGGATGATAGACTCACCATCAGTCATTATTGCTTTTCTAACCATTGATTCTTCTGGTAGAAATGTGGCCCAACTGATAAGTGGGAACCAGGGCTAGCCCACCTGATGACTGACCCAGATCTTGTACACATGACATTTTGCAATGTTGCAAATCATCTTCACAATCTTCATGAAGAAATAATTTGATACTCTTACATAGTGATGGATGAGACATGAGCAGCTAGAAATTACTTAGAAATTACATATATGGCTTTAAACCTTTCAAATTACAAGAACTAGTTATATATATATATATATATATATATATATATATATATATATATATATATATATATATATATATATATATATATCATGAACCGGGTTTCGGACCGAGTCGGGTTGGGCCGGGGCGAGTCGGGTTTCGGACCGAGTTGGGCCGAACTGGGAGGTATCCGAACTCGGCTTGAACTCAGTTTCGGGCCTAGAAAATTGGCCCGTCCTGACCCGAACTTAGTTCCGGGTCAGGCCGAGTTGGGCTTTTTCGAACCGGGTCGAGCGAGCTAACCGGGCTAGCCCGGTTTGTGTACACCCCTATACATGCTTGACTCATGAGTCTTTATAGGATCGTATTGCCAACGATTATAATAAGTAGACTCATTTAATGAGAATGAAAGTATTTTAAATTCAATTGGTCGTTGTCATACATTTTGAACATACATGATCAATCACTCGTTAGACTAATTTGATTGACTTGGGAGAACCCCGACACAACTGACATTTGGTACAAGCATCTCGCATAGCCCAGCTATTGTATGCCATCCGTGTTTGACCCAGGTCGATCGAACAAGCCTAGGGTGGCCGACCTAACTTAGGTCACCCCTTAGTTCGGGCGATTTGCTGACTGACCTAATATCGTAAGCAGTTATAAACATCACTAAGGACTAATAATTCATTAGACAATCATGGTAAGATTTTGCATAAACCATAAATTTAGTAACTTATTCATTCAGGCATTTCATCGAACATGTGATCATCAATAAACAAATAATGACATGATTAGCAATCACAATCAAAATATAGACATGTTAGCATGCACCAAGCCATCTACAACAAGTAATCATTAACTGAGACCCTCAAGGGTCGATAAACGATAACCTAGGAATAATGGTCCGCACCTTAAAGGGTTTCACGCGACCTAATCACGCTTAGGGTTGGGGTTTTGGGGGGAAAAACACCAATTCTTAATCAAATCAAAGAAAACTTATGTAAGATTTTCACAGGACCTAATCACGCTTAGGGTTAGGGTTTTGGGGGGAAAAACACCAATTCCTAATCAAATCAAAGGAAACTTATGTAAGATTCATAGAATCTAACATGAGATAGTTTAACGGGGAGGTAAAAAGCATTTCTTACCTTCGATCGTGCATAAAGGTAGATTTGACAGAGGAAAACGGTAATAGCTTGGGTTTCGTCGAAGGAATTTCGGTACAATCAAACACCAAGGTCCCCGCTCTCTTTCTCTTGTCCTCTCTTTATCTTTCTTTTTCCCTTTCTCTCTTTCTCCCTAATTTCTATGGCAAAGTCATTTGGGGAGAGGGGGTATGAAATGAAATGGTATGTATAGTGCCAGATTGTGCACAAATGACCTCAAATAGCCCTTTATTTATTATACTAACCTTGAGGGAGATTATTTCCAACTAATGGAACCCAACGGAGGTGTACGAGTCAATCTAAGCCATGAGATTAGTGTCCCACTAGGCGGTCTATGTTCGAATACAACCATCCAATGATTGGATGTGCCGATAAACCAAGAAGGCCCTAACTCGAATTGACGGTCATTGAGCATCGATCAGTCTATAACTATATGGATGTGAGCAGGGTAATAATCTCGATTGGTGCTTTAAATTTTGTCACCATCTAACGGTCCAAAAGTCATAACTTTAGTAAAGACTGGAGACAGACGGTTAACTTTAGTTCTTGATTAATTTTAAAAACATTCACACATCTCATGTATTACCCTTGTGAGTACAAGTTGAGCGATTCGAGATACAATCTCGGTTTGAAGGACATCAAGCCCACTAAGATGAACGTCTTTCTATAGTCTCGGGTTTCGTGGGCCACTAACGAACAGTCTAGAGCTTGTTTGGATAATCATGGCATTTCTATAATGAATTGGGTAGCAAGGTTTCTTATGCACAATGATTTGGGTGTGGATTAACTAAGTTCATATGTGGCATGTTCACAATTAGTGAAAATAGTGATTCGATCCTAATCACCCTAAACCACTAGTTCTTAGGCTAAAAGAGTAACTTGGTCAGTTTGGTTTATTAATTAAGATTTGACCCCTACTTGTCTCGGCTTTAGGTAGGTCTTTATTTAGTTATGAATGTCTTGATTGGTCAATGATAGGTCAATTAGATTTGGGGCCCTAGATGAATAAATCACGAGGCTAGACTTAAGGTTTAAGTGATTGGGCAAATTTGTTAACTTCCTACGATTAATTAACTATATTTGTGCGGTTCTTTACTGGAAACACTTGCGTATAGGTTAACATCGAGTGTTAAGGTTGTTAGTAAGTGACAACATAAGCTAATTATAATGAAATTTTTTGAGAATTTTTGAAATCCAAATAACGAAAATATGGGATGTTACAATTAACTTATGAATAGATTAGGTCTCAAATAAACATCATGATGAGCCTTAGGAAGATTTCAATAGTGGTGGGATCCACTTGAGCTTTGGATCTATCTCATTTTTTGGATCATGAGCTAAAATGATCTCTCCAAATGGATGGACAGTCTGGATACAACACATACATCATGGTGGGCCCACAGAACTTGGTGACATCACTTCAGTAGTGTAACTATTGCATGTTCATTTGTTGGAAGCTGTGTTGAGCCCGTAGGGATGTAGAGTTGGACATCGAGTCGAACTAAGTTGAGCTTGGCACAACTCTCGGTTCGGCTAGCAGCCAAACCCAACTCAAACTCGGCTAGGCTTGGTCCTGAAGCCTGATTGTCAAGCTCATCTTGTTTCAGTTAATAGCTCAGGCTAGCTCGAGCCGAGTTCGAGTTTGAGCTTTGAAGTCAAGTAGGGTATCGAGAGTTTGAGTAGACAAGGGTTTTAGGTGGGTGGGATTGCGAGTGCAATAGGGGTTCGAGTGGTGGTCGCGACAGGATTCGAGCGATAGTTGTGGCAGGGTTTTAACATGTGGCAATGAGCAGTGGTCGTGGTAGGGTTTCACCATGTGGTAGCGAGGAGTGGTCGCGAAAGGATTTTAAGATGATAGCTTGGGTTTTAGTGGTGCGGTAAGTGGTTTGTGGGTAGTGGGTTTGGGTGTTTACCGTGGTCGAGGAGTTGGGGTGGAGGGTTCGAGTTTCTCCAAAGTTGGAGGTGGCGACAATGGAGTTGGTGGTGCATAATTGGGGTTGGGGTTGAGGCTGGTGTTGGTGTGGTGGCGTTCGAGGATCTTGGCTATAGCAAAAGCGGTGGCGGTTGAGGATTAAAATGATTGGGAAGGAAGAAGAAGAGAGAGGAGTGGGTTGTGCAATGACAAAGGGGACGAAGAGACACCTGGGAATATTTTATATTTCTAATATGATAGTTTGCAGGACTACCTAAAAATAAAATATTTTTTATTTCTTTAAAATCGAGCTAAGTCGACCCTAACCAAATTGAGTTGAGTAGAGCTTGAACCAGCTCAGACTCGGCTCGAAAAAATTTCAAGCTCCAAAAATTAGCTTGACTTGACCCGAATCTAGTTTCGAGCCAACTGATTTGAGTTTCCTCACAAATCCACTCCGGCCACTAGTTTTAAAAGACCACAATAGGATGGGATTAAAAATCATGCAAATCTAAAACTCACGTGGGCCACGTTAAAGAGAGAGTGGGAATAGAAACGTCCACCGTTCAAACCTTACCTTGCAGGAGCTAATCATGATGTTTATATACCATTTAAACCATTTACCGGGTCAATACCACTCAGATAAATCGTACCACGACATATCATCATGATACAAAACTTTCATGGACCAACAAAGTTTCCAATGGTGAGCATTTAATCCTGGTGATTTTGTGTGGTATGGCCGACATGAGTTTTTATTTTCCTAAAATTTAGAGACATGTCCTGTTGTGATCTTGTAAAGCTGATGGACAGAGTGGATTTATCACGGGAATCCATGTAACCCCATGCAACTTCAACAGGGGTAATGGAATATTTATGGGTCACAGGGCAATCTGCTTCCCTTTCCTCTTTTCTAGGGCCGTCAATGAATTAGGCTGATCCGATGGGGTTTCGGGCCAACCCTTCTTCGGCGAGGCTTGACACTTCATCGGGTCTAGCTTAGCCCGTTTTGGGCCTGGGGTTGAAGTGTCAAGCCTAAGGGCTTGGTTTAGGCTTAAGTTTTGAGCTTGTTTCTTGATTGAGCTAGGCTTGGACTTAACTTTATAAAAGCTCATCAATCTAGCTCAGGTAGTTATTTTTAAATTTAAAATTTAAACTAAAATTTTCCCTCTCTCTAAAATTCAAACTAAAAAAACCTCAAATCTTCTTTGTTAAAAAGGAGCTCTCTCTCTCTCTCTCTCTGTTGAAATTGGTGTCTCTAATCTATGTTAGAGCATGTTATTTCAATCAATCGATAGCCTGGTTCGATCTAATAATACCTCGAATATATGAGTTTGCTCGCTGGACAATTTTTTGGTAGTTTCGATTGATTGACTATCTAGGTTTGATCGATCAGGATGATTTGAAAAAATTAAATTAACTCTTAGCCATTGATCTTGATGACCACATATTTTTTTGACACATGATATATATCTTACATAAATCTAGTGTTACATTTATTAGATTCCATGGTTGTCACAAGTATACGGTACATCCTCTAGTCTTTGAAAACATTAGATTGAATATAGTGGTCATTGGTTAAGGAGAGTTGTGTTTTATGGATCTCAGTACCTTGATGAGCCATGACCGATACAGATGCTTAGGGTATGTGTGTGTGTGTGTATATATATATATATATCTGTGTGTGTGTGTGCGTGTGTGTGTAGATATCAATCTTTGAGATGTATAGTCATTCTATATGAAGAGACTAACTTGGGCCAGAATGGAAGGGATCCACTATCAGAAACCAACTTCGTGTCACGGTGTCTTTTGTCTTTACCCTACACTAGGTGTGATTGTACCGTGGATATGAGATCTTGGTGTGGACCCTTAGACACTTATTTTGATGGATTAAAATTCAAGCGCGAGGGTCTTGGATTTGACTAAGTAACTTTGGCTCACTTCACAAGGCTTCATAAAGGCCATTGAAAGTGAGTACTTGTAACACCCCGGATTTTTGCCAACTTGGAGATAGACGTCCTTAGGCAATGGGTCGATCCTAACACCTTATTAACTTGTCAAAACTCAATCCCAAAGTCTAAAATCACTTTTTAACCCATTTCCTTCAAAATCTCACCTTTTACAACCTTGTTCTTTAAAATTTTCTAAGTACTTACACATTAGACACTAATCCTAAAGTTTAAATGATGAAGAACAATACTTAAACAAAAACTTACTATAAATGGTAAATACATAAATAAAATGGGCTTTTGACCATTAAAATTTTTTAGAATCTCATGATATAAATAAGTTATTTGGATATATCAGTTTCTCCTACCCCAAAATCATATATTACATGTCACGTAACCCATTTCAGATTGAAAGATGCACCCATTTCAAGTATCGGGTGGCGAAACCACATCAAACGGACTCGGAGGGCCAAATAACGCAAATCGGGGGGACCCGATGTAACATCCCGGATTTTTGCCAACCTGGGATTAGACATCCTTAGGCATTGGGTCAATCTTAACACCTGATTAACTTTTCAAATGCTAAATTCAAAGCCTCAAATCCCGTCTTAAACCATTTTCTTCACAAATCCCACCCTTCACTACCTTGTGCTTTTAATTTTTTCAAAGCACTTTCGCCCTAGACACTATCTTAAACTAGCTAAGTAGTAAAACTTGGATCACTTTATATACAAACTGCAAAGGCCTAAGTACCATCTCAACCAGAAAACAATTAGGATTAAATCCTTTAGAATTTAACAAAGTTAACTAAGTGCAAAACTCGATTAGCCATGAAATCCGTTGGGATCGCTTTAAATACGATCTGCAAGACCCAAAACTTGCAAAATCAGTGACTCTAGGTTTCCCTAAAGTTTAGAACCAAACTCATTTCTCGTCTGCTCTCGGGAATGAAACGAAACTTCGTATTAGGTCTAGACCGCACATCGGGAGTCCGATTAACACGAAGCTAAGGAACCAAGACCACCCCATTGGGCTTGACAATCATCTCAAAAATCAGATGATTCCGATGTCCCACGGCCATTCTTTTCGATCCGGAGCGAGGGAGTGTGAAAAACACAAATTCCATCCCAAAATAAATATCTGGAATAGTGATCTGGCATCATTCGGTTGCGCGTCAGTATTAAGCAACCTGACCGTCGGAATCGGACCAAATTACACCCTCGGATTAAGAAAAATTTCAGGAACATTTACATGTACTCAGAATTTCTGATCGTGGCCCACTGACCGTTGAACTGAAAGTGGTCCGCCACGTGCGATCTGGGAATTCGATCTAGTCGAAAACGTAATCCCACATAGATCCATAGATGGTGAGCTTAAGTCTGACGTTTGGCTCAAGGAGGACCACCAGAACATCCCTTTTGAGCTTGGAAAGTGGCGAACTGCCTATATATGCAGCCACCCTTGAACCTGAGTCTATTTTGGACATGATTTTGGCTATAAAAGGGGCTTAGAACAGCCCCTCTCACAGCCATACGAATTGGGAGCAAACCCTTAGAGAGAGAGAGAGAAAGGGAGAGAAAGGCTTGGAGTTCGAAGCCGATCTTCCTCCTGCTGCTTCCACTCGTCACACGGCCTACACCGCCTTATTCCAGGTGTTTTCCCGGCGGTGTCCATCCCATTTGAAGGTAAGAAACCCTAACCCTAGGTCTGATTTAAGGTAGGATCGTTGTAGGATATGAAAAAGCTAATCGGTTCCGCTCTTTAGGCTAGGAAACTCCCGTATACGGAAGCTCTAATACCCTTGCTGATTTGTTGGAATTCCAAGGGCTGAGGTGAGGACTTTAAATGTATAAGTTACATTTTTCAACGCTTTCAATGTCAGATAATGATATATTCATGATCTGCATGCAATTGCACATGTACAAAGTGCTTTCCGTTTCCTGTTTCGATTAACGTTGTAGAATATGGAATTTCACATACTCTAGGTATACGTAGAAATACCGTATACGTATTTTTTTTGGAGAAATGTTTGACATGTTTATTTAATGTATGATTATACTATATATGGATAAAATACTAGTTTGGCGAAAGGAATCGCCGTAATACATGTTCACTTGTAAATGCTACGTATGTTGAAATTGTGTATTCTAGAAATACCGTATATGTGTAAGTTTTGGAAATGTAATTGTCATGATTATTTGTAGTATGATTATGGTATACATGGATAAAATACTCGTTTGGCTAAAGGATAACCCTAATACATGTTTTACTAACATACACCATGTATGTTGTAATAGTGTATTCTAAGTGTTTGTGGAAATGGCTGAATGAGTATAGAATTCTCATTCGTGCTCGCCATGACTAATTGTCATGGATTCATGATTGATGTATTGGCGATACCCCCTCTGACGAAAGGATTTGCCCTAAGTCACGCCACGGCCAATATACACTATATATGTTAGAATGTGTGGCCCAAGTGTTTGTGGAAATGACTGAATGGATATGGAACTTGGATTCCTGCTTGCCATGACTATCCGTCGTGGGTGTACGCGTGTTATGATTGGGGCAACTCCCTAGTGAAAGGATTTGGCCTAATGCCTATGTGATCGACATATGTCGTGTATGTTGATGTATGTTTGTTTAAGTGTTTCTTAAAATGTCTGAATGAGTAGTAGTTAGCAAATTGTAAAGTATAAGGGTGTTGAGATATGATTCTCAACCTTTTTTTAACTATGTGTATGATCTCCTTTGATAGTTGTGTGATTAGGAATTGAACATGTACAAACACATGCTTGTGTTGTGATTCATAACATGCTCAACTGCTTTATGATTTTAACTATGTAATGCATATGTTTAAATTTATATTTACGTTGTATGATCCGTCATGGGTGATGGGGGAGCGGAGCAATGAGTGCGTGCAACAGCCCTGGCAGCCCTAAACGGATAATACCAGACCTTGACTGTATGAGTTGAATCTTGATCCATTACTGCTTTATTTATCTGAATTGATTGTGTTTGGGGCTATGATTATGGCCCAGGCAATCGGTAACGAGATTGAACTCGTGGCTGAGATTCATTTGCCACGTGGGATGTGTTCGACGAACTCAAGTCGGGCGTTGCCTGTCGGCAGTGGCTAGGCCACACGAAGTTGTTTATGCACTTCATGTCGTGCAGCTCAACGGGCGATCGTGCTAGTCGAGCTCGTCAAGTAACCCGATCTGCCTTATGCATGTTCACCCTGTTTGGACGCTATTGCTTGAACCTAGGGTACCAAACTTACCAGTGAAACCCCTTTTAACCATGGTACCTCGATCCGCTAAGACGCATGAGCCGGGCATGGTGGTATGGGACACCATGGTCGAGCTGTCGGCCTACGCTGGGGCCATGTGCCTCCCCGTAGTGACCATTGCGCAACCAAACTCGTGAGCCGAATACGGTGGTATGGGACACTGTATTCGAGCTGTCGATACTTACGGCGAGAGCCGAGTACGGTGAGACCTGTACTCGTGCTGACGGGCGACGAGTCCTCCGTAGTATCTTCGAGTATACTCCAAGGGTCTGTGATTGGCGACGAGTCTTTCACAGCAACTAGAGTATGAGTGGAGCCGAGTACGGTGAGACCTGTACTCGAGCTGACGGCTAGTGATTGAGCCGAGTACGGTGAGACCTGTACTCGAGCTGACGGTCAGCAATTGAGCCGCATACGGTGAGATCTGTATCCGTGCTGATGGGTGACGAGCCCTTTGTGATGCCTTCGCTAAGCCTCTCAAACCATAATGTCGTATGAGATTAACTAGGATTGACGACCCTAGAATGGATCATGTTTGGGAATGATACAAGGGAGGTACCTTAGTTTCCCAATACTGCTGTTTGAAATGGACTAATAAAAAACTTGGTAATCATGAGCATCATCGCACCGCATGTGCTTTGTAGATGTGGCGCACTGAGGGAGTTAAGCATTCGCGAACGTAAGATGATGTCGCTTGAGGGTGGTTTGGCAAGGGCATACAACATCATGTCATTTCATTCTTGCATTTAATAAGAGTAGTTAGAATTGTTTGATTTGTACTGCTTTATCATTACTGCTTGATTGAATTGATAACATGTTAACCTATGCTTTACTATTCCACTGAGTTGATCACTCACTCCCAAGTTACGGGACGGTGTTCCGAACACCCACCAGATTTGTTGAGTTTCAGGTGATGGCGATGCTTATGAAGCAGAGCCGGACTTCTATGATGTGGAGGAGTTCTCCTACATGTAACTTTCTGGCAGGTCAATGAAGACCTGGTATTGTATTGACGGGGTTATGGTTCTTGGTATAGAAGGCATTACACTTCCTCAATTTGGTAAATTTTAGAACTGCACTTGTATTTATTTAACCTGGTAATGTTATCACACTCTGGAGACTCATCATAAGTTATATATTTTATCTATCTATCACAGTCTTTCGCTTGCAAACTTAACTGTCTCTGGAGTATGATATGCTGTTTTGGCTTAATCTCACTCATGTTCAATGCACGAATACAGTCAACATTCAATCATCATTCATTTTGTTGCATAAGTGATGTTCTGGAACTCGGGAGTTGAGTTTATGCTCGATCCCCGATTTTCAGGGCGTTACACCCGAGGTGGGTCCCGCACTTTTTCGACACCCTGGGGGTAGATTCCATCACCCGCAGGGTGAGCCATCACCCCAGGGTCCAACGAGTGGCGATGGCATTGCCGGATAGGCGAGGCTTCGCCGTCCAGCGGGTTGGGTGGCCCGTTTTTCGGCACTTTTTGTCCAACTTCGAAAAATCATATCTCCCTCATTATAGCTCGATTTAGGTGATTTGAAAGCCAGATTGAGGCTTGATAAGTTTAGTTTTATATAAAAAATAAGTAAAAAATATAATAAAAATTTTATTATAGTTAAATATAGGTCGTTGTGACAACTATCCGAAAATCCTCAGTTTGGACAGCTGCTGCTTCAAGAATTTTTCTACAACACGAAACCTAATGAAATTTGGTAGAAATGAAGTAGACTTGATGACAAACTACTATAAAAATAATTAAAATTATATACTACTTAAAAATTCCAGAAAGGGGCATGAACTGCCTTAGGACCTTATTCTGTCGTAATTAGGGCATAATTTAGTTAAGTACTAAACTGAATAATCAATAGAATTAGCTTGAATCACTTTAAATATGATCTGTGAGATCCAAAACGAGTAGAACCGTTAACTCTACGTTACCTAAAAACCTAGGATCAATCTCTAAACCCAGTTGCTCTTGGGAACACTCTGAAACTCTGTATCGGACCTGGACCGCGTGTCGAAAGTCCGATGGTGGTGAAGCTATACGGTTATGACCGCCTTACTGGGCTTGATGACCATCTAGGGAATCAAATCCAGATAGTATACAGAAGCACACAACTTGAGCTCGGAGCGAAGTGCATGACAAACGCGAATACCTTTAGAAATTGAACTCAGATTTAAGTAAACTGGGTCGTTCACTTGCGGGCCAATTTTAAGGTTCTAGACCATCAGAATCTGATCCAAATACACCCTCAGATCAGGGAAAATTTCATACACATGTCAGTGTACTTGTGGCCCTGATCGAGTGGTGGTGACCGTTGAACTGAAACTGGTCCACCACGGTTGATCCACAAATCTGATCAGACCGAAACCTTAACTCGACCTAGATCCATTGTTAGGGAGCTTAAGTCCGACAGCACAGAGAAAAGGGCCACCAGAAGTGCTCTGTTGGACAGAAACGGTCGCCCTTTGGCTATAACCTAAGTATACCTTGGCCCTAGGGCCATTCCCATCAGTTCTGGGCCTGTATAAGAGCCTTAAACTCTCTCTCTCTCTCTCATGCCATACGAATTCCCAACCCTAAGAGAGAGAAAAGAGAAAAGAGAGAAGGAAAGAGAGAGAAAGTGAGAGAGAGATTTGGAGTTTGTTGTAGGGATTCATCCCTGCCGCTCCACGTGCTTAACTATCACTTTCGTATCGCTATTCCAGCGATTCCGAAGCCGTTCTTAGGTAAGGAAAACCTAACCCTAATCTGTTTTAAGATTTCAAATAGTGTAAGGGATGAAATAGCTAACCTATTTTATACTGTAGGTTGCCGTTGTCCCGTAGACAAAGACTTAGTATTTAAGCTGAGTTTGATACGAGTCTACCGGCGAAAGGTGCGGACTATAAACATTTTAGGTTATGATTTTCAAGGCTTTCAATGCCGGTTAATGATTTATAACTAATGTGGGTGCCATTTCACATGCTAAATACGATGCCTGTTTCACTTTACAGATATATATGAACTATGTTAAATATAATGTATTCCATGTGTTTGTTGATATGACTGAATGAGTACGGAATTTGGATTCGTGCTTGCTATGATTATTCGTCGTGAATATATGGCCGTTATGCGTGTGGCAACTCCTTGGTGAAAGGATTTGTCCTAATTCCTATTATCGCCAACATACGTTACGTATGTTATAGTGTGTAGTCTAAGTGTTTGTAAAAATGTCTGAATGGTTATGAAATTTGGATTTGTGCTTGCCATGATTATTAACTATGAATACATGCTCGTTGTGTATATGGAAACTCTTTTGTAAAAGGGCGTGCCAGGATATGTGTTATAACTAGCCTAATACGTGTATGTTGAAATGTGTAGAGTAAGTGTTTGATAAAATACCTAAATGAGGAAATGCTTGTTTAAATGTATGATATAAGGGCGTTGAGATGGGATCCTCGACCCCCTTACCTACAGTTATAGTTTCCTTTATGTAACTCTTTATACTATTACGTGATTTATGGATAAAATGTCGATATATGTTAACACGAACACTATGTGTTTGTTAAAATGCTCAAGTGAGATCTTTATGTGGTTTAGTTGTCACATGCTGCACTTGACTATTACAATGTGTATGGAATTGTTTTGGAGTGTGTTTGGGACTATGGTATAGTCCAGGTAATGGTAACAGGCCCTGGTTTGGTGGTTGAGGTTGTTTCGCCACACAAGATGTGTTCGATGAATACGAGCTGTACTTGGGTTGTCAACAGTGGTTAAGCCACGCGGAGAGCTTAGGCACTTCATGTCGATCAATTCGACGTGCGCTCATACCAGTCGAGTTCGTCAAGTAACCCGATTGACCCGATGTATGTTCACCATGTATGGACGCTACTGCTTGAATCTAAGGTATCAACTCACCAGTGGAAACCCCGTTAACCTTGGTACCTCGATCCGCTAAGACTCATGAACCAGACATGGTGGTATGGGACACCGTGGTCGAGCTGTCGGCCTATGCTGGGGCGACGAGCCTCCCCGTAGTAACCAGTGAGCAACACCGCCTAGTGAGCCGAATACGGTGGTATGGGATACTGTATTTGAGCTGTCAGCCTACACTGATCAGGTGACGAGCCTTTTGTAGTAACCTCGAGCATACTTTGAGACTGCGTTGAGGCGACGAGTCTTTCCGTAGCAACTAGAGTATAAACTAGGCCTACACTGATCAGGTGATGAGCCCTTCGTAGTGACCTAGAACCGCAATATCATATGAGATTAGCTAGGACTGACGACCCTAAAATGGATCATTGTTTGGGCATTGATATAACGGAGGTACCTTAGCTTCCCAATCCTGTTGTATAAATAAACCTAAGTAAGAACCTGGCTAATCATACACCGCATTACATGTGTCTTTGGCGTAGCAGGTCAAGCACTGAGGAAGGGTTGCATGCCGCGATCGTGAGATGAAGTCGCTGAGGGAGAGTAGGCGAGGGTATGCATCATTATTTCATATCATTCTTACATTAACAAGAGTACTTAGGACCTGATTGTTATATTGCGTTATCATTACTGCTTGACTGAATTGATAACATGTTAACCTTTATTTTATAGCTCCATTAGTTGATCACTCACTCCCATGTTGTGAGACGGCGTTTTAAACACCAACTAGACCCTGTTTTAGTTTCAGATGATGGTGATACTTATAAAGCGGAGCCGGACTTTTATGATGATGAGGAGGGTTTCTCCTATATGCAGCTATCAGGCGGGTCTATGTAAACCATGTTCTGATCGACGGGGTTACAGGATTGCTGATTAGATACCATTACACTTTATTTTGTACTTTTGGAACACCCTTGTATACTCATTTTGTTCATTTTTGGAGTATACATTGATATATTTAACCCGGTAACATGTTCACACTTTGGGGACTTACAACAGTTTAGGTATTGTATATATATATATATCACAGTCTACCGCTTGCATAATTTAACTGTCTCTGGAGTATGATATACTATTTTGGTATAATCCCATTCATGTTTAATGCACTAATATGGACAACATTCAATCATCATTATCTATGTTGCATAAGTGATGCGTTGGAACTCGGGAGCTGAGCTTCTGCTCGACTCCCGATTTTCAGGGCATTACAAGATGGTATCAGAGCATGATTTGGATTAAAATGAACCTGGGTTATGGTCACACGATGCACGCTGAAGCATTTTGACGTAGGAGGGTACGAGAAAACGTAGAAACAGACTTAGGATTTTCAATTTTGCCAAACAACGAAATCGACCGAAATCGATCGTAGAAATTGAACCCGTAGGCTTTCCCGATCACATGAAATGATCCCAACGCCCTTCTAGGCCATCAATCGACGAGTTTAGATGAAAATCTAATTGGTCCCACGCTCAACAAACTGAAAATACGCGAATGTGTGCAAGCTGAAACCCGAAACGACTCGAAACGAGTCGGGGGGCAAACGAAGCAATCCGGGGGGACCCAAAGTGGACCCCGCATCACTCTAGCATCCCGGGGAGGAGATGCCATCGCCCAAAGGGCGAGCCCTCGCTGGAGTGTCCAGGGACCGGCGATGGCATCACCGGATCGGCGAGGCCTCGCCATTCCCTGGACTGGGCCTGTCGGGCCGACGCGGGTCGGTCGGGCCGACGCTGGTGGGGTGTTGTGTGGCCTACCAAATGAGGTAAAAAGGGTTTTTTTTCCTTCCATTTGCTTCCCCTCTTCATTTTCCACCCCTCCAAGTTTTCCTTCCTATAAAAAAACCCTTCCTCTCTCTTAAATCTCCCCTCCATTCTCTCATTTTCTCATTTTCCTTTAAGACTTACACCCCTCCACCGTTTTCATCTACGCCCACCTCCTATCCCTCTCATTTCCTACGATTTGAGTGCACAAACCTCCCATTTGTATCTCATATACCTCCAAGTCCAACAACCCATCCTATTTCCCCATATTATTCCACTTCCATGGCTCTTTTCATGCTTGTGACTACCATTTTCTCCATTTCCGCCCTTCTTTCTCTCATGGGGAAGAAGAGAGCGGCCCTGGATGAGGCCTGGCCTAGCCGTCCAAGCTGTTCTAAGAAGCAGACAAGTGCCGAGACAAGTGCAAGCGCCGAGTGAAGGTCGAAACGGGATCTCGACCCTCGGATTCCGTTAGAACGATCTTTACCAACGGGCGAGACCAAACATCGTAGTTTAGTCCGTAAACAATGACCATCAGTTGGGACATTTCGAGTTTTAGGACCTAGAGTTGGTACTCCTAGATTTCGAAAAATTTGATAGTGAAAGAAATCCAATAAATGAATAACATGAACCCTAGGACCTCCTTAGCTGATATGGTCATGTGTGAAGTGCTCGAGCATAGTTAAATTTAAGTTCGGGCAACTCAATTCCATCAGACAACTTTTAACCCTAAGCAATAAAAATAATTTCCTATAGTAGAAATGGTATAAAATCATCTAGCGTATGAGCGTAGACTTTGAAATAGTACAAAATCATCTAGCCCATAAGTTATTGGATTACCGCTACTCCTAAAATTAAGACTAGGCTACTGGTTACACTAAGGAATGTAAGAGACCGATTATGCTAAGATAATTGAATGATAGACTTAGTTAGTCGGCTTGATTAGGTTGGAGTGAAAGCTCATTCTTTCGTTGAATCCCTTTAATACTTGTAGGCTTCTTTAGTAACTCTTAGGAAACTTGTTTGATGTAGAAACTATTCACGCTCAGAGAAAACTTTTATATCCCTTGGATTTAATGTTAGGTCAAATCAATACACTCCTTAGAATTGCCTTCCCAAAGACTTATTACAAACGGGAACACGAAGTAGAGAACTATATATAAGTGAGGTATTCGCGGTTTGAATTGAATTCTCAATCCTGGTAGTTACCAATGAACTCTATGATCTGATCAAGCAGAAGATCAGGATCAACTAGGATTAAGAACTGATACGACAAATTTTCTGTCCTCGCGAGGTAGAAGGTCTATGTATCCGGCTCAGACCCACTATACAACTTTCCTTCCGTGTTGGCCCTACCACTTACACCTAAGGTTTATTACTTCATCTTTTAGAAGTGTTAAGAATATATAGCCAATAGAGATTTCTCTTTTTAGGCCCAAGAAATTTCTCAAATGGGCAACAGACAGTTAGGAATTAGGTCCCGAATCACAGACCATTTTGGCATACATATTGTGCATATGAACTTAGAAGGATAGTTTGCCCGTTAACCTATTTTGTCCAAATTCCTTATGTACTAATAATGTATAGATTATCTTACAGTATTAAACTAGACATGATTAAAGAGGGTAAGTCTGGACCGTGACAAAACTCCTTGGTAGAATTAGGCATCTTGCCACCAACTCACACTCGTCCCTGAAATCAACCGCAACACCCATCATTTTTAGCTCCTTTCTGTAACCATAGGTACCAATGCCATAGTACACCTCATCGATGAAAGAAAGACCAATGTATTGAGAGTTCATTTCCCATTTCATGTCGAGGATAGGTCCCAAATTACACCTTGTTCCAACATACGGATCAGGACATGGATCCTTGACCCTTAAGGGTGAGAATAATTTTTAAGGGGGGTAGAACATTATGAGCCTAATCTAGTTAAGTCAGTTTATACATCCATTAGAAAATTTTTACGCTATTTTGAAATTTTCGTGGTAAGACTTTTACTGACGAAATTTTTTGTTGGTAAAAAGCACAAAACCACTTTTACCGACAAAAATTTTCGTCGGTAAAAAGTGTTATGTTTTTAACTTAGAAATTTCCGCCTTGAGTTTTACCGACGAACTAAAACCATCGGGAATAATGGTTTTACCGATGGAAATTTTTGTTGGTAAAAGTGTTATGTTTTTAACTTAGAAATTTTCGCCTTGAGTTTTACCGATGAACTAAAACCGTCGGGAATAATGGTTTTATCGACGAAAATTTTAGTTGGTAAAAGTGTTCGTTTTTAAAATTTTTCGCCTTGAGTTTTACCAACGAACTAAAACCGTCGGGAATAATGTCTTTACCGACAAAAATGTTCTTCGGTAAAAATGTTTTAGTTTTCAGATAAAAAAATTTCGCTCTGAGTTTTACCGACGAAACCTTTCGTCGCTAAAAAAACACCCAAAAACTTTTATCGACGAATATTTGTCTGTAAAAATGTTAAATTTTTAAGTTGGAAAATTTTCGCCTTGAGTTTTACCGACGAACTAAAACCATTGGGAATAATGTCTTTATCGACAAAAAGTTTCGTCGGTAAAAATGTTATATTTTTCAAATAAAAAAATTTCGCTCTGAGTTTTACTGACGAAACGTTTCGTCGCTAAAATGCACCCAAAAATTTTTACCGAGTCGGGAAAAATGTTAAATTTTAATTTACAAAATTTTCGCCTTGAGTTTTACCGACGAACTAAAATTGTCGGGAATAATGTTCGGTAAAAATGTTATATTTTTCAGATAAAAAAATTTGGCTATGAGTTTTACCGACGAAACCTTTCGTCGCTAAAAAGCACCCAAAAACTTTTACCGACGAATATTTTCATCGGTAAAAATGTCAAAATTTTAAGTTACAAAATTTTTGCGATGAGTTTTACCAATGAACTAAAACCATCGGGAATAATGTCTTTACCAATGAAAATGTTCGTTGGTAAAAATGTTATATTTTTTTAACTTAGAAAAATTTCCCGCTGCCTTGAAAACTATCGTGGTAAGAGTTTTACTGACAAACCAAAACCGTCGAGTATAATGTTTTTACCGACGAAAATAATTTCGTCGGGAATAATGATAGAATTTTAACTTACACAAAATTTCTTGCTGCCTTGAAAAGTTTCACGGTAAGAGTTTTACCAACAATCCAAAGCCGTTGGGAATAATTTTCCGACAGATGAAAACCGTTGGTAATGTTTTTTACCGACGAACAAAAACATTATTTATATATATTTAGTTTATATATATATATATATATATATAGTTTTTATATCATATATTTAGTATGTTTGTATATATATATAGTTTTTATATCATATGAGTGAAATTTTTTTAATATATATAATTAAAAGATAATATTTAAATGATTTGTAATATCAGATGGAAAGGAATATTGATAATTATTAGGCACATCCACTACTTGAACCTTTAATCATTTTTGGACAATCTAATCAGTTTAGATTGACGAGTAAATTACTTCAGATGTTTAAATCAAATTTCACTGAAATTATTGATCAATCTTGTATGCCCAATATCTTTCTCATATGTAGCTTGATTGAGGCAAGTAACTAGTTAAATTGAGCCTATTGATTAGTAAAATAGAGTGAATGGACCAGACATGTAAAATGGGCCAAATATTCTGGTCAAAATTGCGACCCAACTTATTGACCTCGTGAGAACCTAAGAATTGATGTTAGTAAGTTTTGTGGGCCCCATCATGATGTGTGTCGAACATCAACATCGTGGATTTGACGTGTCCCCTTTAGGTTATGAGATATCTCAAAAATCATCTGTGTACGAAACTCAAGTGGGCCATACCATCTAAAACTATGTGAAGACATTCTAAAAAATATAAATGCACTTGGTGGGGCCCACATGAGTTTTGGATGCGGTTGATGAAATTGCGGTAATGACCGCTTTAGTTGAAGTAGGAATGTGCCAATATGTCTTAGAGGGGGGTGAATAGGACATTTAGAAAATTTTATAACAATTTAAAATCCTATTACTCTAATCCTAACAGCAAGCATATATTAGGATTACTCAAAAGTAACTCTACTGGCTTCCAAGCCCGGTAGAGGATCCAATCATAAACTATTAGAGAAATGAACAATGTGTAAATTAGTTTATGATGGATATGACTGTGTGTGTTTTTGAGGTGTGATCTCGAATAATCAAATATGAAGGTACTTAAGGAAATCACATAAGTAATGGAAGACAATAGCAATCTCAAACACAATCATTTTTATAGTGGTTTGACTACTTGTCTACTCCACTCCTGACAACCGCACTCAACCCTTGAGTGAACCAGATTTCACTAAGGAGGTTTCACATGGTTTACCTCAAACCCAAGGTTTTAAATCAGGTTCACCTTTAATTAATACAACCTACACCTAGGCTAATAGTTTATGCTCCCACAAGCAAGGGTCAGCACATAACACCCGATTTTAGGCACACTGGCCAAGGATCCACACTAGGAACCTAACTGTTTATGCTCTCCACAGAGCAAGGGTCAACACAACGCACCTACCACGTACACTCCTACTGGAGGCCTCCTAGAGGACTTGCAAGGGGTGAGAAACACCTTAGACCCAAATTACAAAGGAATGATCACAAGGGTCCTCTGGACTCTTAGTAACTTACAAATAAGCAGATAAGTCCCTTTCAGCACATTGTCGAAGATCTTCCTCCTTTGTTGACGAAGAATCTTCTGCTTCCTTGAATCCGTAACTCAAAAGATGTACCAATGCATGGTGATAGGTTGGGTCAAGGTTGTAATAGAATCCTACTCTATTGAAGGTTTTCCTATAAGGGAAATAGAGCGATTCCAATCATTCATGCATTCAAGGCATCCCAGCTTCAATGATTTGCCATTAAGATGGTAACTGGAGGATCCTTGAATGCGGAAGTTCATTCCCCAATCTACTCTATTGAATGTCAATGATGAGGGTGGATTGGAGGATGAACTTCCATGAGAGAAATGGCTTTGGGTATATGATCTAAGGTTAGAAACTCAAAAGCGCTCTCTTCTTTCTCTACCAGCAGCTAAGGCCAAGCTCTTTATAAATAGGCAAAAGGTTCCAACGGATATAAAACGGTCACATTTATGACAGAGTTCAATATCATCAAGCATGGTCGATATCATCGAGCGTATACTCTCGATTGCATCGACTGGCCGCTCGATGACACAAACTCAAATGTCATACGCTTTTGAAACATTTTGCCAGCTAGTCGAGGAAATTGAAACACGCGTCGATGTCATCGGATTTCAAACTCTGATTTAATCGATACAAGGACCGATTCCTCGACATTTGAAAATGAGAGAGACTTGCCTTAGAAATATTTCAGGTCAAGGATATGATCGAGGTACACTCGATATCATCGGAATTTGACTGTCGATGATATCGGTAGTCGAGTCAATGCATCGATAAATCCAAAGGATTTTCCAGTTAAGCTTGCTAGACAGTTTATGTCCATTCTTGATGTAATCAACTCAGCCTCGATATCATCGATATTTGAATATCGATTCTCTCGAGTGACCCTCGATCTAAGATAAAAATCACTTAAAAATATTGCTGGTAAACTGTGCCCAAGACCGATATCATCGAAGGCCTTCCGATATCATCGAAACTTGAATTCCAAGGATATCGAGGGGTACTTCGATATATCAAAGGTCTTTATGATTTTCCATAGAAAAATAGGGACAAAAAATCTCTATTGTCAATTTTATCGAGTCAACTTCGATAGACTCGAGATTCAAGTCTCGACGATATCGATACTGTTATCGATACATCGATAATTCTGTCCAGAAGTATATGCGGTTGCTGGACAACATATGTCTTCATTCAATAATATCGAGTGAGTTCCGAGGACATCGACAACATTTCTCGATTATATCGATCATACTATCGATAAATCGACAGAGGTAGAAAACTTAGAGATTTTCTAAAATTTGAAAAAAGTTTTCTAACTCAAAAACCCTATGATATTCTAATAAGTTTTAAGGGTTTTAATTACCTGGTGTTTTGGGACATGGGATGTGAGGCTTAGATTTACCTGTGGCGAGTTCAGGCCCACATCCGGTTGAGGCAGACAGTTGATTGATCTTCCTATGGAGCTTTTTTGTCTAACCAACTCAACACTCATGCTAATTGACAAACCAGGGCACTTTCAGTTGAAACTTGGTCTGACCCCTCGTCCAAGTGGGACACACATAATGAGTGGGTTGGATATGTGAACCTATATGATCATGAATGTTTTAAGGAAACCCATCTCCACTACATTTAGGTGAGTTACTCGTTACCCTTACCAGAGTAAACTCTGTGGGGTCCATCGTTATTTATTTATTTTATCCACTCCATTCATCCATGTGAATAGATAATTTGAGGTCTAAATAACAAAAAGGAAGCATATCCAAAGCTCAAGTGGACCACACCATAGGAAATAGTGTGATTGAACCTCTACCATTTACAATTTCTTGGAGGCCATAAAAGTTTTGGATCAAGCCGATGTTTGTGTTTTCTATTCATTCATATGTTTTTGATATTATGAACAACCTTTAACCGTTTTTGGATAATCTGATTAGTCCAGATTGAAAAGTAAATAACTTCAGATGTTTAAATCAAAATTCACTCACATTGTTGATCAATCTTGTTTGCCCAATATCTCTCTCATATGTAGCATGATCGGGGCGAGTAACTAGTCAATTTGAGGGTAATGATCAGTAAAATAGAGTGAATGGACCAGACATGTAAAATGGGCCAAATATTTTGGTCAAAATCCTAACTTATTGACCTCGTGAGAACCTAAGAATTAATGTTAGTAAGTTTTGTGGGCCCCATCTTGATATGTGTCGAACATCAACACCGTGGATTTGATGTGTCCCCTTTAGGTTATGAGATATGTCAAAAATCATCTGTATACGAAACTCAAGTGAGCCATACCATCTAAAACTAATTGAAGACATCTTAGAAAATATAAAAGCACTTGGTGGGGCCCACATGAGTTTTGGATGCAGTTGAAAATTGGTCTGACCCCTTATCTAAGTGGGACACACATAATGAGTGGGTTGGATATGTGAATCACATTTAGGCAGGCCCAATATATGATTATGAATGTTTTAAGGAAACCCTTCCATTATATTATTTGGTGTGGCCCACATTTAGGCTGATGTTTGTGTTTTCCCTTCATTCATATTTTTTTGATATTATGAACATGTTGGATGACAAATAAACATTACTGTGGGCCCAAGGAGGTATCAACGGTGGAAATCATTATTCCACACTGTTTTGTGTGGCATGGTCCACTTGAGTTTTGGATTTACCAAAAATTTGGGATCAACCCACACCGTTCATCCATTTTTCGAGATCATTTTATAGAATTATCTAAAAAATGAATCATATCCAAAGATTAAATGGACCACACCACAAATAAGGGGAACGAATTGGCTCCTCCCCCTACACCATCCAATGGCTGGTGGTTGGTGCTGTGTGGGCCTCACCATGATGTATGTGTTTAATCCATGCCGTCCATCTATTTTTAAAGATCATCTTATGGCATGAGACAAAAAATGAGGCATATCCCAATTTGAAATGGAGCACATTATAAGAAAAAGTGTTGAATGACCGTCAACCATTTAAAACATTCTTGGGGCCATAAAAGTTTTGAATTGAGATGATTTTTGTTTTTCCCCTTCATCTAAGCCTGTATGACCTAATAAACAGATTGGATGCCAAATAAAGAGTACAGTGGGCCTTACATAGGATTTTAATGATGGATATCCAATCACTATTGTTTTCATGTGGTGTGGTCCACCTGATATTTATATACATCTCAAATTTGGGCCCAACCATGATGTATGTTTTATATCCACACCTTCCATCCATTTAGAGAGATCATTTTAGGGCAATATCCAAAGATAAATCCAAAGCTCCAGTGGACCCAGCATAGAAAACAGTGGGGATAGTGACACCCACCATTAAAAACTATTTAAGGGCCACGAAAGTTTTAGATCAAGCTGATATTTGTGTTTTACCTTATTTCATGTCTTTTTTAACTCTTGAACAGGTTGGATTTCAAATAAAAATTATGGTGAGCCTTAAGATAGTTTCAACGGTGGGAATCACTCTCCCCACTGTTTTCTATGGTGAGGTCCACTACATCTTTTTCTCTGCCTCATTCTTTAGCTCATGCCCTAAAATAATATCTCAAAATGGATGGATGGTGTGGATAGAACACATACATCATAGTGGGGCCCACACAACTTGGTGACGTCACTTCAGTAGCCAACACGCTACTCAACCTGTATGTAAGCTCGCCCGTGAGAGAGACTGTGGCAGTCTCTCTCTCTCTCTCTCTCTCTCTCTCTCTCTCTCTCCCTCCTCTCGCTCTTTAACTCTCTCTTCCTCTCTCTCTGATCTCTCCCCCCTGTCCTCTCTCTGTCTCCTCGCACCCTCTCCCTCCTCTCTCTCTTTGTCTCTCTCTGATCTCTCTTGCGGTCCGTTGCCGAATGCCCTACCTACGCACACCCTCTCTCTCTCTCTCTCTCTCTCTCTCTCTCTGAAGCTCGGTTGAAGGTCATTCATGACAGTGAGGTATCTCTCTCTCTCTCTCTCTCTCTCTGAAGCTCGGTTGAAGGTCATTCATGACAATGAGGTATCTCTCTCTCTCTCTCTCAATCTCTCTCAATCTCAATATCGATTTACGGATTTAGGGATTTGGGGATTTAGGTCGTGTTTGGGCAGTGGGATTAGAAGGGATTAGGTGGGATGGAATTGCAATTGGTCCTGTGCCAATTCCACTCCATGTTTGGCAGTGGGCCCCATGATTGGAAACCCCCTGGATTTGGAATCCCCATGATTGGAAACCCCTTAGATTCGGAACCCCCATGATTGGAAACCCCCTGGATTTGAAACCCCTATGATTAGAATCCATGGTGCCAATTGACCCTAAGGGACTGTTTGGGAGCGTGGATTTGGAACCCCCTCGATTCGGAATGGGAGGTGTTCTTATCATGATCCGGTTGCAATCATATGGTACTTAGAAGTGTTTCTTGCTTGGGGAAATTTAGGGTAGCATGCTCTACTCCTTCAGCACTCCCTGGGCTATGCCGACTTCAATCGATGGCATTTTCCATCCTGATTTGCAGAAAGATGGAAGGGCAAGTTGAGATCGAAGTGGTGCCTCTTGCTGGTGGCTGTTCTTTGGCATGTGTGGGCACATGGATGTATTCTAGCGGACATTCATCTTTAGATTTTCAAAATCCAATCTCATGTATGATGAAATAAGGTCTATTAGAGGTTTTCTAAGCCCATGTACAAAGCCTACCTTCTAATGGCATCACATGTGCCACCATGGTTGTCCAAAGTTGGAATTTCTTATAACATATTTGTATATCCATGTATGCATGTACATATGCAATTAAGTCCATGATTGCCCATCATTTTCTTGATGTTGGTTTTGCATCCATTACACAATAGTGATGTTCTTTCTTTCAAAATTATCTTACCCTTAGCAGGTTTAGATGGATGATTTGTCATGGGTAACTCTTGCCCATGATGCTTTAGAGTATGTGATGCTCATCACTCTTGGCAAGTTTGGATGGATGATTTGTCATGGGTAGCTCTTGCTCATGATGCTTTAGAGTATGTGATGCTCATCTCTTCTATTGGACACAAACACATGTTTTTATATTCATTACATTTTATTGGTGAAGCTAGCCATGAGATAGTGATTAAGAAGGCTGCTGATTTTTTATTTATACCAAAAACTGTTAAGGTCATTTTATCATCTTTCTAATGCAAAATGCTATCATGGGTTCTTGAAATAGGGTGATTGCACTACCATGGGTTAGGAGCTAAAAGTATCAAAATCTTCCATTTTAGCTATTCTTTTTTTTTTTTTTAATCAAATGCTTTCACTTCTTTCCCTTGTGCTTTTACTACATCTAAACATGTGGTTATGCAGACAGTGACTTCATCTTAGGGGACTTGGCATAGAGAAAAAGGGAAGAGAAATTGCAATTTTTCTTAATCTCAATCCATCAAATGTTAGTTTCTCAAAAACCCCATTTTAACATCTTTCCTTTTTCATTTTTTAAGCAGCCTCGGATCCGTTTTGAACACATAAGCTCTTTTGTTAGATGATGAGCATTGATTATTTTATAAGGATACAATCCTAAGATAGTTCACCACATTTTTAAAATGATGGTGATCCAAACATATGGTGCACCTGCAAGGCAACACAGACCGTCCCTGACCCAACTGTAGATGTAGGAGAATAACTCAAAAAATTACATATAGAATATTATACTAACCATTTGATTTTACAGTAGAATTTGGACCAATCATTTCTTTTAACCATATATTTGATAGCCATCAATTGGATGGTTAGGATTGCTTAATCAGTATGGTTAAACACATATGCTCCATCCACAGCGTGCCCTACAATTTGACTGGTCTGGGTAGTGTAGGTGGATAAGTGCCCCCATTTTGAAATGGTGGTGAACTATCACATGAAGAAGCACACACACGTGTAGAGGCTCTCCTGTTTACACATAATCACGTATGCCTATATGGAACAATTATGTGAGAGATGAGGTTTCCATCAGGTGGGCCATACAGTTTAGATCTTCTAGCCTAAAGATCATGTTGTTTCTCTCCCCTCGGATGGGCCGTAGTGTAAGAAACAAATGGACGGCTAGAAGAATAGTCCCATCCAATTTATTTGCTCTGTACATACTACATTGGCCATCTCAACGAGTAAAGCTGCATAACTTTTATTAGGCAAGAAGATCTAAAGAGAGTGGCCCACCTGATTAGAATCTCGAAAGCACGTGTCGTCACGTGTGCTGGCGTGTGGGCTTATCAAAGCTGTTTGGAAATGCTTTACTATGCTTTCTTGAATGTCACAGGCAGCACGTGCACAACACACGTGGGAAGGCTGGAGCTCACACGGACTTCCACAACAACTCTTTGGGCCCCACTCCTTTTAATGTAGCAAGTTCTTAGATAGTTTCCATGAGGGAACAATTATAACCTAAACCTAAACCTATACTTATAACCTAAACCTATTCTTATAACCTAAACCTATTCTCAAATCCTAAAACCTATAACCTAAACTTAAACCTGTAACCTAAAACTATAACCTTAACCTATAACCTAAACCTATAACCTAAACTCAATTCCCTAAACCTTAACCTATAACCTAACCTAAACCTAAACCTATAACCTTAACCTAAACCTAAAACCTAAATGTATTCTCAAATCCCTAAACCTAAACCTACACCTAATCCTAATCTCAACTCCCTAACCTAAACCTAAACCTAAACTTGAAAACCCAAACCTAAACTCGATCCCGAACCTGATTTCCTAAACCTAAACCTTAACCTATTCTCAATTCCCTAAACTTAAACATATAACCTAAACCTATAACCTAGCCTAATCTTAAACCTATTTCCGTAAACTGACTCTAGTCTTTTCATTGTAGAGATGGATAAGAGTTGGATGCGAGCTAAGAACAATTATCCACGTTTTTCGATGTCATGGTACACCTAGTGATTCACTTACCACACGAGGTGAAGCTTGTAGGCCCAGTACAATATCGTTGGATGTATCCGATCGAAAGGTTGTAGAACCTATTAAATTTTTTATTCATTCCATAAGCTACATATATCCATGTTTTCATAACATAGTGGTTTTGTGTACAGATACCTTTACACACTAAAACGATTTGTGAGGAATAAGGCACGACCAGAGAGAAAATGACTGAAAGAAGACTGCTTCTGCGTCTTCTTCCTCTTTAAGTCGCGATTTCGAGTGGCGTGTGTCCTTGGAGGAACGTTCTACGCTAGCACCATCGACGGTGCCCACGCCAGCACCAGCGTAGCAGCTGTGGCCACCATCATCGACGAAGGTGATCTGATTCCCAGCTTGGCCCGGGTTCAGAACTCTCGGCTTAAAGTGCGTGGTCCGTGCGAACCACTTCCTTGTCGATATAACTTAGGACAAGGACCTATGCCACTATGATGTGAGATTTTCCTTCGTTTAAAGTATTTCATCTGATGTTTTCTTTGGATCTGGTTTTTCTTACCTGATATGTCTGATATTTCCATGAATCCTTTGTTTTTGTGTTTTGATCTGTTGTTTTTTGCATGGCTTGTTTGATGCTATTTATGGCTTGAAAATGACTTTTTATCTTAATGCATTTCTCCTAAATGCTTCTAATCGTGTTCTTAGTTTGAGATCTTATATATGTCTACCTCATTTCTTAAATCCCTCAGTGTTTTTTTTTTATGATTTCGTTTGTATCTATTTTTCTGTGTTTTTATTTCTCTTTGTTAAGATCCCAATGTGCGTCGGAGCTATCCGAATGTTGAGTGGGGGTCCCTGGAAGGTGGAAACCGCTGTTATGACCATGATGAAGCTGTCCATTTCTTATGGACAACATTTGAGTGGCCTGACCATTTGGACAGACTGTATTTATTTATTTGCTCAAAATTGATGGAGCAGACCCAGAGGTGCGTAGGAGTTATCCGGATGTTTAGTGAGGGTCCCTGAAAGGTGGGAATCGCTCTTATGACCATGATGAAGCTGTCCATTTCTTATAGACAGCATTGGAGTGGCCTGACCATTTGGACAGGCCATGTTTATGTATTAGCTCAAAATTGTTAGAGCAGACCCTAGTATAACCCTAAACCTTTAACCTTAACCTACACTTATAACCTAAACCTAAACGTGCAACCTTAACCTAAATGTAAAACCTAAACCTAAACCTAGAATATAAATGTATTCTCAAATCCCTAAACCTAAACCTAAACCTAAACCTATAACCTAAACCTATAACCAACAACATTAACATAAACTTATAACCTACAACATTAACCTAAACCTATACTTATAACCTAAACCTATTCTCAAATCCCAAAACCTATAACCTAAACCTAAACCTTAACCTATAACCTAAACCTTAACCTATAACGTATAACCTATAACCTAAACCTATAACCTATAACCTAACTCAATTCCCTAAACCTTAACCTATATCCTAACCTAAATCTAAACTTATAACCTACACTTATAACCTAAAACTAAACCAATAACCTAAACCTATAACCTAAACCTAAACCTAAAACCTAAACTTAAACCTAAAACCTAAAAGTATTCTTAAATCCCTAAACCTAAACCTACACCTAATCCTAATCTCAACTCCCTAACCTAAACCTAAACCTAAACTTGAAAATACAAACCTAAACCCGAATCTGAATCCATAAACCCTTAGCCTAAACTTAAACCTATAACATAAACCTAAGCCTAAACCTACACCTTAACCCAAACATATAACCCGAACCTGAACCCGAACCCGAACCCGAACATGAACCCGAATTCCCTAAACCTTAACCTATAACCTAACCTAAACCTAACCTAAACCTAAACCTATAATCTACACTTATAACCTAAACCTAAACCTATAACCTAAACCTGTAACCTTAACCTAAACGTTAAACCCAAACCTAAACCCGATCCCGAATGCGAACACGATTTCCTAAACCTAAACCTTAACCTATTCTCAATTCCCTCAAGCTATAACCTATAACCTAAACCTAAACCTAAACCTATAACCTAAACCCATAACCTTAACCTAAACCTAAAAGCTAAACCTAAACCTAAAACCTAAATGTATTCTCAAATCCCTAAACCTAAATCTACACCTAATCCTAATCTCAACTCCTTAACCTAAACCTAAACTTAAAAACCCAAACCTAAACCCGAACCCGATTTCCCAAATCTAAACCTTAACCGATTCTCAATTCCCTAAACCTTAACCTATAACCTAAACCTACACCTAGTCCTAATCTCAATTCCCTAACCTAAACCTAAACCTAAACTTGAAAACCCAAACCCAAACCCAAACCTATAACCTAAACCTAAACCTAACCTAAACCTATAACCTACAACTTAAAACCTAAACCCAAACCTAAACCCGATCCCGATCACGAACCCGAACCCGATTTCCTAAACCTAAACCTTTACCTATTCTCAATTCCCTAAAGCTATAACCTATAACCTAAACCTAAACCTAAACCTATAACCTAAGCCTAAACGTATAACCTAAACCTAAACCTAAACCTAAAACCTAAATGTATTCTCAAATCTCTAAACCTAAACCTAAACCTAAACCTATAACCTACAACATTAACATAAACTTATCTAAACCTATAACCTACAACATTAACATAAACTTATCTAAACCTATAACCTACAACATTAACCTAAACCTATTCTAAAATCCCAAAACCTATAACCTAAACCTAAACCTTAATCTATAACCTAAACCTTAACCTATAACCTATAACCTAAACTCAATTCCCTAAACCTTAACCTATAACCTAACCTAAACCTAAACCTATAACCTACACTTATAACCTAAACCTAAACCTATAACCTTAACCTAAACGTAAAACCTAAATCTAAACCTAAAACGTAAATGTATTCTCAAATCCTTAAACCTAAACCTAAACTTAAACCTATAACCTACAACATTAACCTAAACCTATACTTATAACCTAAACCTATTCTCAAATCCCAAAACCTATAACCTAAACCTAAACCTTAACCTATAACCTAAACGTTAACCTATAACGTATAAACTATAACCTAAACCTATAACCTATAACCTAAACTCAATTCCCTAAACCTTAACCTATATCCTAACCTAAACCTAAACCTATAACCTACACTTATAACCTAAAACTAAACCTAAAACCTAAACTTAAACCTAAAACCTAAAAGTATTCTCAAATCCCTAAACCTAAACCTACACCTAATCCTAATCTCAACTCCCTAAGCTAAACCTAAACCTAAACTTGAAAACCCCCGATCCCGAACCCAAATCTGCCCCTAAATCCTTGGCCTAAACTTAAACCTATAACATAAACCTAAACCTAAACTTATAACCTAAACTTAATTCACTTAACTTAAACCTACACCTTAACCCAAACATATAACCTGAACCTGAACCCAAACCCGAACCCGAACCCGAACATGAACCCGAATTCCCTAAACCTAAACCTATAACCTACACTTATAACCTAAACCTAAACCTATAACCATAACCTAAACGTAAAACCCAAACCTAAACACGATCCCGAAGCTGAACACGATTTCCTAAATCTAAACCTTAACCTACTCTCAATTCCCGAAAGCTATAACCTATAACCAAAACCTAAAACGTAAATGTATTTTCAAATCCCTAAGCCTAAACCTAAACCTATAACCTACAACATTAACATAAACTTATAACCTACAACATTTACCTAAACCTATTCTCAAATCCCAAAACCTATAACCTAAACCTAAACCTTAACCTAAACCTAAACCTATAACCTAAACCTAAACCTTAACCTATAACCTAAACCCTAACCTATAACGTATAACCTATAACCTAAACCTATAACCTAAACTCAATTCCCTAAACCTTAACCTATAACCTAACCTAAACCTAAACCTATAACCTACACTTATAACCTAAACCTAAACCTAAAACCTAAATGTATTCTCAAATCCTTAAGCCTAAACCTACACCTAATCCTAATCTCAACTCCCTAACCTAAACCTAAACTTGAAAACCCAAACCTAAACCCAATCCTGAACCTAAATCTGAATCCCTAAACCCTTAGCCTAAACTTAAACCTAAACCTATAACCTAAACTTAATTCACTTAACTTAAATCTACACCTTAACCCGAACCCGAACCTGAACATGAACCCGAATTCCCTAAACCTTAACCTATAACCTAACCTAAACATAAACCTATAACCTACACTTATAACCTAAACCTAAACATATAACCTAAACCTGTAACCATAACCTAAACGTAAAACCCAAACCAAAACCCGATCCCGAACTCGAACACGATTTCCTAAACCTAAACCTGAACCTATTCTCAATTCCCTAAAGCTATAACCTATAGCCTAAACCTAAACCTATAACCTAAACCCATAACCTTAACCTAAACCTAAAACCTAAAACCTAAATGTATTCTCAAATCCCTAAACCTAAACCTACACCTAATCCTAATCTCAACTCCTTAACCTAAACCTAAACTTAAAAACCCAAACCTAAACCCAAATCCGAACCTGAACCCAATTTCCTATACCTAAACCTTAACCTATTCTCAATTCCCTAAACCTTAACCTATAACCTAAACCTACACCCAATCCTAATCTCAACTCCCTAACCTAAACCTAAACCTAAACTTGAAAATCCAAACCCAAACCCAAACCTATAACCTTAACCTAAACCTATAACCTAAACCTAAACTTGAAAACCCAAACCCAAACCTAAACTTATAACCTTAACCTAAACCTATAACCTAAACTTAAACCTAACCTAAACCTATAACCTATAACCTAAAACCTAAACCCGATCCCAAACCCAACCGATTTCCTAAACCTAAACCTTAACCTATTCTCAATTCCCTGGAGCTATAACCTATAACCTAAACCTAAACCTAAACCTATAACCCAAATCTAAACCTAAAGCTAAATGTATTCTCAAATCCCTAAACCTAAACCTAAACCTAAACCTATAACCTACAACATTAACATAAACTTATAACTTAAACCTATAACCTGCAACATTAACCTAAATCTATACTTATAACCTAAACCTATTCTTAAATCCCAAAACCTATAACCTAAACCTAAACCTAAACCTTAACCTATAACTTATAACCTATAACCTATAACCTAAACTCAATTCCCTAAACTTTAATCTATAACCTAACCTAAACCTAAACCTGTAACTTACACTTATAAACCTAAACCTAAACTTGTAACCTTAACCTAAACGTAAAACCTAAACCTAAACCTAAAATGTAAATGTATTCTCAAATCCCTAAACCTAAACCTAAACCTAAACCTATAACCTAAACCTATAACCTACAACATTAACATAAACTTATAACTTACAACATTAACCTAAACCTATACTTATAACCTAAACCTATTCTCAAATCCCAAAACCTATAACCTAAACCTAAACCTATAACCTAAACCTTAACCTATAACGTATAACCTATAACCTAAACCTATAACCTAAACTTAAACTCAATTCCCTAAACCATAACCTATAACCTAACCTAAACCTAAACCTATAACCTACACTTATAACCTAAACCTAAACCTAAACCTAAACCTAAAACCTAAACCTAAACCTAAAACCTAAAACCTAAAACCTAAATGTATTCTCAAATCCCTAAACCTAAACCTACACCTAATCCTAATCTCAACTCCCTAACCTAAACTTAAACCTAAACTTGAAAACCCAAACCAAAACCCGAACCCGATTTCCTAAACCTAAACCTTAACCTATTCTCAATTCCTTAAAGCTATAACCTATAACCTAAACCTAAACCTTAACCTAAAACTATAACCTAAACCTAAACCTAAACCTATAACCTAACCTAAACCAAAACGTATTAACTAAACCTTAACCTATAACCTATAACCTAAACTTATAACCTATAACCTAACCTTAACCTAAACCTATAACCTAAAACCTAAACCTAAACCAAAAACCTAAATGTATTCTCGAATCACTAAACCTAAACCTACACCTAATCCTAATCTCAACTCCTTAACCTAAACCTAAACCTAAACTTGATAACCCAAACTTAAACCCGATCCCGAACCCGAACCCGAACCCGAACCCGATTGATGTAATAATGTAGCCCAATCACATGGCAACAAACAAGAAAATCTTGCTTTGTTGGCAAGCATACTCGAACTCAAGCATCACAATGCATCTATTTCCATCTCCACTAGCTCTTATAACATAGATTATTTGAGATTTGGATTTATCTCATTTTTAGAGTCATGTCTTAACACAATATGATAATATTAATAGACAAGATGGATTTGTCATCAACATTATTCCAAGACCCATATAACTTCTCCTTATAGGACGTTGGGTAAGGCACATACAACTTGAATCCATCAAAGGATATAAGGATCACCTCTCATATGTTCTCTCTCTTTTCATTTGTTTTTTTTCCATAGGATTGTTTATTTTGTGGTGTCTGGTTACGTACAATATTTTATTATGTTAATATAATTATAAGTGGCCTAATTTCACCTTTCTAAAAATAACTAATAATAATTTCTACCCGATGAGAAATCACCAAGTACCATTAGGCTCAACCCAAAAAGATGAATCAACATTTTCTTTCTTTCTTTTTCTTTTAACACATACTCACACACCAGAGTCGCTTACGACCACAATGGGTACTTGACCTAGTGACCTTGTATTGAAACTATTTTGAATCTATCATGAAGGCATGAGTAAGGACCTAGGTGTGTGTTCACCACACTAAATTTTGTGAGCCCCACCAGGAAATAGCCTATGAATAATTTTTTGTATTTTATTTATGATGTTAAACTTATTTGTATTTATGCATGGATGAATGTGATGTGGATAAGATTGTTTGTGTTTGGATGGATGTAGTTTATGTTTGGATGAATTTACGTAGTTTGGGTATAGATGGATGTGAATGTGAATATAATGAAATATATTATATAACAGGTGTATACCAGGAAGAATATGATGAAATATATTGTGACAGGTGTATATCAAGAATTTTGTGCTAGAATATCGAAAAAAAAAGAGACTTTTACTTATGAAATATTTCGTAGGTAAAAGTCTCATCCACGTTTTTTACCTACGAAACTTTTCGTAGGTAAAAGTCTCATCCACGTTTTTACTACGAAACTTTTCGCAGGAAAAAGTTTTGTAAATATTTTTACCTATGAAAAAAATCGCCGGTAAAAGTTTTATAAATATTTTTACCTACGAAAAGTTTCGTAGGTAAAAGTATCGTGAAATATTTTTACCTACGAAAAAAATCGTTGGTAAAAGTGTTGTAAATATTTTTACCTACGAAAATTTTCGTAGGTAAAAGTATCGTGAAATATTTTACTTATTTTTTACCGACGAAAAAATTCATCAATAAAATTTTTGTAAATATTTTTACCTACGAAAAAATTCATTGGTAAAAGTTTTTTACTTATTTTTTACCGACGAAAAAATTCGTTGGTAAAAGTTTTGTAAATATTTTTACCTATGAAAAAAATCTTCGGTAAAAGTTTTTTAGTTATTTTTTGCCGACGAAAAAATTCGTCGGTAAAAGTCTTACCTTTGCCTACGAAATTTTTTTCATCGGTAAAAGCCTTTACCCTCGGTGTTTTACCAATGAAAATTTTCGTTGGTAAAACCTTTTACCTACGAAAAACTGGATTTAGCGACGAAAATTTTCATCAGTAAAAGTGAGTTTTCTTGTAGTGTATGCTAAGGCTGAGGCCGAGCCCAGGTGAGGATCTGAGGTCGAGCTCGAGTGAGGGTATATCGTATGCCGAGCCTAAAGATCAGCTTAGATGTGGACGTGACCGAATATCTCGCCCAAGGATACACGCCTTTAAGACATGATACGCCGCATGATCTAAAGATTGCGGATAATATCTCCACGATCACAACATCTCGTTGATTGAGTGAATCATGCCGAGATTAACGGACGTGGATCGTCCAACCCACAAATATAAATACCAGGGAACCCCACTGCTACAGGTACGCAAGATCTCGCACCCTCTCTCTATATTCGACTTAGACCTAGATTCCCTAGCCTGACTTAGGCATCGGAGGGTCCCCTGGCTTAGCCAGGGTCTCCTTTGCTTACTCTTTTGTGCAGGACCAGGGCTCGTCGAAGGTTCGCTGCATTGAGTGGAGGGTGTCCAGATTTTGGCCTCAACAAAACCTAAAAACTATACATTTCCAGTGCATTTGATTAAAATTACCCAATAAAAATCACAATGACCAAACAATCATAAGTGACTATCAAATCGATAGTGAAAAGTAAAATATTTAAGATATAAATTCAAAGGCAGAAACTATATGGTTAATTTATCTTTTCTATGCAAATTTTCAATTATGCTCCATTCGTCATTAGTCTTGAGGTCGGTAATTCAAATAGTCTGAATGGCCGTATGACTGGAGAGGAGTGCGATTTATGATACCTGGCATGTAAAAATTACTTAGAAATTGTATATGTGAGTGTAGAAGTAATTCAAATTAAACTATCCAAACTATGGTTTATAGATGCACCATAAACCTCAAATTATGCTTATTTGATTATAAGATTTGCTCGAATACATCCTGAAGTATTGCATACTTTGAGAATCTAGCCAGAAGCCCATCACAAGCCTGACGGTTCGACTTAAGTTTTATTTTACAGGCAGGCCTTGGGCTCGCCAAATTACCTGTTTATACATGATGTCTCACTTGAGGAGTGAAATGGCCCTTTTCTTTTAACCAGAAGATCTTTGAGTGACCCACTTGTCAGTTGACTGTGGGTATATCTCGATGCATGTGGATGGTTAGGGCACCGTTTTAGGAGATAATCTAAAAAATGGGGCAAATCCAAATCTCAAGCCTACGTAGACAACGGTATTGAATTCCTATAATTGAAAACTTCTTGCAAGCTGGTTTTTATGTTTTCCCTTCATCCAGCCCTATAAAGGTTTTAATGGTCAGTATTCAATCCCCATTACTTCCTGTAGTGTGGTTGACTTGAGATTTCGACTTACCTCATTTTTGAGCTCATACCTGTTGGGGGCCTTGCACAAAACCATAGGATCTAGCCTCCTAAAAACACCAGAATTATGGGATAATAAAGCAATGAAATAAATCAAAGCACAAACCACATGACACAAGAGATTTTTACGTGGTAAACCCTCAAAGAGATAAAAACCACGGGACCTTGTCCAGATCAACAATCCACTATGAAGTTGTCATGCCCCAGACTCGGTCACCGACTATCGGGTTCCCACAGAAGTAGAATGTTACAACCGATCACAAGCACACACCGGTTGGATCAAACATTCTTCACTCACGCAGGAGTGGATAAACAATAGGAGAATAAGAAAAACGGAGACATCTCACCGATTACGAGGACGTAGAAGCGCTGAGATGTCAAGTACACAGTAGATCACCTCTATGAGCAGAACCTCCCTTCCATAAGCTTCTTCTTCTGTTCTCTCTCTCTCTCTCACACACATACACACACCTTTGATAGCCCTAAACCCTTTAGTAAACCCTTGTAAAGTTTTAGGAAACTCTCTTGCATTCCCTAGAAAAGCCTTGGGAACCCCTATTTATACTTTAGGCAACTCTCTTTCACACCTCTTGCGAAACTGCCTCAAATTTATGCAGTCCGCACAAAATCCGGACATGAATCTGCATAACCTAGACTGGTCGAGCAGGGTCCTCGACTGGTCGAGCACCTCAGAATTCCAAACCAATTTACTCGCTGGACTTTGAGTCGAACACCACTCAACCGGTGAGTGCATTCTCTTCTTTTTCTGAGGAGGAAAAACCCATCAAATCTCCCCCTTTCTGACTCAGGAGGAATTCACCTTCTTCAAGCCATCTCGATTTCTACAAACCTCAAACTTGCCCTTGAGTAAAGCCTTGGTCATAATGTCTAATCCATTATCGTCCGTGTGGACCTTCTCAAGTTGTAACATCTTCTATTCCAAAGTATCCCTGATCCAGTGATACCGAATCTTTATGTGCTTCGACTTGGAGTGCTGACTTGGATTCTTACTCAAGTGTATAGCACTTTGACTATCGCAATAGACCACGTGCTACTCCTACTTCAAGCTAAGTTCATGTAGGAACCTCTTCATCCAAAGCATCTCTTTACTATCGCAATGTACTCGGCTTTTGTCATCGACAATGTTATGACCTTCTGTAGCTTATTCTGCCAAGAGATCGTTCTCCCTGCAAACGAGAACATAAACCCCGATGTAGACTTTCTGGATTCTATGTTGCCTGCCATCTCTGCATCTGTGTAGCCCTCTAACGCAGGTTTTCCATCATCATAATATAGACTCAACTTGGATGAGCTTCTCAGATACTGTAGTATCCACTTCACTGCTGCCCAATGTTCTTTGCCAGGATTGGTAAGATATCGGCTGACAACACCAACTGCATATGCTATGTCTAGGCACATACACACCATAACATACATCAAACTTCTTACCGCTGATACGTAGAGTATCTTCCGCATCTCATCCACCTCTGCCTTCGTTTTGGGACACTGCTTGTCGCTCAATTTGAAGTGACCATCCAGCGAAGTACTGACCGGCTTCGCTGCATTCATATTGAACTGCTATAGGACTTTCTCAATATACCGCTCTTGTGACAGCCAAAGCTTCCTACTGCTTCTATCACGGGTTATCTCCATTTCTATGATCTGTTTAGCCGGGCCCAAGTCTTTCATCGCGAACGACTTGCCCAACTCCTGTTTTAACCTGTCAATCTTCTTGATGTCTTTTTCCATGATGAGCATGTCATCAACGTATAACTGCAGAACTAAGAAATCACCATATGAGAACTTGCATGTGAACATATAGTAGTCCGACTCCATTTTGTCATACCCATGCTTTAACATGAACAAGTCAAACTTCTTGTACCATTGCCTTGGAGTTTGTTTTAGCCTATACAAGCTCTTCCTTTGCCTACACACCATATGCTCTTTGCCTTTGACTTCGAACCCTTCTGGTTGGTGCATGTAAATCTCTTCTTCCAAGTCACCATGGAGAAAGGCAGTTTTACATCTAATTGCTCTCTCCATATCCATGCTAGCTGCCAACCCAAGCAACACCTGTATAGATGTCATCTTCACCACTGGTGAGAATATCTCCTCGAAGTCTATACCTTTCCTCTGACCGAACCCTTTCACCACAAGTCTGGCCTTGAACCTCGTTTATGAATTCTTCTGCTCAATCTTCTTTCTAAACACCCACTTGTTGATTAGAGCTTTCTTGCCCTTAAGCAATTTCACCATGTCATAGGTGTGGTTCTTATGCAAAGATTTCATCTCCTCTTACATAGCTTTCAACCACTCCCCCTTATGCTTGTCGGCTAGGGCCTCAGAATAATATTCAGGCTCTCCTCCATCAGTCAGTATAATGTACTTATGCGACAAGTACCTCTTGGACGACTGTCTGTCCCTGGATGACCTCCTCACCTGTGGCTTAACAGGTGGATCAAGTGGGGGCTGCGCCCCCGGTCCATCTTTTGTAGGAATTTCCTCGTCCTCTGCACCTTGATGTACTCCCTCATCATCAGGCATCATGGGAAGAATAACGAGATCTATGTCCTCTAACTCACCTAAACTAGGCTGGTTCTTCTCTGGCTTACAAATGTCTTCTATACATTGATCTTCAAAGGATACTATATCTCTGCTCCTGACGAGCTTCTTCTTGGTTGGATCTCATAATCTGTAACCGAACTTTTCATCACCGTACCCCAAGAACACACATTGCCTGATCTTTATATCAAGTTTGAACCTCTCGTCCTTTGGTACGTGAACGGATGCCCTGCATCCAAACACCCTGAGATGACTGTACGATGGATTCTGTCCAGTCTAGGCACTTCTCCATTCAATGGGGCTGATGGAGACCTGTTTATCAAATACACTACTGTGTGCATTGATTCTCCCCAGAACATCTTGGGCAACTTTGCATGGGATAACATGCATCTGATTTTCTCTACAATGGTGCGATTCATTCGATTAGCCACACCATTATGCTGGGGGGTTGTGGGAATCGTCTGTTCATGTTGTATACCCAGGGACTTGCAATACTCATGAAAGTCACCGATGTATTCACCACCATTGTTAGTGCGGATGCACTTCAATGATCTACATGTCTCTCTCTCGACCATAGTATGAAACAATTTAAACACACTAAAGACCTCATCCTTAGATTTCAAAGCATAAACTCAAACCCTCCTAGATGTCTCATCTATAAAAGTGATAAAATACAATGCCTCACCCAATGTTTTTGTCCTCCTAGGACCACAAACATCAGAATAAACCAAATCTAATGCATGCACTTTATTAACATGAGAAACAGATTAAAAAAATAAAACTCTTTGCTGTTTCCCTGATAAACAATCAATACAAGTTTTGAGAGGTATACCTGTCACGTCTGAAAGAAGCCACTTCCTCGCTAGTAGCTGAAGACTTTTTTCACTCATGTGGCTTAGACGCCTGTGTCACATGTTAATAGCTGAATCTTTCGCTGCGTTTAACCGACCCTTGCACACACTGACACTTGCCTTGTAAAGGGTGCAACACTTCTTTCCTCTGGCTACAATCAATGAACCCTTGATGAGCTTCCGACGCCCACCAACAAACCGGATTTCATAGCCATCATCATCCAACCTTTCCGTCGACACCAAGTTGAGGGGAAGGTCTTGGATATGCCTCACATCCCTGAGAACCAATGTGCAACCCACATCGGTCTTCACACAAATATCACCGACCCCTACGATCTTCGATATGTCAGCATTTTCCATCTTCACGGTCCCAACATAACCTGACTTATAGCTTGTGAAGAAGTCCCTACGTGAAGTCGCAGGAAATTAAGCTCTCGAGTCTATCACCCAGTCGGCGTCCTGATTCATAGCTGGAGACATACATCGTGATCTGCTGAAAGAATAACTACAACGTCGCCATCTAAAACGATTGCAGTGGAATCTGATTCATCTTCCTTCTCCTTTCATTTTCCTTTCTTGTCGTTCTTCTTATGACATTCATGCTTGTAGTGGCCATTCTTGCCACAATTCGAGCATTCAACATCCTTTGTAATGCCCCAGATTTCGAGGGTCGAGCAAAGCTCAACTCCCGAGATCCAACTCATCACTTATGCAACATAGATAATAATGTTTAAATGTTGTCCATATTAGTGCATTAAACATGAGTGAGATTACACTAAAATAACATATCATACTCCAGAGGTAATTTGATTAAGCAAACAGAAGACTATAACATGCATATTTGAATAAGTAAACGATTTACAACCTTCAGAGTATAAGTATGTAACTGGGCTGAATGTTTACATATAATGTTTCCAAAATTTACAAAATAGCAAAACATAGAGTGTCCAACTATCCCATAGCCCTGTAATCCCGGCGACGCAACTCTAGGTCTACATAGACCTGCTAGAGAGCTGAACATAGGAGAACTCTTCCTCCTCATTTACGAAGTCCAACTTCGCTACATATACATCCTCACCACCTACATCTATAACAGAGTCTGTTTGGTGTTTTAAAACACTGTCCCAAAGTGTGAGTGAGTGATCAACTCAGTGGTACTATAAGGCAAAGGTTAACATGTTATCAATTCAATCAAGCAGTAATGATAAAGCAGTACAACAATCATTCCTATCTACTCTTATTAATGCAAGGATGATATATGTAGTAATGATGCATGCCCTCGCCTACACTCCCGCAACGACTTCATCAACCATTCGCGCATAACAAACTCCCTAAATGTGCTCTTCATCGCCAAAGCACATGCAATGCGGTGCATGGTTGTGTTAGCTAAGTTCTTAATTAAGTCGATTCATACAGCAGATTCGAGAAGCTAAGGAACCTCCCTTTATATCATATACCCAAGCGGGGATCCATCTAGGGTTGTCAATCCTAGTTAATCACATACGATAGGCAAGTTGTAGGGCATCACCCCTAATGGAAGCAGTGGATAGGTAAATTCAAGTGTTTATACTCGAGGTCGCTACGGGAGGCTCGTCACCTGAACGTAGGCCGACAGCTCGAATACAGTGTCCCATACCACCGTATTCGGCTCACGAGTTTGGGTTGCTCACTGGTCACTACGGGGAAGCTCGTCACCCCAGCATAGGTTGACAGCTCGACCATGGTGTCCCATACCACCATACCCGGCTCATGAGTCTTACATGGTAAACACACAATAGGCCAATTGGTTTATTAGACAAGTTTGATTGGTACGAGCGCACGCTGAATTAATCGACATGGAGTGCATAAGCACCCCATGTGGCCTAACCACTGTCGACAATCATCGTACGACTCGGATTCACCCAAACGAAAATTGTTACCGATTTTCTGGACTAGGTTGTAGTCCTAATCTTACTCAGACATAGCATGTTGATACATGTGATAATCATATAAACATTTAACAAACAATCCAAATACAACACTTATTTGAGCATTTTATTAAACACATTGAACTTATCGCCAAGCACATGCATTTAATCCATAAATTGCGTAGCGGCGATATGATTTTATGAAAGAAGCTATACATATGATTAAGGAAATTAAGAATCCTATCTTAATACACTCAATAAATACCAACCATCAACATTTTCTCATTTAGACATTTTATCAAACACTTCGATTATGCATTACTACATACGTAGACTAAATTAGTTACAACATATATTATGACAAATCCTTTCACAAAGAGATTGTCATACATACAACAAACATGAATTCTAGATTAATAGTCATGGCAAGCACAAATCATAATTGCAAGTCCTTTCAAACATTTCAACAAACACATGGAATGTATTATATATTCACATAGTTCACACACATGTATAATTTATCAAATACGTCGTAACTAAGATCATATGGCAATAATCAAGTCAGATATAAATCATTACTGTCATTAAAAGCCTTGAAAACTTTAACCTAAACGTTTATAGTCCGCACCTTTCGTCGGTATACTCGTTACGAACTCGGTTCGTATCCTACATTCCCAAATACAGCACAATGGGTACCTAAATCAGGAAATCCGTTAGCTAAGTTGACAAACAATTATTCTATACCTTAACTACGACGTTAGGGTTTGGATCTCTTACCCAAATTGTCATTGAAATGGTTCGTGTAGCGATGGTGGGGCGGCGATTCAGTGCATGGAGTAGTGGGAATGAATCCCAGCAAAGATCTCCCAAACTCACTCTCTTCTCCTCACTCTTTTCTCCTCTTTTCTCTCTTCTCTCTCCTAGTGTTAGAGAAATTCGTATGAAATGGGAGTGAGGTGGTTTAAGGGCCTTATATAGGCTCAAAACTGATATCAATGGCCGCAGGGCCATGATATACTTAGGTTATATCCAAAGGGTGTCTGTTTCTGACGAATGGAGCTCATCTGGAGGTCCATTACTCACTTACGGCACAGAGCAAGTTCCCTGACCATGGATCTAGGCTAGGATACAATCTCAGCACGTTTGGATAGGCCGATCAGCCGTAACGAACTTGTATTAGATCAACGGTCGTTGTCACTTGATCAGGGCCACAAGTACAAAGATATGTGTAGAGAAATTTTCCTGATCCATGGGTGAAGTTTCGTCAGAAACTGAAGGTCTGAAATCTTCAATTTTGCTTGCAAGCGGATGGCCCAATTCACTTAAGTTCGGGTTCATTTTCTAAAGATATTCACGTTTCTCACACACTTCGCTTAGGGGCAAGTTGTGTGTTTCTGGATACTATTTGGGCTCAATTCCTGCAATGGTTGTCAAGCCCAATAAGACGGACATATTTCTATAGTTTCGCGGTCATCAGATTTTCGATGGGCAGTTCAGGTCCTATACAGAGTTTCAATGTGCTCCCGAGAGCAACTGGGTTTTTGAGATTTCTCCTAGGTTTTTAAGTAATGTTCAGTTAGTGATTTTAATGGTTTTGAGTCTTGCCATTTGTATAGATAGTGGTTCGAGCTAATTCCATTGATTATTTAGTTTATTACTTAATTCATTATCGTATAATTTCCATATAATACAGTCTTTGGTGATTTCTGCCTGAGGTGGTACTCAGGTCTTTGTACGGATTTTTCTGAGACGTTACAATTTACCCCCCTTAAACTAAGTAGCACTTATTCTGCGTTAGGGTTTGGTGATTTCTGCCTGAGGTGATTTTTCTGAGACGTTACAATTTACCCCCCTTAAAGAAAAATTTCATCTCCGAAATTAGTACCTTTCGTACTCCTCGAGGTTCTGAGGGCAGTTCTTACGGACTTCGGCTTCTGTTTCCCAAGTAGCCTCTTCCTCAGTGTGGTGTGTCCATAATACTTTCACGAGCAGGATCACCTTGCTGCGTAGCACTTGTTCTTTCCTATATCTAGAACACGTGTTGGTTGAAGTATATAAGTTGCATCTTCAATTAACTGTACTTGCTCCTATTTGATAATATGAGTAGGATCAGGAACATATTTCTTCAACATCGATACGTGAAACACATTATGCACATCTGTGAGTGGTGTGGGCAAAGAAAGGCAGTATGCTACCACACCCACTCGGTCTAGAATCTTGAATGGGCCAATAAATCATGGCGTGAGCTTCCCTTTCTTGCCAAACCGGAGGATTCCCTTCATGGGGGAAACCTTAAGAAATACGTGGTCCCTAACTTTGAATTCCAACTGTTACCATCGTGTATCGGCGTAACTCTTCTGTTTGCTTTGGGCTGTAAGGAGTCGACACCTGATAATATCCATCTTCTCTGAGATCACCTGAACCAAATCTGGGCCAATCAGGCTCTTCTTGCCAACTTTTGCCCAACAATGTAGTGGTCGACATGGCCGCCCATACAAGGCTTTGTAGGGAGCCATGCCAATGCTCGCTTGGAAACTGTTGTTATAAACGAACTCAGCATAGGGAAGACAGTCATCCCAATTGTCCTTGAAATCAAGCACACATGCTCGCAACATATCTTCTAGTATCTGATTTACCCGTTCCGTCTGCCCATCAGTCTGTAGGTGGAACGCGGTATTGAAGTTCAGTTGCACTCCCATTGCTTCTTGGATTCGAGTCCAGAAAATGGACGTGAATCACGTGTCTCGATCTGACACAATCTCCATAGGAGCTCCATGCAGACGTACTATGTCCTTGATGTTCAGCTTGGCTAAATCATCTGCTGAGTTGAACTATAATCGAGAGGAAATGGGCCAATTTCGTCAATCGGTCCACAATCACCCAAATGGAGTCATGTCCCTTCCTCATCTTCGGTAACCCGAAAATGAAATCCATAGATATGAAATCCCATTTCCATTTAGCTATGGGCATGGGCTGAAGTAAACCAGGAGGTCGGCGATGCTTAGCCTTGATCTGCTGGCATGTGAGACAACGGGATACATAATCTGCTATCTGGACCTTCACGTTGTCCCACCAGTATGAACGCTTCAAATCCCAATACATCTTTGTACTACCAGGATGCATTGCCAATTTTGAATTGTGTGCGGCTTCCAGAACCTCTCTCCTCAAGTCATGGAGGTTCGAGATGCATAGGTGGCCACGATACCTCAAACCTCCATACAAGCCAACTCTCCACTCGGATTCTTCACTGTCGCCTGCACGCTCTCTGATCTTCACCAACATATCATCTTCTTTCCGTGCTATAATGATTCTGTCATCAATAAGTGGCTGAGGTGTGCGATGCACTCGAAAGGCTCCTCTATTGTAAGCTTCTATTCAAAGTCTCGTACGAACTCTATCATATTCCATTCTTCTATCATCAGCGGAGCTGCAAATTCTATTATCTTCTTGCGGCTCAACGCATCGGCCACAAGGTTTTCCTTGCCAGGATGATAGGAGACCTCAAACTTGAAGTCTTTTAGGGTTTCCATCCAACGTCGTTGCCTCATATTCAGGTCTCTCTGAGTAAAGATGTACTTGAGGCTCTTATGGTCGCAAAAGAGCTCGAACTCCTCTTCGTAGAGGTAATGTCTTCGAAGCTTTAACGTGAAGATAACTGTGTCAATTCTTGGTTATACGTGGGGTAGTTTTCTTCATGTTTCCTCAACTGTCGTGTTGCATAGGCAATCACCCTATCCTTCTGCATAAGGACACAACCCAAACCAACACGAGACGCGTCGGTGTATATTGTATATCTGAACCCCTACTCTGGCAATACTAGCACGGGTGTGGACGTTAGCTTGTCCTTTAGTTCCAGAAAGGCTGATTCTGCCTTCTCATTTCAAGCAAACTTAAGATCCTTTCGAGTGATTTGAGACAACGGTCTGACTATCTTGGAAAAGTCCTTAATGAATCGGCGATAGCAGCCCGCAAGTCCGAGGAAGCTCCTCACTTCTGTAACTGAACCAGGCTGCTCCTAGTCTTGTACACGGTCACCTTAGCAAGGTCCACGATAATTCCTTCCCTGGACACCACGTGTCCCAGAAACTTGACTTCTTCTTTCCAGAAGTCGCATTTTCGATATTGAGCAAATAACTGATTCTTCCTGAGAGTATTGAAGACTGCTCGCAGGTGCTCCTTGTGATCCTTTTGGCTCTTCGAGTATATCAAAATGTCATCTATAAATACGATGACGAACCGGTACAGATACGGCCAAAACACCCGGTTCATGAGGTCTATGAACACGGCCTATGCATTTGTAAGTCCAAACGACATCACAAGGAATTCATAGTGCCGAAAACTGGTTCTGAATGCCGTTTTCTGCACGTCTTCATCCCTGACGCGCAACTGATGATACCCGGATTGCAGGTCAATTTTTTAAAAATACTATGCCCCTTTCAAACAATCGAACAGATCATCTATCCTAGGCAAAGGATACTTGTTCTTCACTGTCACTTGGTTCTACCTGCGATAACAATACACAATCACAGCGATCCGTCTTTCTTCTTTACAAACAATACAGGTGCTCCCTAAGGAGACACGCTAGGCCGTATAAAACCTTGATCCAACAGATCATTGATCTGTCTCCTCAATTCCTCCATTTCACATGGAGGCATATGATACGTCGGTAGAGAAATGGGTGTCGCACCAGGCACAAGGTTGATAGTAAAGTCGATCTCGCACCGAGGAGGTAGTTCAAGTATCGTTCTGAACACGTCCGTGAAATCTTGGACTACAGGGGTGTCCCCAAGTGTTGGACCATCAACATTTTCCAACAAGGAAGTGTAACAACTAATGCAGTAGGGCCAACTGACCTGAACTGGGAAAGTGAAGGTCGTGCCCTCGGGTCCATGGGTTGTCACCAACCTGGTATCGCAGTCGATCTTGACCTTCATTTCGGTGAGCCAGTCCATGCCGAGGATGACATCGTAATGACACAACGGGTTGATAATCAGGTCAATGCGCATTGTTCTGCTTCGTATGTCTATTGGGCAATCCTTACAAAGCTTGGTACCCCTATGGGTGTGGTGAGAGTCCTTACCGCGACAAGGACCTTCTCCTTGTCGAGGTAAGGACTCTCACCACACCCATAGGGGTAGTGTTCAACCCCAAACGCTTGACTGTAGAGCATGATGCTATCGAAATAATGGATCCAGTGTCCACCAATAGGAATACATGTGTACTTTCAATGTGGGCAGTGACTTCAAAGGCTAAAGGCACTGCAGTTGCTGTCTTAAATGCTCTGGTTGCTAGTGCATGTACACATGCTTGTTGAGGATGATTCGGTTGTGCTGCCATAGGTCGTTGAGGAGGCCTATTTCGAGGTACGGTTGGTCTGAAAAAAGGCTGTGCTGACGGTGCCGATCGTAGAGGTGGATCTGATAAGCTTGTGGTAGCTGTCAGTTGATCTTCTAAGGTGGTGTAAAGTCGTTGTCTCTCATCTTAGTAAAATAATAAATGTCTGTATAGCCCATCTTCTTATAGTAGGTATACCACAGATCTGATCTCCTTTGCTGAGTTGGTGGGGCCATAAGCCTTGGAGGCGAATCTGCACGTGGCCTCTTGCCGATGAATGGTCGGTTCGACAAATCAAGTCAAGGCCTTGGGCCCATGAGCACACTTGTCCGAGATAGTCTGTCTCCATCCTGTTCAGCTCGTAGGGACATGTTCACTAGCTCGACATAATTGAGAATGCTAGCACAACACATCTTTGTACGGATATAAGGCCGCAGGCCCTCAGAAAATCACCGCATTCTCCTCGGCTCATCTGCTAGGATCAAAGGAGCATATCTGGCCAGCTCCATAAATCTGTTTTCGTACTATGACACAGTCATTCCCCCTGTCGTAGGCGGAGAAACTCACCCTTCTTTTCATTATGATAAGTGAGGGGGAAGTACTTCCCATGGAAGTGAGTCTCAAATGCATCCCAGGTCCACACGTGTCCTGTAGGAATTGTTCGTAAGATGTTGTCCCACCATATACTGGCCTCCTTCTCGAACGTATAGGTCACAAGCTCCACTTGCTCTACCTCAGTATAGTGCAATGGCTTTAGCATCTTGGATATACAATCCAACCAGTAGTCAGCCTCCTCAGGTCTGTGAGTACCCGCAAAGGTAGGAGGACGGAAACGTTGGAAGCGTTCAAATAAATCACTGGTATTCATGTTCCCAGCAGATTGCACAGGTGGTGCAGGCGGGACCTATTCATGTTTTGGGCAATGCCCCCGCAATAGTGGCCCAAACTTGCTGCTGCTGCTGCATTAGGAACATCATCTGCTCCAACCTATCAGGGGGAGGAGCCGCGTGAGGCATGTGTGGCATCGATGAAGACGCACGGTTCTGTTTCGGAACCGGTGGTGCACAAGGTGTTGGCCCATTAGTGGGGCCAGTGGCTGGCTGTGAATCCAGCATAGTCTCAATATCCGGGCTCAAGCTAGGGTCCGTTTAGCTATCGTTCAGGGGAGGTGTCCCGTCAAGCGATCCGCCAAGTGCGAGATGTGCAATGTTCCGAGTGTTTTTAGGAGGCATTCCCTATATACAACATAGGGTGCAACATGTGTGAGATTTTAAATAACGACACTCAATTTTCCAAGCATGCTGAACATTCCAAATCAAAAGAAATTTCATGCGTTGCATTTAACCAAAATTGTCACAATACATGAGATGTAGTCTTACATGGATCATGACAGAAGATGCATGTGAGCTAATCTAGTACAAGTTTTAACACCAACTACTCTAACATATAACTAAGCCTACCAAGGCTATTATAAAGATAAGCAAGAACCAAGGTAAACCAAAAGACGACTACAACATATAACTAGTCTGCTGACTCTGGCGATGGTGGAGGCGCACCCTTATCCTGCATACAACACAGGGGGCCTTCAAGGTGCACAACATTCTCTTAGATTTCTGTTTTATATAAGCTTGGTTCTCCCTGACCTTCTGTCTTAAGGCGGCCTGGTTCTCTTCAATCTGAGCCATGCGGGCTTCTAAGGCGGCTCAATCACGGCGGTCCTCATGAGTAGCGGTAGGAGGTCCCCTATCTGAATCCTGGGCCTCCTCTTTCTCCTCACTTCCTTCTTCCTCACCGCTTTCCTCTTCACTGCCTTCTTCATCATTTTCTTCCTCTTTACTTTCTTCTTCAATTTCATCCCCGGACTCGTCTAGCCTTGGTTGTCGCTGCCTGGGGCCTATGCCCATATTGTTGAGTGTCGTGTCACTGATGATATGGATCAGGGTGTGATTATCCATATGGAGTCAAAAGCCAAAGTTTCGGGCGATCTTACAAACATGTCGACCGAATGGAAGTGAGGCATCACCTCGTGTAGATCGTGCAGTACCCATAATCTGAGACAAGACGAATGTAGGCAGGCATAGCTTGTCTCCTGACCAACTCTGTATAAGAAATCTACCATGAGCCGAGTACATTCCGTGCGGTTACTCCACCTGGGATATACATTATACGTGAATATGTGGTGGAGCAGGTGGAAATCATTGCTCATTTTGGTCGATGCCAAGTTATTTCCTCGCCTCCACCACTCAAGTTGGCCTCACAGGAAACATGTGCGGCGATTTCTTTCTCGTTCACTAGTAAGGTTTGTCTTGCTAGCATGTATAAGTCCATGTTCCATACTCATGATACGAGCCACCACATCTACATTGACTATGGCCTCCTCTCTCCCCAATGGCATAGTAAACTGAAGAGGCTTCAATAGTGGGTTCCGTATATGAGCGTAGAAGGCTCGTACGGTGTTTTTATTTGCATGAGTATTTTCCTCAAATACGGGACCCCATCCATTTTCCAGGAGCATGTCCATCACTGGGTACAACCCGAAAAGCCTTTCATCAACGTGTGCCTTAAAAATAACTTTGCGGTCACGGAACTTACCAAGTTCGGTGCCCGGTGGTAGAGATCTCTCAATGGGGATCTGAGGATCGAGATCCCATTTTGATCTCATTATCGCTTGGCACTTGTGCTCGCTTCACCGTCCGTCTTCTTCCTCGAACGGGTTGGGCGGCTAGGCTCGGCTTCATCCGTAGATGCCCTCTTCTTTCCCATAAGGGAAAAGAGCGTTGAGAGTGAGAATATGGCGATCACTAGCTTGAAAAGAGCCATGAAGTTAGAAAAGCTTGAGAATAAAGTGGATTTGGAAAGTTTGAGAGTTATGAGACACAAAGGTGTAGGCTTTGTGCTCAAATAGGTAGAAATGAGGGAGGTAGAGAGTTATAAGAGGCGGGTTTGAGGAAAATGGTGGAATTGGGTTTGAAATGTAAAAGAAGAAGAAGCTTTGTATATAGAAGGGAGATTTGAGAGAGAAAATGTGATTTTAGAGGGGTTTAGAGGGTTAGGAGAGGGGTGAAATGAACAAAGGAGAGCAAAGGCGGACTAAAAGGAGGGACTCACACATGAAACAGGGCCCACACATGTGTGTGAGGGGCAGTTGGCCACTGGAACCGTGGGCCTACTGCTTGCCGTTGAGGTGCGGGCGGCGCGCTGCCAATCGGCCAGTGCCATCGCGCCTCTCTGGAGGTGCCGGCGGTGCCTCTGCCTGGGGCAATGGCCACCCCCTCCATGGGTGCCAGAAACATGCAGGGGAGCCCCTCGATCCCACCGAAAATTGGGCTTTGTGCCCCTACGCCCGTGTGAGGTGTTCTCGAGCTTTAACAGGTGCGTATTCACACTTTTTGGCGTATTTAAAGTTTGGAATTCGCTGACTAATAGCTTAAACCCATTGATTGACAGTCTAAAAAGGAATTGAGATCATTTCACGTGATCTCAGATGCGTAGGGGTTACATTTCAACGGTCAATCTCGCCTGTCGGTGAAAATTCGAGATCCTACGATCATTTATACATTTTATCGCCCCCTCCTAAGTCAAATTATGTCAGTGTGCATCATGTTACCATAACTTAGGTCCAGTTTAATCCAAATCATGCTCTAATACCAACTTGTAATGCCTCGAATTTCGAGGGTCGAGCAAAACTCAACTCCCGAGATCCAACGCATCACTTATACAACATAGATAATAATGTTTAAATGTTGTCCATATTAGTGCATTAAACATGAGTGGGATTACACTAAAATAACATGTTATACTCCAGAGGTAATTTGATTAAGCATGCGAAAGACTATAACATGCATATTTGAACAAGTAAACGATTTACAACCTTCAGAGTATAAGTGTGTAACTGGGCTGAATGTTTACATGTATTGCTTTCAAAATTTACAAAATAGTAAAACATAAAGTGTCCAACTATCCCATAGCCCTGTAATCCCGGTGACGCAGCTCTAGGTCTACATAGATCTGCCAGAGAGCTGAACATAGGAGAACTCTTCCTCCTCATCTATAAAGTCCAACTCCACTGCATATACATCCTCACCACCTGCATCTATAACAGAGTCTGGTTGGTGTTTTAAAATACTATCCCAGAGTGGGAGTGAGTGATCAACTCAGTGGTACTATAAGGCAAAGGTTAACATGTTATCAATTTAATCAAGCAGTAATGATAAAGCAGTACAACAATCATTCATATATACTCTTATTAATGCAATGATGATATATGCAGTAATGATGCATGCCCTCGCCTGCACTCCTTCAACGACTTCATCAACCATTCGCGCATGACAAACTCCCTAAACGCGCGCATCCTCGCTAAAGCACATGCAATGCAGTGCATGGTCGTGTTAGCCAAGTTTTAATTAGGCCAATTCATACAACAGATTCGAGAAGCTAAGGTACCTCCCTTTATATCATTTACCCAAGCGGGGATCCATCTAGGGTCGTCAATCCTAGTTAATCACATACAATAGGCAAGTTGTATGGCATCACCCCTAATGGAAGCAGTGGATAGGTAAATTCGAGTGTTTATACTCGAGGTCACTACGGGAGGCTCATCACCTGAACGTATGCCGACATCTCGAATACAGTGTCCCATACCATTGTATTTGGGTCACGAGTCTGAGTTGCTCACTGGTCATTATGTGGAGGCTTGTCACCCCAACGTAGGCTGACAGCTCGATCACGATGTCCCATACCACCATGCCCGGCTCATGAGTCTTAGCGGATCTTGGTACCATGGTTGAAACGGGCTTTACATTGGTAAGTAGTACCTTAGATTCAAGCAGTAGTGTCCATACATGGTAAACACACAATAAGCCAATCGGTTTATTGGACAAATTCGATTGGTACGAGCGCACGCTAAATTAATCGACATGAAGCGCATAAGCTCCCCATGTGGCCTAACCACTGTTGACAATCATCGTACGACCTCGATTCACCGAACGCATTAAATGTGGCGAGACTAATTCGGTCACCCAAACGAAAATTGTTACCAATTGCCTAGACTAGGTTGTAGTCCCAATCTTACTCAGACATAGCATGTGGATACATGTGATAATCATATAAGCATTTAACAAACAATCCAAATACGACATTCATTTGAGCATTTTATCAAATACATAAAACTTGTTGCCAAACACTTGCATTTAATTCATAAATCACGTAGTGGCGATATGATTTCATTAAAGAAGCTATACATATGATTAAGAAAATTAAGAATCGTATCTTAATACACTCAATAAATACCAACCATCAACATTTTCTCATTCAGACATTTTATCAAACACTTAGACTACGCATTACTACATACATAGACTAAATTAGTTATGGCATATATTATGGCAAATCCTTTCACAAAGAGATTGTCATACATACAACAAACATAAATTCTAGATAATAGTCATAGCAAGCACAAACCATAATTGCAAGTCCATTCAAACATTTCAACAAACACATGGAATGCATTATCTATTCACATAGTTCACACACATGTATAATTTATCGAATACGTTGTAACTAAGATCATATGGCAGTAATCAAATCAGATATAAATCATTACTGACATTGAAAGCCTTGAAAACCATAACCCAAACATTTATAGTTCGTACCTTTCGTCGATATACTCATTACGAACTCGGTTCATATCTACATTCCCAAATACAGCACAACGTGTACCTAAATCAGGAAATCCTATTCTATACCTTAACTATGACGTTAGGGTTTAAATTTCTTACCCAAATCGTCGTTGAAATGTTTCGTGTGAGAAATTCAGTGGGGTGGCGATTCAGTGCGTGGAGTAGTGAGACTGAATCCCAGTAACGATCTCCCAAACTCACTCTCTTCTCTCACTCTTTTCTCCTCTTTTCTCTCTTCTCTCTCCTAGCGTTAGAGAAATTCGTATGGAATGGGAGTGAGGTGGTTTAAGGGCCTTATATATGCTCAAAACTGATGTCGATGGCCCCAGGGCTATGGTATACTTAGGTTATAGCCAACGGGTGCTTGTTTCTGATGAATATAGCTCATTTGGAGGTCCATTACTCACCTACGGCATGGAGCAAGTTCTCTGACCATAGATCTAGGCCAGGATGCGATTTCAGCGCGTTTGGATAGGTCGATCAGCCGTGACGGACCTGTATCAGATCAATGGTCGTTGTCACTCGATCAGGGCCACAAGTACACGGATATGTGCAAGGAAATTTCCTTGATCCGTGGGTGAAGTTCCGTCAGAAACTGACGGTCTGAAATCTTCTATTTTGCCTACAAGCGGACAGTCTAATTCACTTAAGTTCTGGTTCATTTTCTAAAGATATTCGCGTTTCTCACACACTTCGCTCAGGGCTCAAGTTGTGCGTTTCTGGATACTATTTGGGCTTGATTCTCGCGTTGGTTGTCAAGCCCAATAAGACGGACATATTCCTATAGTTTCGCGATCATCGACTTTCAACGGGTGGTCCAGGTTTGATACAGAGTTTCAATGTGTTCCCGAGAGCAACTGGGTTTTTGAGATTTCTCCCAGGCTTTTAAGTAGTGTTGAGTTAGTGATTTTAATGGTTTTGGATCTTGCCATTCGTATAGATAGTGGTTCGAGCTAATTCCCTCGATTATTTAGTTTAGTACTTAATTATTTCTCGTCTAATTTCCAGAGAATACGGACATTGGTGATTTCTGCCTGAGGTGGTACTCAGGTCTTTGTATGGATTTTTTTGATCCGTTACATCCTTTATGGTACTCGACTTGCCTCTTGATTTATCTCGGGCCTTCCCGCTCTTTCCTCTCTCCCGTTCTTGTGTCACAAGGGCCTCTTGCTGAGTAGACCCCTGAGACTTCCTCCTTGTCTCTTTATTGAAGAGACAACTAGTTATCTGTTCGATAGACACCTTTCCGTCTAGCGTGGAGTTATTCAGAGACACCACCAATGTCTCCCAACTATCAGGCAATGAGCTACGCAATAGTAAAGCCTATAATTCATCGTCCAGGACCATCTTCATAGTGGAGCGTTGGTTCAATATATTGCTGACTTCATTCATGTGCTCAGCCATAGAACCACCATTTTTGAACTTGAGATTCACAAGTCATCTTATCAGAAATATCTTATTGCCAACTATCTTCCTCTCATAGTACAACCCTTGCAATTTCAGCCATAGGCTAGCGGCTGAGGTCTCCGTAGACACATGTTGGAATACAAAATCATCTAGTCATTGTCTAATAAGCCCCACCGCCTTCCGTCAAACTTCTTCCAATCATCATCTGTCATATCCTTTGTCTTTACTGATATGCCAAGGATTGGTGCATACAAGTCCTTGCAATAGATTAAGTCATCCATCTTAGCCTTCCATATGGTCCAGTTAGAACCATTGAGACTGATCATCATTGATGAGCCACCATCCATAATTCAAAACCAATCCCACTCTGTTCAATAAATCCGGATGCTCTGATGCCACTTTGTTGGGGGCCTTACACAAAACCTTAGGATCTAACCTCCTAAAAACACCAGAATTATGGGATAATAAAGCAATGAAATAATTCAAAGCATAAACCACACAACACAAGAGATTTTTACATGGAAAACCCTCAAAGAGGTAAAAACCACGGGACCATGAAAAGGCCGAGCTAAGAGTCCTAGAGTGTTGAGGGTCAAATATTGCATATTAGACTACAGTTATTGCCTGGATTTACGAACATGGTACTGTTTAACGGTCCGATTTAATCGTGTTTATGACGCAAGGTATATTTGCGAGCTTGGACCAAAATATGGTGTTCGAAGATGAGATTTAATGCTCGGAATTCACTAAAGTATGGGACGACTTTAGGGGACTAAGATCGAAGGATTTACACGCCAGAGATCTAAGAAAATCAAGAAACTGAAGCTCAAGTGGCCTGAAAGTCAGACATAATGCAAGATCACAGGGTTTCCACCATCCATTCGGCTCGAAACTTCATGCATGGCCTGAGGGCCATAAATTAATCGTACACGTCAAATTTTAGCACCCAGAGCTCTGTGAAAGTGGCCCAATAGACAGATCAGCCCCTTAAATCCTGACGTGGGGCCCACCTAATGTATGAACATGCTTCAAGTTTAGTTTCAATGGTTAAAATGAGATGGATAAGCATATGGTCGGTGTATATTTTATCACAACATCACCATGGGACCTACACCAGCGCAAGCGTGCACATGAAGTGTGCCTGTTCGCTGTGCAACGAACACCACAAAAGTCGGTCAGCAGGTGCTGACCAACGTTTCTTCCCAAAACGCATCCTCTGCTGCGAACCGTAACAGAGAGTTGCGTTGGGTTGTTGTGACCCACCACCTTGCCTCAAAAATCTGATCCGGACCGTCCATCAGAATTCTACAGCCAATATCACCACGACCAAGGTGAAAGAATTTAAAAAGACAAGCGAGGATTGGTTCCCAACCGTTCAAAAGCAGGTTAGACGGTCGTATGATCCAGCAGTTGGGCCATATCAAAAGCACTCAAAACCATCTATCTCCACCAGAAATTTCATCACAAAGGTAATGGATGGAGTAGATTTCTGAACAGACGCTGATTATGGGCCCCACCAAGCACCAGCACACGCCCTGTTACGCACGTCCGAAACCGTCCGGGAAATCCGGGCGGTTGTGGCCACTCTTCGATCAGATGGATAATCCAAACCGTCCATCGTGTATCTCGTCCAAAAATGCCCCAAGGGACATTGATTTTTCGGAAAGAAGCGAGAAAAGTGGGCTGTGTTCTGCTCATCTTCTTGGCTGCGTAACAAGATTTATGCCGAGGAATCTTCCGCTGCGTAAACATACGCACGAGTCCAGCCGACTCCCATCCACTGTCTTCAAAACCTATAAAAGAGAGAGAGAACGTGAGAATAAGGAGGCAATCGGGGATCCAAGCTAGGATGTGTGGTGCAGCCATGGAGGCAATCCAAGCCTGGACGTGGAACAGTTTTCATAAAAAGTTTTTCTTTTCCTTTCCTTTGCTTTTGCTTTATGTTTTCTTTTAGTTTATCATGTCTATGGTTGGCTAAACCTCTTAGCTAGGGCTAAGAGGTGAAGCTTGTGGCATGATGGGAATGATCCTATGGCCTTGACGCATGTTATGAACTAATTTTGATCATAGTTGATTAATAGGAATACTTCTAGTTTTTAATGGTTTGTTGTGACTGAAATTACAATAAGTCTACGGTAGCTTTGAGTATTTCTTTCTTTTTTATGATTATGATGTCAGGAAGCTCTGTTGTTTACCATTGTCTCCTGGGCATGTTGGATGTCGGTACCCTTCCTAACCTTCATATTATGTTGATTGGTTGGTAATTAGTTTAATTCTGTTGTTTACTTTGTCTCCTGGGCATGGTTTGGTGATGGAATCCATTCTAATTCTTCCACCTTTCATTTCTTGAAAGCTATATCAAAGGAAGTTCAGTCTTAATTTCCATGGTTACACTCTTCAACTGGATGAAGATGGGACTCTAAGTTCAGTTGAGTTCTTGAAATAGGCATAAGATCTCCCTGATCTCTACAAGTAGATCCTTTGAATCCCTAGTTTCTTACCTCTGAATTCTTGAAGTTTTAGATTAATTCACCATTATTCCTCAAATTACAATCGATTTAGATTTCATCTTAGTCTAGTTCTAGTTCTCATTAATTTCAGATTACGTACAGGTTTCAGTCCCTTGGGATTCGACCTCGGTCTCACCAAGTTTATTACTACATCACAACCCTATACTTAGGGAGTGAACATAGAGAGAGAGAGAGAGAGAGAGAGAGAGGGGGGGATGAAAAGGGCTATGCCAAATTTAAAAATTAAATGCGGAATTAAACAGATATAAACAAAGATAACATTAAAAAATCTCACAAAGTAGAAATGATAACAACCTCAAATGTATAAGTATTGAGAGGTTGATACAAATGTTGTTCCAAGGACAACCTTACACCAAAAACCGATGGCTTATGGTAGGACAACTGATTCCTAGAATGGTCTGTGTATCAAAATCACAAACCGAGACAGAGGAATAAAGAATAAAATAGCAAAGAAAATAACTAAGCTATTACAACATTCCCACACTTGCATAAAAAGATTACAACATTCTCCACAAATGCTAAAAAAGAAATTACAACATTCACACAAAGCCGCAATCAATCATTCACCACAAGACCAGAAATTATAGTGGTTCGCTTGTGTGTACACAAACTGTTTAGAAAAACAGCCACACAACTACTCCACTCCCAATATCCTCACACAGTAGATATTGGCATTCACTATGCAATAGGTTTTTCAAGGTTCACCTAAAACCTTCACAATTGTGTCTTTCAAGTGGGCTTACACAATTAAAAAAACCCCACACTCTGAGTTTTCTGGATCACCTCAGACAAACCAAAAAAGAAAGAGATTTTTCCTGGCACAATCTCAAAAAAATAAAAAATAGATTTACAGAAATGTAAAATACTTATCTGGATATTCTCCTTCGATGATGCTTGGTAGAACCAATTCGGAGTAGATGCTCAACGTAGATGTTCAATGTTCACACTCACTTATGAAAAGGTTCTAATTTCTAATTGAATTTTAGATTAAATCACCTTGAGCTAGCTTGATTTGATTTTGATTCCAAGAAAGGGGAAAACTAAAATCCCTTCTTCAAATAAGATTAGAATATAGAACTCAAAAATCAAATACAAAAAGCTAAATTAAAGAGAATATTAAATGAGCACTAAATAGCTTAAGAATATCACAAACTATCTCTCAGAATGATGTCTTGATTTTGCTTCAATTAAATGAAAACTCTGAAAATCATGCTTTATTTATTAGTGCAGAAACTGTTTAGTCGACTGGCCCAGAGGACAGCTTGACTGGTTGAAAGACCAGCAAAATTTTAAAATTTCGGGCACGATAAGATAAGACCGTTCCACGACTGGTCGAGTGGCCTGCACGACCAGTCGAACCGTGCTCTCGACTGCTCATGTGGGACCTAATTTAGTTGCTGGACTTTGAGTCGAGCCTGCTCTACTGGTCGAGCAGTCTCCAGTACTGGTCGAGGGTCCAACAAAGAATTCTGAAAATTAGTAACAAACCTTGGAATGGTCGAGGAAATTCTTGAACTGGTTGAGCCAGTATTAGGACTAGTCGAACATAGGATAAGACTAGTCGAGAAAAAGTCTATAAAATTATATAGTGACCTAATTTAAGTACGCAATCAATATAACTTAACCTATGGTCAATCTAGGGTCTTACATACCTTATAAGTGAAATTTGAACATTGAATCATCATTTGCTTCGGTTGATAATTGATCTTGAAGTACACGAAACTTGATATCTTGACTTACTTTGAATCTTGAACTTGAAGTACTTTAAAACTTGAACTTGAAGTACTTGTGAATTGTATTTCACCTTGAGCTTTGAGTTCTAAAGCAAAGCACATTGTCTTGACATAGTTGAAGCTTTGAAACCTTGAACTATCACTTGATGTTGTATTTGCACTTGTATATCTCTTATACTTGTGATGGTTGAATCTTGAATTGGAACATCTTAAACTTGTACTTGAATTGCATGATCTTCAATAAGAAGATGAACTAAACAAGATACATATCCAAGAGGTTTTGGCATTACAAAATTTGAAAATCATAAGAGCTAGAAAACATAGCACTTACAATCTCCCCCTTTGTCAAATTTGTGAGAAAACACACTTCATTAAAATAAGATAAGCATAATATGCACAACAAAGAATCATGCACCAGTTACAAACTGGTCAAATCAATGCGTACTAATACTCTCATCAATACTCATCAATATTCCCCCCTTAATACCATATTGCAAAAAATAAAAATAAAATGTTACCCACATTCTTCACAGTTTCACATTTATCATAATGAAATAGGCATGATAAAATTCTCTCCCTTTTTGTCATAATATGACAAAGGAAAGAACCGATAAATGATAATGGAAGAAAAATAAATAAGAAAGTAAATAGAAGAGTAATGAGGAATAAGAGAAGATATGAACAAGATAACCAGTTAACCAAGTCCATAATAATAAGCAAGCATGTTCAAGCACATAAACCAAGAGAAATTCAAGAATTTTAAAAGTTATTACATATCAGAAATTCAAATACTAATCCGAACTAGAAGGAGCAGGTATGGTAGGATCAATTTGATGAAGTCTCTTGTTAATGCGCCTAAGATATTTGCGCATATATTTAAATTGCATTTATTGGGACACATGCATACCTTCAACCTTCTCCTCAAGTGAGCGCAAACGCGCATCATAATCACATGGATGATAATCAGGATCACCAGCAGAATTGGATTCAATTTCATCAAAGAGGTCATCCATATTGACATCATCTGGAAGCAAATCACCCTCCTCTTCTTTTGCAGTAGCAGCTCCACTAGCACCCACATCAATTTGGCCTGGGGCCAACTTTAAATTCTTCTTGTTAATATTAGAGTTGTTGAAGGGTAAATGGTGAATGGGAGCTTCTTCAACAGGCATAGCCACTAAACTATGGGTGACTAACATAGTCATAAGATAAGCAAAGGGTTTGTTACTGTGACCTGGGTGGAGACGGAACTGAATCATGATATAACAAATCAGAGAAGGAAGACATACAGAGACTCCAGAAATGATAGAATGAAGAATACAAACCATGAATGTAGTAAGTTCAGTTTTATTACCAGATCAAGGATAGACGTTTGAAATGAAAATTCTATGAAGAATTCTGTATCTGGGTAACATAAACTTGGAGACGAGCGCATTCCTAGTACTCCATTATGCATCCATATTACATAAATCTCTAGCGAGCATTCGCTTCTCAGATTCAGAAGGTTTCGCCATAAGAGAACTAATGGGAATACCTTTGCATTGACAGGTATATCCATTAACCCAGAAATAAGATGACGGTCCACATCAATTGGACCTTCCTAGTTGTAATAGTAAATGTCAGATTCTCAGTAGAGAGGTCTTTAATGCAAGCATACATAGCCTGTGCAATAGAGCAGTAGGCCGGTCCGCCCCAATGTAATATGTTATCCCATCCTACAGACTAAAGGAGAGGAACAACATCAAATAGTGCTAAATGATTAGGATTAACAGTTCGTTTTACTATCACATTGCGCAAGCGAAATATCCCGCACATAATTGAGATCTTCCTCGGGCGACCGAAGGTGACGCACCATGATAGGAGCCGAACGAGATGAAGAGGGACCACGAGATCCTTTTTCTTGGTTCTACCCACTGTTGCAATAAAGAAATCAAGGAATAAAGAATTACAAAAGAGGCCAGAAGGGTTTCTACTAGATTAGATTTTTTTATAGTAAACCCCCAAAACAATCATAAGCCATGAAATAAACCACACAAATGAAGAAAAGGAAGTGCAAAGGACTTAAATCTAGAAGAAAAATGAAAATAATGCACAAACCATAGAAGAATCGAAGATGGGTTCGACCAGTCGAGGTAGGGCTCGTTGGAGAAGAAGACCCAAATGAAGAAAAAGTGGTTTTTTTCCCAAATAAAAGGTTAAACCCGAGTTTCACGACGGGTCGAGTATGGTCGTGCCACGACTGGTCGAGTATATACTCGACTGGTCGTGCACCTCACAAAATTTATAATTTTTCATAAAATTTAAATATTAAAAATTTTAACAAAATAACTATATACATTATGATACAGAAAGACACAAATCATCAGTTCATATTGCACATACCAAGAACAAATTTCAATTTTGCAAACCTGCTTTTGTCGAGCGATTTTGTGAATATGTCAGCTAGTTGAGTCTCGGTTGAAATATAATCCAAAGAAATTGTCTTGTCTTCCACTAATTCACGAATATAGTGATATCTAATGTCAATATGCTTGGGTCGTGAATGCTGAATTGGATTTTTAGAGATATTAATTGTGCTTGAATTATCACAATATAAAACCATGGATTCTTGCACAATTCCGTAATCGCTTAGCATTCTTTTCATCAACACAAGCTAAGTACAAACATTACCCGCAACTATATATTCAGCCTCAGCTGTGGAAAGCGATACAGACCTTTGTTTCTTACTTAGCCAAGAAACTAAATAGTTCCCAACATAGAAACAACCACCACTAGTCGATCTACGATCATCAATATTACCAGCCCAATCATCATCCGTGTAACCAGCTAATTGCACACCAATATCATGTGGATACTAGAGACCAAGATTAGCTGAACTAGCCACATATCGTAAAATGCGCTTAACAACAATTAGATGTGACTCTTTAGGGTCAGATTGATATCTAACATAAATTCCAACGCTGAATGCAATATCAGGTCGGCTCGCAGTTCAATAGAGTAAACTACCTATCATACTGCGATACAACTTAGGATCCACACTCTTACCTGTTGAATCTTTAGAGAGTTTTAGAGTAGTACTCATTGGAGTATCAAAATTTTTCCCACTCTCAAATCTGAACTTTTTAACTAAGTTTAGAGCAGATTTGGTTTGAGAGATAAAGAAACCATCAGGTAGTTGTTTGACTTGCAACCCTAGGAAATAGTTTAGTTCTTCAACCATGCTCATTTCAAATTTAGACTTCATAAGATCTGCAAACTCAACAGTCATGTTAGCATAGGTAGATCCATAGATAATGTCATCAACATAGATTTGCACTATTAGTATGTGATCATTATGTTTCTTTACAAACAATGTCTTATCAAAACTTCCCATTATAAAGTTATGACTTAGTAGAAACTTAGTCAACTTTTCATACCATGCCCTGGGAGCTTGTTTCAAACCATAAGTGCCTTTTTAGGCGGTAGACATGATTAACATGCTTAGGGTCTTCAAAACCCATTGGTTGTTCAACATACACTTCTTCATGCAAATCGCCATTCAAAAAAGCACTCTTTACATCCATTTGGTATATTTTTGAACTTTCTAAAGCAAACAATCGATATAAATAGTCTGGTAGATTCAAGATGAGCTACTGGGGCAAAGGTCTCATCATAATCAATGCCTTCCATTTGAGTGTACCCTTGTACAACCAGCCTAACTTTGTTTCTAATAATATTACCAAGTTCATCAGACTTATTTTTGAAAATTCATTTTGTTCCGATAATGTGTTTATCTTTTAGTTTTGGAACTAAGTACCAAACATCATTTCTTACAAACTAATTGAGCTCTTCTTGCATTGCTACATTCCAGTTTTTGTCAGTAAGAGCTTTTTTTTACGTTAGCAGGTTCTATCTGAGATGTAAAACACACGTAGTTACACATATCTTTAAGTTGTTTATGAGTGTGCACACCAGTGAGAGGGTTTTCAAGGATTTGATTAGAAGGATGGTCTTTAACTATCATCAGTTCAGTGTTATTTTGACTTGATGAAGAGTCTGGATTATCAATTAGAAGAACTTCATCATTTTCTGAACTTGAGATAAGTGTATTCAAGTGATCGTCTATAACTACATTAATAGATTCTTGAATTACACCATTCCTCTTGTTAAGAACCCGATACGCTCGACTATTCAGACCATACTCTAAAAATATCCCTTCATCACTTTTGGTGTCAAATTTACCCAGATTTTCTCAGTCACGTAAGAGATAGCACTTGCTGCCAAAAACTCGAAAGTATTTGACAGTAGGCTTCTTATAAACCACATTTGATAAGTTGTTTTACCATTTGATTTTCTAGTATAAACACAGTTAATTGTATACTAAGTTGTATTTATGGCTTCAGCCCAAAGATTTTTAGGAAGCTTCATACTATTTAGTATTACATTTTCCATTTCTTGAAGCACTCTATTTTTCTTTCCACTATACCATTTTGTTGTGGTGTTTTGGGCACAGAATATTCATGTGATATTCCTTGATCATCGCAAAATTTCTCAAAACCGCTATTTTCAAATTCTGAACCATGATCACTACGAATCTTAGAGACTTGTGATTTTTTTTTTCCGTTTGAATATGTTTAAGTACCCTCTTTACTTCATCGAGAGTTTATGATTTCTCTCTCAAGAAGACTACCCAAGTATATCTAGTAAAGTCATCTATTATCACCAGAATGTACTTCTTGCCACCTCAACTCTCCGTTCTAGTTGGTCCAATGAAATCCATGTGGAGAAGTTCAAGTGGTTTATATATGGCATTGGAGTTCACCTTTTTGTGAGTACTCCTGGTTTGTTTACCAATCTGGCATTCGCCACATATTTTTTTCTACTTTCTGTATTTTGTGTAAACCTCTTACCAACTCTCTTTTTCTCAATCTATACAAGTTGCGGTAGTGTACATGTCCGAGGCGTTTATGCTATAATTAGGTTTCATCAGTATGGACCATGTAACACGATAGATTCGATGAGCTTGAATCACAAACAATGTAGCAGTTTTCAGAAGTTCTGCAACCAGTTAATATTACAGAACTATTTTTATTTAAAATTTCACACCCTTGGTTAGTAAATTTTACACTATGATTATTATTACATATTTGAGAGATGCTTAATAAATTATGTTTTAGCCCTTCTACATATAAAACATTCTCAAATAGAGAGAGGTTAAAGATTTGAACCGTACCTTGGCCAATAATTCTACAGTTGTTGTCATCACCAAATGTGACTGAACCATCAGTCATGTCTTTAAGATTGGTGAACAAACCTTTGTCACCTGTCATGTGTCTGGAGCATCCACTGTTTAGGTACCACTTTGAATAGCTCAAAGCTTTGAAAGCGGTGTGGGCAACCAAACAAGTAACCTTAGGGACCCATTTCATTACAGTTTTGGGTTTAGGAGTGTAGTTGGTCTTCTTATGTTTGTAGTTGTTATAAGACCAACCACTGAGTTAGATTTTAAGAGCTCCTTAAGTAAGTCAACAATTTTCTCAACTAATGGATTACGATTTTGATTTTTATAGTTGATATGGTTGCTTTTAGGTTTTAAGGTTTGAAAAGTTTTAGTATTTTTAAATAATTTTGATTCAGACTTTTCCATTTTGAGTTAGAAGACTCCCCTTTCACAAATTTGGGTGGAGCATTCTTATGTTTGGGAGGAATACTATTGTCGTAGTCCAATCTAGATCGATCGCCACATTTTCTGGATCCGGATAAGAGTTTTTCTAACTTAGGATCACCTTGGGCATACCTCCATGTGTCTTTTAAACTCAAAAGTGAAGAGACTTCTAGTTTTAGCTTTTCATTTTTAGATTTTAGGTTTTCAACTAGGGAGGTTTTGAAATCTAAGCTGCACCTAGTTTTTTCAAAGCAATCTAAAATGTGTGATTTTTCTAAGACTAGATTATCAAAATTTTCTTTTAGTTTTGAAAACTTCTCTTTCTGAAGCTTTAGCTTTACAACAATTTTGCAACTTTCCTTATATAGGGTATTATAAGCATCTTGAAGATCTTCTTCATTTTCATGATCACTATTTAGATTTTCTTCACTGGTTGAATCATCATTATTTGAAAAAGTGAACATGGCTAGAGTTATTAGGGCTTTAACATCATTACCCGACTCGGTTTCAGAATCTTCTGACTCAGAAGAAACTTCAGAGCAAGAAGATTCATCCCATGTAGCCAACATACATTTCTTTTTAGGTTTGTCCTTTTTAAGACATTTGTTCACTAGATGCCCATATTCATGATAGTTGCAACATTGGCTGTCTTTTAAAGATTTTCAAGTTTTAGATCTAGATCTTTTCTTTTCAATAGGTTTTTGCAAATCTACCCTCTTTTTACTTTTGAAAATCTTGTAAAACTTTTTATCTAAAAGGGCCATATCGTCTTCAGAATTTTCTAAATCAGAATTGTTATTTTCTTGAGAAATATTTTTAGAAGACTTAAGGGCGATGGATTTACCTTTAGGAGCTTGAAAGTTTAACTCATAAGTCTGTAAGGAACCAACCAATTCTTCTACCCACGCATTATTCGTATCACGAAGTTCCTGGATTGCGGTCACCTTTGAATTGAACCATTCAGGCAATGAGTGCAGTATCTTTGCACAGACTTTACTTTCTGGGATTCTATCACCAAGACCCCACATAGAGTTGACAATGTCATTCAATCTTGAATAGAAGTCCATAAAAGTTTCACTTTCTTCCATACGTATTTCCTCAAATTTGTTTATGATGATTTGGACTTTTGATTTCCTGACAATTGTTGTTCCCTCGTGTGTCATTTCCAAAATACCTCAACTTGCTTTGCAGTATCACAGGATACAATTCTCTTGAATTCATCCGGTGATAGTGCACAAGTTATAGCATTCAAAGCCTTTGCATTGACACTACTCTCACTTTTCTGAAGAGCGGTCCAAGAAAAGTAAGGTGTGATTTTTACCATTTTAAATCCATTAGTACTAGTCACTTCAGTGATAGAGGGGTCCAATTGGTCACTGTGGCTTGTCACACGCTCTCATCCATGGATTTTAAGAAAATCCTCATTCTGGCTTTCCAATAGGCATAATTAGAGCCATCAAAAGGTGGAGGCCTAGTGACTGAAAGGCTATCAAAATTTGACATCTTAAAAAGCTCAGATCGATTAACTCATGAAATTAATCCAAAAAATAAAGCGAGCTATTAGGCTTTGATACTACTTGAAAAGGTTGAGCTAAGAGTCTTAGAGGGGGGGATGGGGTGAATAGGACTATGATAAATTAAAAAATTAAAGGCGGAATTAAATAGATATAAATAAAGGTAACATTAAATAATCCCATAAAGCAGAAATGAATAACAACCTCAAATATATAAGTATTGAGAGGTTGATACAGATGTTGTTCTAAGGACAACTTTACACCAAAAACTAATGACTTATAGTAGGATAACTGATTCATAGAATGGTCAGTGTATCAAAATCTCAAAACTGATACAGAGGAATAAAGAAAAAAATAGTAAAGAAAATAACTAAGCTATTACAGCATTCCCACACTTGCATAAAAAATTACAACCTTCTCCACAAATGCTAAAAAAAAAAAATTACAACATTCACACAAACCCACAATCAATCATCCACCACAAGACTAGAAATTATAGTGGTTCACTTGTGTGTACACAAACTGTTTAGAAAAACAGCCACACAACTACTCCACTCCCAATATCCTCACACAGTAGATATTGGCATTCACTATGCAATAGGTTTTTCAAGGTTCACCTAAAACCTTCACAATTGTGTCTTTCAAGTGGGCTTACACAATTCAAAAAACCCCACACTCTGAGTTTTCTGGATCACCTCAGACAAACCAAAAAAGATAGAGATTTTTCCTGGCACAATCTCAAAAAGCAAAAAATAGATTTACAGAAATGTAAAATACTTATCTGGATATTCTCCTTTGATGAAGCCCGGTAGAACCAATTCGGAGTAGATGTTCAATGTCCACACTCACTTATGAAAAGGTTCTAAGTTCTAATTGAATTTTAGATTAAATCACCTTGGGCTAGTTTGATTTGATTTTGATTCCAAGAAAGGGGAAAACTAAAATCCCTTCTTCAAATAAGATTAGAATATAGAACTCAAAATCAAATACAAAAAGCTAAATTAAAGAGAATATTAAATGAGCACTAGATAGCTTAAGACTATCACAAACTTATCTCTCAGAGTGGTGTCTTGATTTTGTTTGAATTGAATAAAAAACTCTGAAAATCGTGCTCTATTTATAAGTGCAGAAACTGTTCACTCGACTGGCCCAGAGGAGATTGACTGGTCGAAGGACCAACAAATTTTTGAAATTTCGAGCGCGATAAGATAAGACCGTTTAACCACTGGTCGAGTGGCCTGCACGACCGGTCGAACCCTACTCTCAACTGGTCGTGTGGGACCCAATTTAGTTGTTGGACTTTGAGTTGAGCCTACTCAACTGGTTAAGCACTGTTCACTCGACTGGTCGAGCAGTCTTCAGGACTAGTTGAGGGTCAAACAAAAAATTCCAAAAATTAGTAACAAACCTTGGACTGGCCGAGGAAATTCTTGGACTGGTTGAGCCAGTACTAGGACTAGTCGAACATAGGCTAAGACTAGTCGAGAAAAAGTCTATAAAATTATATAATGACCCAATTTTAGTATGCAATCAATATGACCTAACCTATGGTCAATCTAGGGTCTTACATACCTTATAAGTGAAATTTGAACATTGAATCATCATTTGCTTCGGTTGATAGTTGATCTTGAAGTATACGAAGCTTGATATCTTGACTTACTTTGAATCTTGAACTTGAAGTACTTTGAAGCTTGAACTTGAAGTACTTGTGAGTTGTATTTCACCTTGAGCTTTGAGTTCCAAAGCAAAGCACATTGTCTTGACATAGTTGAAGCTTTGAAACCTTGAACTATCACTTGATGTTGTATTTGAACTTGTATATCTCTTATACTTGTGATGCTTGAATCTTGAATTGGAACATCTTGAACTTGTACTTGAATTACATGATCTTCAATAAGAAGATAAACTAAACAAGATACAAATTCCAAGAGGTTTTGGCACTACAAAATTGACAATCATAGGAGCTAGAAAACATAGCACTTACAATCTCCCCTTTTGTCAAATTTGTGACAAAACACACTTCATTAAAATAAGATAAGCATAATACGCACAACAAAGAATCATGCAGTAGTTACAACTGTAAGTGCTATGTTTTCTAGCTCTTATAATTGTCAAATTTTGTAGTGCCAAAACCTCTTGGATTTTCTATCTTGTGTAGCTCATCTTCATGTCAAATACAATACTTGTACAAGCTTAAGATGATTTATTACAAGGTGTTCCATTTTGAGATTCAAGCATCACAAGTATAAGAATTCAAGTACAACATCAACTGATAGTTCAAACTTTTAAAGCTTCATCTAAGTCAAAACAAAAGTCTGTACATTGGTACTCAAAGTTCAAGGTGAAATACAACTCAAGTACCTCAAGCCAAGCTTCAAGATATTTCAAGTTCAAGCTTCAAAAGGTTACAAATTCAAGTTTCAAATCACTTCAAGTTGAAGCTTCAAAATGTTTCAAATTCAAGCTTCTTGGTCGTCGAGATAACAAGCTTCATGTTTGTTAAGATCAACAATCAACCAAAGCAAAAGAATATTCAATGTTCATATATCGCTTATAAGGTATGAATGACCCTAGATTGACCATAGGATAGGTCATTTTGAATACATAATTTAATTAGGTCACTTTACAAGTGCATAGTCTGTTTCTCAACTAGTCTTAGCTTATATATGTTCGACTAGTCCTAGCATTGGCTCGACCAATCCAAAAAATTCATTGACCAGTCCTAAGTTTGGTACTAATTTTTGAAATTTTTTGTTAAAGCCTCGACCAGTCCTGGAGACTGCTTGATTGGTCGAGTAAACAGTGCTCGGCCAGTCCAGAAGGCTCGACTCAAAGTCCAACAACTAAAATGAGTCCCACACGATCAGTCGTGGACAGGACTCAACCAGTCGTGGAGGCCACTCGACCGGTCGAGCAGGTCCTTCGACCAGTCGTGGAACGACCTGATCTTATCGCGCTCAAAATTTCAAATGTTTGTTGGTCCTTCGATCAGTCGAGCCGACTCTGGGCCAGTCGAAGGAATGATTTCTGCACTTATAAATAAAGCACGATTTTCAGAGTTTAGTATTTAATTCAAGCAAATTCAAGACACCACTCTGAGAGATAAGTTTGTGATATTCTTTAGCTATTTAGTGCTCATTTAATATTCTCTTTAATTAGCTTTTTGCATTTGATTTTGTATTCTATATTCCAATCTTATTTGAAGAATGGATTGAAATTTTCCCATTTCTTGTAATCAAAATCAAATCAAGCTAGCCGAAGGTGACTTAATCTAAAATCCATTTAGAACTTAGAACCATTCCATAAGTGAGTGTGAACATTGAACATCTATGATTAAACTTCTACTCCGAATTGGTTCTACCGGGCTGCAACAAAGGAGAATATCCAGATAAGTATTTTATAGTTTTTGTAAATCTATTGGTTTCTTTGAGATTGTGCCAGAAAAATCTCTTTCTTTTGGTTTGTCTGAGGTGATCTAGAAAACTCAGAGTGTGGGGTTTTTTTTAATTATGTAAGCCCACTTGAAAGACACAATTGTGAAGGTTTTAGGTGAACCTTGAAAAACCTATTTCATAGTGAACGCTAATATCCACTGTGTGAGGATATTAGGAGTGAAGTAATTGTGTGGTTGTTTTTCTAAACAATTGGTGTACACACAAGAAAACCACTATAACTTCTGGTCTTGTGGTGATTGATTGATTATTTAATTATTGCATTGTGTGGATGTTGTAATTTTCCTATATGCATTTGTGGAGAATGTCGTAGACCTTTTTATGCAAGTGTGGGAATGTTGTAATAGCTTAGTTTCTTTCTTTGCTATTCTTTTCTTTATTCTTCTATATCTGTTTGAGATTTTGATACACAGACCATTCTAGGAATCAAGTTGTCCTACCATAAGCCATGGGTTTTTGGTGTAAGATTGTCCTTAGAACAACATCTGTATCAACCCTCAATACTTGTACATTTGACTTTGCTTTACATTTCTGCATTGTGGGATTATTTTAAGTGCTATCTTTCATTATATTTGTTTAAATTTCGTATTTAATTTTTAATTTGGCATAATCCTATTCACCCCCCCTCCCCTCTAGGACTTTAGCTCGTCCTTTTAACAACCTGGTTAAAGAATCATGCACCAGTTACAAACTAGTCAAATCAATACGTACCAATACTCTCATCAATACTCATCAATACTCCCCCCTTAATACCATATTGCAAAAAAAAAAAAAAAAGTTACCCGCATTCTTCACAGTTTCACATTTATCATAATGAAATAGGCATGATAAAATTCTCCCCCCTTTTGTCATAATATGACAAAGGAAAGAACCGATAAATGATAATGGAAGAAAAATAAATAAGAAAGTAAATAGAAGAGTAATGAGGAATAAGAGAAGATATGAACAAGATAACCAGTTAACCAAGTCCATAATAATAAGCAAGCATGTTCAAGCACATAAACCAAGAGAAATTCAAGAATTTTAAAAGTTATTACATATCAGAAATTCAAATACTAATCCGAACTAGAAGAAGGAGCAGGTATGGTAGAATCAATTTGATGAAGTCCCTTGTTAATGCGCCTAAGATATTTGCGCCTATATTTAAATTACATTTCTTGGGACACATGTATACCTTCAACCTTCTCCTCAAGTGAGTGCAAACGCGCATCATAATCAGATGGATGATAATCAGGATCACTAGTAGAATCGGATTCAATTTCATTAAAGGGTTTCAAGCGACCTAATCACGCTTAGGGTTACGATTTGGGGGGGGGGGGGGGGGGGGAAACACCAATTCCTAATCAAATTAAAGGAAACTTATATAAGATTCATAGAATCTAACGTGAGATAGTTTAATCGGGAGGGAGGTAGGAAGCATTTCTTACCTTGATCGCACATAAACTTAGATTCGACAGAGGAAAATGGTAATAGCTTGGGTTTCGTCGAAGGAATTTCAGTGCAAGCAAACACCAAGGTCCTCGCTCTCTTTCTCTCGTCCTCTCTTTGTCTTTCTTTTTCCCTTTCTCTCTTCCTTTCTCTCTTTCTCCCTAATTTCTAGGGTAAAGTCGTATGGGGAGAGGGGGTATGAAATGAAATGATATTTATAGTGCCAGATTGTGCACAAATGGCCCCAAATAGCCCTTTATTCATTATACTAGCCTTAAGAGAGATTGTTTCCAACTAATGAAATCCAACAAGAGGTGTACGAGTTAATCTAAGCTATGAGATTAGTGTCCCACTAGGCGATCTATGTTTGGATAAAACCATCCGATGATCAGACGTGCCGATCAACTAAGAAGGCCTTAACTCAAATCGACGATCACCGAGCATCGATCGGGTCTATAACTATATGGATGTGAGCAAGGTAATAATCTCGATCGGTGCCTTAAATTTAGTCACCATCTAACGGTCTGAAAGTTACTACTTTGGTAAAGACCAGAGACAGATGATTAGCTTAAGTTCTTGATTAATTTTTAAAACATTCACACATCTCATGTAATTACCCTTGTGAGTCCAAGTTGAGCGATTCGAGATGCAATCTTGGCTCAATGAACATCAAGCCCACTAAGATGAACGTCTTTCTGTAGTCTCAGGTTTTGTGGGCCACTAATATCGAGCAGTCTAAAGCTTGTTTGGATAACGAGGTTTCTTATGTATAATGATTTGGGTGTGGATTAGCTAATTTCATAGTGTGGCATGTATTACACATGTATGAACTATGTTGAATAAATATGCATCCTATGTGTTTGTTGAAATGTTTGAATGAACATGTAAACGTGATTTGTGTTTGCTGTGCCTACTAATCTAGGATTCATTGTTGTCGTATGTATGTTGACCTCTTTGTATAAGGATTTGCTAAATTACATGTTTTAACTACCCTAGTCTATATATTTGGTGAAGTGTAGTCTAAGGGTTTGATAACATGTCTGAATGAGAAACTATTGATGAATTGTATTTAGTAAGGGTATTGAGATAGGATTCTCAATTACCTTATCCATATGTATAGTTTCTGGATGAAATGCATATGTTTCGTAACATGTTCAATGTGTTCGATGAAATGGTTAAATGAAGGATTCACTTGAATTATTTGTTAAATGCTGATATGATTATCACATGTATTTACCTGCTACATCTGAGTAAGATTGGGACTACAACGTAGTACAGGCAATCGGTAACAGTTCCCGTTCGAGTGACCAAATTAGTCTCGCCACATTTGATACGTTCGATGAATCCGGGTCATATGACGATTGTCGACAGTGGTTAGGTCACGTGGAATGCTTATGCACTTTATGTCCATTAAGTGAGCATGCGCTCGTACCAATCGAACTTGTCTAATAAACCGATTAGCCTATTGTGTGTTTACCATGTATGGACATCACTGCTTGAATCTAAGGTTCCACTTACCAATGTGAAAGCCCGTTTCAACCATGGTACCACGATCTGCTAAGACTCATGAGTCGGGCATGATGGTATGGGACTCGTGGTCTAGCTGTCGGCCTACGCTGGGGTGACAAGCCTCCCTGTAGTGACCAATGACTAATCCAAACTCGCGAACCGGGCATGGTAGTATGGGACACCATGTTCGAGCTGTCGGCCTATGCTAAGGTGACAAGCCTTCCTGTAGTGACCGCGAGTATAAACTTTTAAATTTTCCTATCGACTGTTATTTCATCAGGGGTGATGCCCTATAACTTGCCTATCGTATGTGGTTAACTAGGATTGACGACCCTAGATGGATCATTCATTTAGGGTAATGATATAAAGGGAGGTACTTTAGCTTCCCGAATTTACTGTATGAATAAGCCTAATTAAGTATTCGGCTAACACGACCATGCACAACATTGCATGTGCTTTGGCGACGAAGTTGCAACTTTAGGGAGTTTGTCATGCGTGAACTTGGTTGTCGGAGTCGCTTGTGAGGGACCTTTGTGAGTGGGCATACATCATTACTGCATACCATTCCTGCATTAACAAGAGTAATTAGGAAGTGATTGATATACTGTTTTATCATTACTGCTTGTTTGAATTGATAACATGTTAACCTTTGCCTTATAGTACCACTAAGTTGATCACTCACTCCCACCTCGGGATGGTATTTTAAAACACCAACCAGACTCTGTTGTAAATGTAGGAGAGGATGAAGTCTATGCGGATGTATTGAACTTCATTGAGAAGGAGGAGGAATTCTCCTATGTACAGCTATCAGGCGGGTCTATGTAGATCTTGTACTGATTCGACAACATTACAGGGTTATATGGATTAGTTGAACATCTACATTTTGATATTTTGTATATTTTGAAACAAACTTCGTATATATTAAACCCTGTTACACTATTATACTCTGGAGGGAGGCTGTAAACCGCTTACTTATTTCAATACATATATTTCAAACTTCCGCTTGCTAGATTACATTATCTCTAGAGTATGATATGCTGTTTTAGTATAATCTCACTCATGTTTAATGCATTAATATGGACAACATTTAAACATCATTGTCCATGTTGCATAAGTGATGTGCTGGATCTCAGGAGTTGAGCTTTGCTCGACCCTCGAAATCTGGGGCGTTACAAGTTGGTATCAGAGCATGATTTGGATTAAACTGGACCTCGGTTATAGGTAGCACGACGCACTCTAAACGCACTCTAATTTAGGATTGGGCGATGAAGTGTAGAAATGATCGTAGGATCCCAAGGTTTTGCCAACGGGCGAAATCGACCGTTGTAATGTACTCGTATGTGTCCGAGATCATGCGAAATGATCTTGGTCCCTTTTAGGCCGTCAATTATCGGGTTTGAACGATAATTCGGCAAATCCCGAACTTGAAACGAATCAAAAGGCATGAATACGCATGAGTTAGACCTAGAAAACGCATCATACGGGCATAGGGGCCCAAACCACGAAATTCAGTGGGACCCAGGGGGTCCCCCTCGTGTACACAGCACCCCGGGAGGGAAGCCACCGCCAGCGACCCCAGAAGGGCGTGGTGGCGCCGTCAGGGCAGCGGCGCACCGCCTGGCTCCACAGTGGGCCGCGGTGGCCCCGTTGCAGCCGCGGCACGCCGCCCACCGCCCAACCATGTGGGGCCCTCCCACATGTGGGACCACTCTATAAGCCCCTCTCTTGCCCTTATTTTTCATTCCATCCCATTTCAAACCCTCTAAACCCTCTAAAACCCCATTTTCTTTCTCAAATCTCCATTTCATACACACAAAGCTTCTTCTTCTTCTTCTACATTTCACACCCATCCTCCACCATTTACTCAAAACTATTCCTTACGTGTAACACTCTGGTTCTCAAAACCCGAGGATAGTCGCTCCTCATAGAGAACCTGAGTATTACATTATGAAGTGTACTAACATACATCGAAATAACAGCAAATTCTATAGCCTGGAGTAAGGCAATATTGCATAAACTAAGGATATCAAGAGTAACAACAAGGAAGCTTAATACATGTGAATGAGAGTGAAATCTCACAACAGGGGAAATATTTTATTACAATTCAAACAAGATACAAAATCTGAAATATGAAAGCAAGTAAATCCTAAATTATCAGTCGAGCTCCAATGACTCAACTGCAATGGCATAAAGGCCATCATTGCCTAACTCCACCTCAGCCGTCCCTGAGATCCCGTCATAGGTGTCTCCACTTGTCATCTACCTGTATCTATTTAGTGCAACCGCACTATTAGGTGAGTGAAAACTCAGTGAGAATTTTCCGCAAGGATTCATGCATACCATGTTATTCTAAAACAGTTTAAACCAAACATAATCAACCATGATGAGGATAATATGAAATTGAATGTAAATGTATGGATGTATGAATGTATGCTCAAGTCATAGATCTGGGGATGCACATCCAGCTGTCAAAATAAAGGGTCGCCCGCAGTAGTAGACTACCTAGAAAAGACCATACAGACCGCCCGTGGTAGATTAACTACCTGGAAAAGGCCATGTAGGCGAGTGCGCCCAAGGATACCTCCTGGAAAAATACGCGGGGTACGTCCGAGGAGTATATAATTCTGAAAAACCCTCATGTAAAGAAAAGAGCCCAAAGTGACCCAAATGCACAGATTCTGTGAGTTAAACTAAAGTGTTAGAACTTTCAGTAACTCGAACAGAGTGTGGCTTACATTGAGCACTCAGAAAAGCTCATATGTCATGTGTGAATGTCATGTACCATGATGCTCATGCACATTCCATAGGATTAATAAGATTAATCTCATAAGCATGATCAAGATTTGTGGTCTTTAAATAGGATATCTAGCATTTAAACATGAGACATTTCAAGCATTCTAAATTAATAACAAGTCCACAATCCATCTTAAGCGAGGTAGAAGTCCACCCTTGGCATTCTTTGTACAACTTGTGAGATAAAAGTAATGGAAGCATCATGTCTCTTTTCTCCTCTAACAAGTCTAGGTACCAATCAAACCATTACTTAGGAAAACATGGAGAATGCAAAGCTAACTCCTAAACACATAATTGTTAATTGTAGGACAATTGTATGACATGAATTATAAGAGTTAATATAATAGTTCGCATATATTTCATCCAAATAAGAAACTAAGGACTAACTTACTATGTTAGATATTCTAAGACTATTCTAACATGGATAAGGGTAATGTAGCAATTCATTCTTCAAATGAAAACAAGATCTCTTACTTCCTAATGTAACTAGTGGGAGTGTACATGGATATAAGCAATTTTAAGTGTAGCATAATGAGTGTAACACAATTCTCATAAGATGGATTGGGGGCACGATCATCAATTAAAATTAGAAGAGACATAATTACCATTCACACAAACACAATGTTATTATACATTTAAGATCGAACTATCTTAGAATTTCATGAAATGAGGAAGCCAAGTGGGATATCCCTCACATAGGTTGGAAGTTTCTCTTGTCGTGGGATGTGGATGTAAAAATATTGATTGGTCAAATTGTAAGTAGGAGTGCCTTCTAAGGTAGATGGTTGCTGGTTCTACCTGGAGAAATTGTTATGAAACACTGGTGAGTCATGACAGAGTCGACTCGGTCGGGGTTCTCAACTAACAACTAGTTGAGTAATTCTAGGAGAACTATTAATCATTATGTTACTAGTCCTTGAGATCGGGTGTTTTTCAAATCCGACTTGGGTATTTCTGACATGGAGTCAACTCGACTCAGTTGGGAGGTTGGCCGAGTCAACCCACTACCGAATGTAGACTCAACTCAGTAGGAGAAATCGACCGAGTCAGCCTTCAACTGGGCAATTCTGGACAGCCAGTGCTTGGGCTTTAAACCTCTGTAATGATCTGCTATTTAGGTCCAGCTGAGTCAGAGTTTACCTCCCAAAACTGAACCTAAGTCACTGACTTAGTGTTGATTCAACCCAACCGAGTCTCTTTGGCTAGTAGTGTGTAACTGGGTGGACCCTTGTGTAACTGGGTGGACCCATTTAAAGTCAGATCTTGGTGCTGACCACTGTGCAAGGCAAGCCGATCACAGCCATGGATTCAGATCTGGGTTTTCCACCCAAAAACGTAGCTGAGTCACTCAACTTGTGACTGAGTTGAGGTGACTGTGAACACAGTCAGACAAGTAGTTGGAATCTGATGATAACAGAGGGAGAAAATGAGTGAGGGTACCTGACCAGGGATGGTTTTCGGTTGCTTGAAGAGTCCGGACTTGCGATTTGCAGTGGGCTGGAGATTTGAGTTGGACGAGAATAGTTTGCAGTGAGATGGGTAAGCTTCAGAACAGCTGGAACTCACACCAGCAGCACCACTCTCCCTTCTTCTTCTCTCTTTTCTCTCTATTCTTTCTCCTCAACGAACGGTCGGAAATAACTCAGACCAGCAACTCATTTCAGCAGCGGCAGACACTCCAACCTTCTCTCTTTCAATTTCCTTTCTTTCTCCTTTTTTTTTTGAATTGCTACCCTAAAAGGCAAGTATTTATAGAACAAATTAATCCTCTTCTAGAGGATTCGGATGCTACTAATCTCAGGGATTAGTTACAAGATTAATCGCGCAATCTGTTGATTACGAGATGCTCTGATCCAATCGTGTTTGCCTGGCTCTAATCTAATGTTGCAATGGGACTTTAGATGTTAAGGCCCATTAGATGGATGCCTATGATCAGGGTTTGGGTTCCACAATCGGATGGTGGTCTGGCAAGCTGAATGGGGAAGATGATCCCCCTATTAATGGCGGATCATGATTTGGTGACTATCCCACCAATCTGATTCGCATAAATGGTGAGGATTTGATCTCTGATCATAGTGGGACCCACATTTTGGAAGGATAGGAGCGTTTTTTGGATGAGGACTGAGTTTCCTCTGCCGCAACCGATCCTGAGTTGCAGTTTGATGCCCTAATCGCTATAACGGAGCTTTTTACGCTCCAGGATTTGTTCGAAATGGGCGGCCGAGATTACAGAGTCTAGCTGGCTCGAAATTCCAGCCTGGCAATAACGTGGAGTTGTTGTTTTAGAAACCATTGCACATGACCTGTTTGCACCCGAAATTGTGCACATATACTCGTGTTTTTTGGTGCGGGAAAGCTTGGTTTTGGTCAGATCCCACGTCTGAACATGATAGATGGTTCAGATCATCTGATTGGATGGTCATGGTGGGCCATCATCACCACGAATGGGCCCCGTCAGTTCAAACTGTTGTCGGCGGGAAAAAGAGGGGAAATTTCTCTTTTCTTTTGTGTTGTCGGGTCAGAGCAAGTTTGACCGGGTTCCATGGTCCGGTGCACTGTCATTGTGCACAGTTTGTGCACATGCATCCTTAAGTGTGGGGCCCATGTAGATGTTTTGAGAAATCTACACCGTCCAATGGGTTTAACAATCCTTGAAATGGTATACGGCCCAAGATGAGGAAAATTAGAAACTCAGGCAGCCCATATCAAGGAATTGTGGTCCCTTTGTGTTGATTTCTATTAATTTAATGGCCGGATAGGGTTCATTTGATTATTAAAGGTCCCAGGGGTTTTAAGTCTATCTGGACGAGTTTTTAACAGTTAAGCTCAGAGCTAGATGGTCATGCTCCCTAAATTTATGGTTAACCCACAACTCGTGAAACTCCTATGGTTGAATCATTCTATAAAACAAATTTCTTGATGATTTAGGATTTAGGATTAATTACACAGAATTTAAAGGCTAATATGGGATTGAACAACCCGTTTGTTACATTAGGGTGGGGATTTTATTCGATCAGACATCATCGACTAATGGATGGTGGATCTGATGGTTTGATAATTCACGATGGAAGAGTAATGGATGGATAGCTTGACCAATGGATGGAGATTACTTACCATGTTATTAGACTTAGGTCTGGGTGAACATTCAATTAAGTTTAACTTCTGCTTATACTAACACGGTAACACCCGAGTACTGAAAGTACAGGGTGTTACAATCTACCCCCCTTAAAGAAAATCTCGTCCTCAAGATTTGATAACGCATATCCCAATATTACCATTTTAAGTCACTAAATCATCCTAGTGGTGTACCATATTCCTAATATGTCCAAAAGTGCCATCACAACTTGGCTTTGAGAGGTTATATCTAATTTCACCCATTTCTTTTATACTTTCATTCTGACAAATCGACCAATGTATATGTGTAACCTAGGAACTGAAAGTCGTTCTGGTATCTTCTAAGCCTAGGCATTTAGTTTAATGCCTAGCTAATTTACAACTTCCTAAAGTATATATATTATGCTTACAAGTTTACTTAGGTGACATGTAACAACATTATACTTGTCCTTTCTTTTTCTCTTACTTTTAATTAGGTGAGACTACACTCAACAATATGGGGATTGGCCCTAGGCAACACCAAGCCCAACTCGATGAGTATGGGGATGAAATAGAAGAAGAAAGTGAAGAGAAAGATGAAAGTGAAGATGAGGAAGGAAATGAAGCGGAAGAAGGCAGTGAGGAAGAAAGCGGTGAGGAAGAAGGCAGTGAGGATGAAGGAGGAAGTGAGGAGGAAGAATAGGAAGAGGTAGAGGAGGTCCAAGACTCAGATGGGGGACGTCCTTCTGCTACACATGATGACTGCCATGATCAGGTTGCCTTAGAAGACCGCGTGGCCAAGATTGAAGAGAACCAGGCCACCCTGAAATAGGAGCTTAAGGAGAATCAGGCCTATCTGAAACAGACATTCAAGAGAATATCTCTCACCTTGAAGACCCTTCTATGCTGTATGCAGGATAAGGGTGCTCCTCCACCTTCGCTAGAGTCAGAGGACTAGTCATGTGTTGCAGATGTCTTCTGGTTTTCTTTGTTTCTTGTTTTCTTTGTGATAGTCGTGGTTGGCTTAGTTGGATGTTGGAGTAGTTAGTGTTTAAGCTTTTACTAAATTAGCTCACATGCATTCTCTGTTATAAATTCATGTAACGTTACATCTCATGTATTGTGACAATTTTGGCTAATGAAATGCATGAAGCTTCTTTTGATATGGAATGTGTAGAATGTTTGGAAAGGTGGGTGATATTATTATAAATCTTACACATGTTGCACCTTATGTTGTGTATAGGGAATGCCTCCTAAAAACACTTGGAATATAGCACGTCTCGCACTTGGCAAATCGATTGACAAGGCACCTCCCCTGAGTGATAGCCATACGGACCCCAGTTTGGGCTCGGATATTGAGACAATGCCGGATTCACAGCCAGCCACTGACCCTACTAATGGGCTAACACCTAGTGCACCACCGGTTCTGGGACAGAACCGTGCGTCTTCATCGACGCCACACGTGCCTCAGGCGGCTCCTCCTGATAGTTTGAAGCAGATGATGTTCCTAATGCAGCAATAACAATAAGTCTTGGCTACTATTGCGGGGCCATTGCCCAAAACATGAATATAGTCCCGCCTGTACCACCTGTGTAGCCCACTGGAATTATGAATACGAGTGGTCTATGAAAAGGCCGAGCTATTAAGTCCTAAAGGGGGGGGGGGTGAATAGGACTATGCCAAATTAAAAAAAAATTAACAGCGGAATTTAAATAAGTTAAATACTGATAGCACTAAACAATCTCATAATGCTGAAATTAAAGACAACCTCAAATGAACGAGTATTGAGAGGTTGATACAGATGTTGTTATAAGGACAACCTTACACCAATAACCAAGGGTTTATGGTAGGACAACCTTACTAGAACGGTCTGTGTATCAAAAACTCAAACTGATACAGATGAATAAAGAAATAAATAGCAAGAAAAAAAATCTAAGAACACTCTCCACAAATGCAAAAAGGGAAATTTCAACATCCACAAAATAAAATAAACACTCAATCAACCATAAGACTAGAAATTATAGTGGTTCGCTTGTGTGTACACCAACTGTTTAGAAAAATAGCAACACAACTACTCCACTCATAATATCCTCACACAGTGGATATTAGCGTTCACTATGAAAATAAGTTTTTCAAGGTTCACCTAAAACCTTCACAATTGTGTCTTTCAAGTGGGCTTACACAATTCAAAAACCCCACACTCTAAGTTTTCTGGATCACCTCAGACAAACTAATACAGAGAGATTTTTTTTGGCACAATCTTAATGAAACCAAAACAGAATTTACAATAATGTAAAATACCTAGATATTCTCCTTTTGATGCAGCCCGGAAGAACCAAATCGGAGTAGAAGTTCAATGTAGAAGTTCAATGTTCACACTCACTTGTGAAATGGTTTTAGGTTCTAAATTAATTTTAGATTAAACCAAGTTGGGCTAGCTCAATTTGATTTTGATTTCAAGAATTGGAATATAACAATTCCTCTTTCAAATAAAATTGGAATGCAGAATTCAAAATCAAATATGTCACATCCCAAAATCGAAAACCGGTCTCACAAAATTCCCGATCGCCGAATCCGATGTCGACAGCCTTCGTAGTACCCCATTCTCGGCTCCTGGAACCCATACACTAGGTTCTGATCCTGGGATCCTACGAGGAGGATTTTTTTTAACATCAATCTGATTCGTAATGAGCATAACCATAAGCATAACCCACGAACAATAACCACAAGAACACCATCACAAAATCTACTATAATCAAAAACTTTTAAAGTACAATGCGTATGAAGGGAAATACAAGATAGTAACAGAAACTCCAGAAGCTCGACTGCACACTCCAACTGCGGCAAGGCTATGACTGCGTCCTGACGTCACCTGCACGCATCAATCGTGCATAAGCTAATAGAAAGCTTAGAGGGCGGTGTAAGTGTGTGCACAATATGAGCGTGCTCAGAATGAAAGGTCAGAGTAATGCGGAATCATGCTAATGAGTACATGAATGCAATCAGTCGTACCAAGGCTATGCAGTGCATGATATGAATGTTATCGGCCATATTAAGACCATGCAATGCGAGATGCAACTCCAGCATTCCAATCCTCATCCAAATCCTCATACAACTCATCAAATATCAGTACAGTTCTCATTATGGATAATCACCGGGGTTTAGTACACTTCAAATGGTGCTACCCTTTCCTAGGCGCACAGTCCAAGTGAGCATAAGAAACCTCACTATTCGCCTGACCAATAGTCTGCCAATATCTATCTGGCACGTCGATAGCGGACCCATTTAGGAGCCGGTCAAACTCAGCCTAGTAATGCCCCCTACCCTTGAGCAAGTACGGCCACACCCCTTTCCAACCAACCATGACGCAGTGGGAGACGAGGCTTCTTAGTATTCGGTCCTCGTGTGCTCATATATCTACTCGGTCTCGGTGTTGGAGTCATCCTCTGGTACCATTGGGTTTAGGGATTTCCACCAGGGACATCTATGGTGCCTCGATGCTTAGTAACAATATTTTCAGTGTCCAATCCTGTCATCCATGATGTGCCTGTAGAGGTCATAGCCCTGACGTCGATAGGGCATATAAAAATCATGTCATACAAATGCAAAGTGCATGAATCACACTACCAGTCATGCAACAATCGTACCCGTACCGCGCACTCATGTAGGGAAACTCCACCTATCAGGGAGCCCATAAACAATCTGCCCAAAAGTATATGCTATGATCAGTCACTCCTCATATCAAGCATACATATGATGCGTATAAGCATGATCATGGATCTATACTAAACATGTTATATGGTGGTGGACTTCGTTCATAAAGAAAATGGGCCTAGACGGCCTACACACTACAAGTATGGGCCTATCAATGGGCCCTAGGGAGAGTTACAATGTGGACATTTAGCCATCATTGCTCTTACAATGTCGACGTCAAACCATCATTGCTCCCAAGGCACGGCCTGTCATGAACATCATTACATAAACCATGGTGGGATCACATATTGCGATGGACCTTATGTACATCTCGTTGGGCCAAGGCTCCAAATACCTCAAATGGGCCACATCACATGGGCCTCATGTATATCAAAGTGGGCCTTAACAACAGGCCACAAATACATTAAGATGGGCCTAATCACATGGGCCTTATATATATACCAAGGTGGGCTTTAACGGACGGCAACAAATACATCAAGACGGGCCTAATAATATGGCCTTATATATATGAATCATATCAAAAGATCAACTGGACCACACTCCAAATAACAGTGGCGACAATAATTTCCACCATTAAAAATCCTACAGGGCCCACCGTTATGTATGGTTTTAGGATCCGACCTATTCATAAATTTTCATGGAGATAGATGAAGTGAGAGCAAAAACATCAGCTTGATCGGAACTACCGTGGCCCTTAAGAAGTTTGAACGGTGAATGTCACTATTCCCACTATTTTAAATGGTGGGGTCTACTTGAAGTATAGAACTGACTCATTCTTTAGCTCATTCCATAAAATGAGCTTTCAAAATGGTTGGACAACTTAGATGCAACACATGCATCATGGTGGGCCCCACCGTCCAAACTGTGGACGGTGCGGATAGAGCACATACATCATTGGTGGTTCCCACCAAATGGATGATGGTGTGGGCATACATACATACATTAGTGGGTCCCACGTGGGGCCCGCCATAATGTTAATTTTCCATCCAATCTGTTAATAAGGTCACGCAGACCTAGATGCAGAGGAAAAACAAATTTTCATAATGATTCAAAACTTCTATGAAAAACCCAAATGGGTTTCAATGATAGACGTTCAATCTCACTATTTCCCGTGATGTGGGCCACCCGAGTTCCACGGCTGATTTTTTTTAGTGGCCCATCAAATGTACGGTGGTGAGGTGGGGTCCACATCATGATGGGGCATGCAGCTGGGACCCACGTCCCAGCCCCTCTAATGTCCTAGGCATAACAGGACGTGTTGCGCGTCCTTTAGACAATCAGCAGCGCCTACTGCTGCACTCTCTATTTTTTTTAATAGAATTTTTGAGGTTTCTCCTAGGTGGGGCCCGCATCAGGGAAATCCAGCCCATCCATTGCACTCTACAGCTCAAGACAGACCCATCAAGCCCAATATTCGATGCGTTTTAGTGTGTAGAAATATCATAGTAGATTCCAACGGTAAAGCCACTGTCTTCTATGCTATGGCTCGCCAGATGATCGGATTGACTTCATTTTTTTGGCTCAATGCCTAAAATGAGCTGGGGAATGGAATGGACAGCGTGGATTTGATCCTTGCATTAAGGTGGGACCTGCATGAGCAACCCACCCCAAAAGCCCAAATATAATATATATATATATATATATATATATATATATATATATATATATATATATATATATTGTTAGCTGTTAGTACACACCCATGTCAGTACACGCACTCCATGTTAGCCACCATCACGTCCAGCGTCCAGGGATGCTGGATGGCATGGATAAACACAGGCATCGTGGTGGGTCCCACATGGACGTGGCCCACATTTCATCAAGGTGGGTCCCACATGAACGTGGCCCACCTGATTTGAATTAATTTGATACTTGTGTTTTTCCTTCATCTTGGCCGTCCAATGGACCCGCTGCAAGGTGGGCCTCACGATCAAACGGTCAAGATCGTCTTGCACTATGATGGCCACAAGACATCATATAAAATAAAGAGAGGGAGAGAGAGAGAGAGAGAGAGAGAGAGAGAGAGAGAGTCAGTGAGATAGAGGGTCCCCGCAACTATGGGCCCCTCACTACATTGCATACATCATTGTGGGTCCCACAACAAGTGGCCCTAAAATTAAAATCAACGGTGGATCACCCACCTATCGGCCTTCTTCTTGAGCTCCTTGTACTCCTATGCTCCTTGCCTTCACTTTTGATGGTGGTTGATGGAATTTTGATGGTGGGGATGAGAGGTGAGAGGGCAGGGAAAGTGGGCCACACTTGGCTTTGGGAGAGAGAGGGCTTGGACGTGGGATGTTTGTTGCTTGGGAGATTTTTTAAGAAATGAGGAAGAGAGAGAAGTGATGGGTGAAAAGGGATGGGGTGTGGTGTGATGGGTGATGGGTGGAGTGATGGGGTTGTAAGAAAGGGATGGGTGGAGTGATGGGGTTGTAAGAAAGGGATGGGTGGAGTGATGGGGTTGTAAGAAAGGGATGGTTGGAGAGAGAGAGAGAGAGAGTTGACTTTGGGAATGGGAATGGATGGTTTGCTTGTACTTGACTTGTACTTGACATTGATTGATTGATTGATTGATGATGGGATAGGTCATAGAGATTCGCTCGGAATTCACACGCGCGGCATTTTCCTCGAAATGATCGTCGGCCCATATGTTCTAGCCTGGGTATCGGATCGATGCGCGAGTCGCGGTGTTAGAACCGCGACGAAAGCGTGGTCACTAAGAGACAAGTTTAAGGTCGACCCAACTTCGGTATGCAAGACTTGGCTTAGGATCGTGCGCAAACGTTGGATACGGGTCAAGGATTGCCGAAATTCGACCGGAAGGACCGTGGAAGCCTACGGAATTGTACTGACTAGGATACAGGTTGTACAAAATACAAAGAAAGCTAATTAAAGAGAATATTAAATGAGCACAATATAGCTTAAAATAATGACTAACTTATCTATCAAAGTGGCGTATTGATTTAGCTTGAATTGGATATGAAACTCTGAAATTCGTGCTTTATTTATAAGTGCAGAAATTGCTTGCTTGACTGGTCCTACGGTCAGCTCGACTGGTCGTAGGACCAACAAATTTTTAAAATTTTGAGCGCGATAAGATCAGACCATTCCACGACTGGTCGAAGGACCTGCTCAACCGGTCGAGCGGCCTCCACGACCGGTCAAGTCCTATCCACGATTGGTCGTGCGGGACCCAATTTAGTTATTGGATTTTGAGTCGAATCTGTAGGACTGGTCGAGAACAAGTTGAGCACAGTTCATACGACCGGTCGAGCAGTCTCCAGGACTAGTCGAGGCTTTAACAAAAATTCCTGAAATTCAGTAACAAACTTATGACTGGTCGAGGAATTCTTGGACTGGTTGAGTCAATACTAGGACTAGTCGAACATAGCCTAGGACTAGTCTAAAAATAGACTATGTACTTATAAAATATGCCATTTGAATTATGTATTCAAAATGACCAACCCTAAGGTCAATCTAGGGTCATCCAAACCTCGTTAGTGATATATGAACACTGAGTCTTCTTTTCCTTCGGTTGATAGATGATCTTTGAAGTTCACGAAGCTTGAGATTTCGTCATATGTAGAAGCTTGAACTCGAGACTTCTGAAGCTTGACTTGAAGCTTGAGCTTAAGCTTGAGCTTGATCTTGAAGCTTGAGTTTGAAGCTTGAAATAGTATTACTTTGTCTTGACTTGAAGCTTTGAAAACTTGAACCATTGAAGCTTAAAAGATTGAATTCACACTTTGATGTTGTACTTGAACATGAACATGTTATCTTGCATTTGACGTCCTTGAAGTAAAGACCTTTGTTCTTGTACATGAGATGCACCGTCTTGAAACACATAAAAGCGCTACACAAGACACAGATCCCAAGAGGTTTTGGCACTACAAATTTGACAATCATAGGGGCTAGAAACCATAGCACTTACAGTCTATTTGAGCGCTTTCAGCGTTTTCGTCCTCCTACTTTCGCAGGAACTTACCAACTCGAGGAGGCTGAGTACTGGTTAGACCATATATCCAAAATGCTTAAGCCGTTGAACTGTACTGAAACAGAGTAAGTAGAGCTGGTTACTTATATGTTCGAGAAGGAGGCTAGTCTTTGGTGGGACAGCATCCTACGAACCATTCCCGCAGGATACGTGTGGACGTGGGACGCGTTCGAAGATTATTTTCGTGGAAAGTACTTCCCCCTCACTTACCATAATGAAAAGGAGGGTGAATTTCTCTGCCTCTAACAGGGAGGAATGACTGTGGTTGAATATGAGAACCGATTTACAGAGCTGGCCAGGTATGCTTCACTGATCCTAGCAGACGAGCCGATGAGAATGCGGCAATTTTCAGAGGGTCTGCGGCCCGATATCCGCACTAAGATGTGCTGCGCTAGCATTCTCAACTATGTTGAGCTAGTGAACATGTCCCTATAAGCTGAGTAGGATGGAGACAGAGTGGCTCGGACACGTATGCCCATAGGCCTAAGGCCACAACCTGAATTGCCGAACCGACCATTCCATGGCAAGAGGCCGCGTTCAGATTCACCCCCCAGGCTAATAGCTCCACCGACCCAGCAGAGGCGATCTGATCTTTGGTGCGTCTACTGTAAGAAGGCGGGCCATAACAAGCCCTTTTGTTTTACTAAGATGAGGGACAATGGTTTTACGCCACCTCAGAAGATCAACTGTCAGCCACCACAAGTTATATGAGCCCCACCTCTACGATCGGCGCCGCCTGCATAGCCATTTTACCGACCACCCGTACCTCGAAATAGGCCGTCTCAATGACCTATGGCAACACAATCAAACCATCCACAACAAGCATGTGTACATCCGCTTGTAGCTGAAGCATCCAAGTTATCAACTATAATACCATTAGCTTTCAAAGTCACTGCCCACATCCAAGGTACACCCGTATTTTTGTTGGTGGATACCGGGTCCACCATTTCAATAATAGCATGCTCAGCAGTCAAGCGACTGGGGTTGGATACTACCCCTATGGTTGGGGCGAGAGTCCTTACTGCAACAGGGACCTTCGACGCTACTAAGCTTTGTAAAGATTGCCCGATAGACTTAGGGAGCAGAACGGTGCACATTGACCTAATTGTCAACCCGCTGTATCATTACGATGTCATCCTCGGTATGGATTGGCTCACCGAGATGAAAGCAAAAATTGACTGCGAAACTAGATTGGTGACAGCCCATGGGCCTAAAAATACAACCTTCACTTTTCCAGTTCAGGTCAGTTGGCCCTACTGCATTAGTTGTTATGCTTCCCTGATAGAAAATGTTGATGGTCTATCACTTGGAGACACGCCTATAGTCCAGGATTTCATAGACATGTTCAGAACTATCCCTGGGCTACCTTCTCAGCGTGAGATCGATTTTACCATCGACCTGGGGCCGGGTGCGACGCCTATCTTTTTACCGACGTATCGTATGCCTCCATTTGAAATAGAGGAATTGAGGAGGCAGATTGATGATTTGTTAGACTCAGGTTTCATACGGCCTAGCATATCTCCTTGGGGAGCACCTGTACTGTTTGTGAAGAAAAAGGACAGATCGCTGCAGTTGTGTATTGATTACTGCAGACTAAACCACGTCACAGTTAAGAACAAATATCCACTACCCAGGATAGATGACTTGTTCGACCAGTTGAAAAGGGCATAGTATTTCTCAAAAATCGACCTACAGTTTGGGTATCATTAGTTGCGCATCAAAAATGAAGACGTGCAGAAAACAACATTCAGAATCATTTTTGGGCACTACGAGTTCCTCGTGATGGCATTTAGGCTTACAAATGCACCGGTCATGTTCATGGACCTCATGAACCAGGTGTTTCGGCTGTATCTGTACCGATTCATCATCATGTTTATAGATGACATTCTGATATACTCCAAGAGTCAGAAAGATCACGAAGAACACCTGCGAGCAGTCTTCGATACTCTCAGGAAGAATCAGTTGTTTGCTCAATACTGAAAATACGACTTCTAGAAGGAAGAAGTCAAGTTTCTGAGACACGTGGTGTCTAAGGAAGGTATTGTCGTGGACCTTGCTAAGGTGACCATAGTGCAAGACTAGGAGCAACCCGGCTCAGTTACAGAAGTGAGGAGTTTCCGCGGACTTGCAAGCTACTATTGCAGATTTATCAAAGATTTTTCCAAGATAGCTCAACCATTGTCTCAACTCACTCGAAAGGATCATAAGTTTGCTTGGAACGAGAAAGCAGAAGCAGCCTTTCAGGAATTAAAAGACTAGCTCACGTCCACACTCGTGCTAGTATTGCTAGAGCAAGGGGTCAAATATACTATATACACCAACGCATCTCGAGTTGGTTTGGGTTGTGTACTTATGCAGAAGGATAGGGTGATCGCCTATACTTCCCGACATTTGAGGAAGCACGAAGAAAATTACCCCATGCACGACCTGGAACTAGCGACTGTCATTTTTACATTAAAGCTCTGGAGACATTACCTCTACGGAGAGGAGTTCGAGATCTTTTGCGACTACAAAAGCCTCAAGTACATCTTTACTCAGAGAGACCTGAACATGAGGCAACAATGTTGGATGGAAACCTTGAAAGACTTCAAGTTTGAGGTCTCCTACCATCCTAGCAAGGCCAACCTTGTGGCCGATGCGTTGAGCCGCAAGAAGACAACAGAATTTGCAGCTCCGCTGATGATAGAAGAATGGAATATGGTAGAGTTTGTATGGAATTTCGAACAGAAGCTGACAGTGGAGGAGCCATTCGAGAGCGTCGCACACATTCACATACAGCCACTTATTGATGGCAGAATCATTGTGGCTTAGAAAGAAGATGAATTGTTGGTGAAAATGAGAGAACGCGCGAGTGACAGTGAAGACTCCGAATGGAGGATTAGCTTAGATGGAGGTTTGAGATATCGCGGCCGCCTATGCGTTCCGAATCTCCATGACTTAAGAAAGGAAGTCCTGGAAGCCGCTCACAATTCAAGGATGGCGATGTATCCAGCCAGTATGAAAAATGTATAGAGATGTGAAGCGTTAGTACTAGTGGGACAACATGAAGGCCCAGATAGTAGATTATGTGTCCCGTTGTCTCACGTGCCAATAGGTCAAGGCCGAGCATCGTCAACCTCTTGGTTTACTTCAGCCCATGCCCATAGCTGAGTGGAAATGGGATTTTATATCTATGGATTTCATTTCCGGGTTACCGAAGATGAGGAAGGGGCATGACTCCATTTGAGTGATTGTAGACAGATTGACGAAATCGGCTCATTTCCTCCCGATTAGAGTTTCAAAATCAACAGATGATTTAGCCAAGCTGTACATCAAGGAGTTAGTACGTCTGCATGGAGTTCCTATGAAGATTGTGTCGGACCAAGACACGTGATTCACGTCCATTTTCTAGACTCGAATTCAAGAAGCAATGGGAGTGCAGCTGAAGTACAGTACCGCGTTCCACCCACAGACTGACGGGCAGACGGAACGAGTAAATCAGATATTATAAGCTATGTTGCGAGCGTATGTGCTTGATTTCAAGGACAGTTGGGATGACTGTCTCCCCTATGCCGAGTTTGCATATAACAACAGCTTCTAAGCAAGCATTGACATGGCTCCTTACGAAGCCTTGTATGGACACTCATGTCGAGCTCCACATTATTGGGCAGAAGTTGGCAAGAAGAGTTTGGTTGACCTAGATTTGGTACAGGCGACCTCAAAAAAGATCGATATTATCAGGCGTCGACTCATTGCAGCTCAGAGTAGACAGAAGAGTTATGCCGATATAAGACGGAGACAGTTAGAATTCGAGGTTGGGGACCATGTATTCCTTAAGGTTTTCCCAATGAAGGGAGTCCTTCGATTTGGCAAGAAAGGAAAACTCACGTCACAATTCATTGGCCTATTCCAGATTCTAAACCGAGTGGGTGTGGTAGCATACCGCCTTGCTTTACCCACACCACTCATAGGCGTGCACAATGTATTCCACGTATCGATGTTGAAGAAATATGTTCCTGACCCTACCCATATTATCAAATGGGAGTAAGTACAGTTAAGTGAAGATACTACTTATGTACTGCGACTAACATGTATTCTTGATAGGAAGGAACAAGTGCTACACAGCAAAGTGATCCCGCTCGTAAAGGTATTGTGTACTCACCACACTGAGGAAAAGGCTACTTGGGAAATAGAAGCCGAAGTCCGTAAGAACTACCCTCAGATCCTCGAAGAGTACAAGAAGGTACTAATTTCGGGATGAAATTTTTCTTTAAGGGGGGTATATTGTAACATCTTGAAAAAATCCATACAAAGGCCCGAGTACCACCTCAAGCAGAAATCCCTAAGGACCGTACTCTGTAGAAGTTTAGGCGAAAATTAATTAAGTACTAAACTAAATTAATTGGTGGATTTAGCTGAACCACTATTTATACAAATGGCAAGACCCAAAACCATCAAAATCGCTAACTCAACACTACTTAAAAACTTAGAAAAAATCCCAAAACCCTGTTACTCTCGGGAGCACATTGAAACTCCACATTGGACCTGGACCAAACGTCAGAAGTCCGATGACCGCAAAACTATAGGGGTATGTCCGTCTTATTGGGCTTGACAACCATCGCGGGAATCGAGCCTAAATAGTATCCAGAAACGCACATCTTGAGCCCTGAGTAAAGTGTGTGAGAAACACGAATATCTTTAGAAAGCGTATTGAAACTTAAGTGAATTGGGCTATTCACTCACAGGCGAAATTGAAGATTTCTGACCGTCAGTTTCTGACCAAACTTCACCCAGGGGAAAAGGAAATTTCTCTGCTCATATCCATATACTCGTGGCTCCGATCGAGCAAGTTCGACTGTTGATTTGATGCGGGTCTTTCATGGCCAATCAGCCTATCCAAACACGCTGAAATCATGTCCTGGTATAGATCCATTGTCAGGAAACTTACTTTGTGACGTAGGTGAGTAATGGACCTCCCGATAGGCCCCATTCGTCATAAACAGTCACCCTTTGGATGTAAATCAGGTATTCCATGGCATTGGGGCCAATTACATCACTTCTGGGCCTATATATAGCCCTTAAACCACCCCACTTCCATTCCATACGAATTTCTCTAACCCTAGGAGAGAGAAGAGGGAAAAGAAGAGAAAAGAGTAAGGAAGAAGGATTCTTGGAGATCCTTGTTGGAATTCTTTCCCACAACTCCACACACTGATTCGCCTCTCTACTACGCTACTCAACCTGTTTCAACTACGATTTGGGTAAGAAATTCAAACCCTAAGCCGTAGTTAAGATCTAGAATAGTTGTTTGTCAACCTAGCTAACGGATTTCGTGATTTAGGTACTCGTTATTCCATTTTTGGGAACGTTGGATTCGAAACGAGTATTCTGGCGAAAGGTGCGGACTATAAACGTTTAGGTTATGGTTTTCAATACTTTCAATGTTAGTTAATGATTTATGCCTGACTTGATTACTACCATATCATCTTAGACACATCAATTTCAATGTATTACACATGTATGAACTATGTTGAATAAATATGAATCCTATGTGTTTGTTGAAATGTTTGAATGAACATGTAAACATGATTTGTGTTTACTATGCCTACTAATCTAGAATTCATTGTTGTTGTATGTATGTTGACCTCTTTGTATAAGGATTTGCTAAATTACATGTTGTAACTACCTTAGTCTATATATTTGGTGAAGTGTACTCTAAGGGTTTGATAAAATGTCTGAATGAGAAACAATTGATGAATTGTATTTAGTAAGGGTATTGAGATAGGATTCTCAATTACCTTATCCATATGTATTGTTTCCTTCATGTAATCTTAATTTCGACTACGCGATTTATGGATGACATGTATATGTTTGGTAACATGTTCAACATGTTCAATGAAATGCTTAAATGAAGGATTCACTTGAATTATTTGTTAAATGCTGATAGGATTATCACATGTATTTACCTGCTACATCTGAGTAAGATTGGGACTACAACATAGTCCAGGCAATCGATAATAGTTCCCGTTCGAGTGGCTGAATTACTCTCACCACATTTGATATGTTCCATAAATCCGGGTCGTACGACGATTTTCGACAGTGGTTAAGCCACGTGGAATACTTATACGCTTCATGTCGATTAAGTCAGCGTGCGCTCGTACCAATCAAACTTGTCTAATAAACCAATTGACCTATTATGTGTTTACCATGTATTGACATCACTGCTTGAATCTAAGGTACCACTTACCAATGTGAAAGCCTGTTTCAACCATGGTACTATGATTCGCTAAGACTCATGAGTCGGGCATGGTGGTATGGGACACCGTGGTCAAGTTGTCGGCCTACGATGGGGTGACGAGCCTCCCCATAGTAACCAGTGAGCAACCCAAACTCGTAACTCGGGCATGGTGGTATGAGACACCATGTTCGAGATGTCGACCTACGCTAAGGTAACGAGTTTTCTCGTAGTGACCGCGAGTATAAACTTTTGAATTTGCCTATCGACTGCTATTTCATCAGAGGTGATGCCCTATAACTTACCTATCGTATGTGGTTAACTAGGATTGACGACCCTAGATGGATCATTCATTTAGGATAATGATATAAAGGGAGGTACCTTAGCTTCCCGAGTCTGCTGTATGAATAAGCCTAATTAAGTACTCGGCTAACACGACCATGCACCGCATTGCATATGCTTTGGCGAGGAAGTTGCACCTTTAGGGAGTTTGTCATGCGCGAACTTGGTTGTTGGAATCACTTGTGAGGGAGCTTTGTGCAAGGGCATACATCATTACTGCATACCATTCCTGCATTAACAAGAGTAATTAGGAAGTGATTGATGTATTGTTTTATCATTACTGCTTGATTGAATTGATAACATGTTAACCTTTGCCTTATAGTACCGCTGAGTTGATCACTCACTCCCACCTCGGGACGGTGTTTTAAAACACCAACCAGACTCTGTTATAGATGTAGGAGAGGACGAAGTCTATGCGGCTGGATTGGACTTCATTGACGAGAGGAGGGGGAATTCTCCTATATACATTTATCAGGCGGGTCTATTTAGACCTTGTACTGATTCGACGACATTACAGGGTTACATGGATTAGTTGAACATCTACATTTTAATATTTTGTATATTTTGAAACAAACTTCGTATATATTAAACCCTGTTACACTATCATACTCTAGAGGCTGTGAACCGCTTACTTATTTCAATACATATATTTCAGACTTCCGCTTGCTAGATTACATTATCTCTGGAGTATGATATGTTGTTTTAGTATAATCTCACTCATGTTTAATGCATTAATATAGACAACATTTAAACATCATTATCTATGTTGTATAAGTGATGTGCTGGATCTCGGGAGTTGAGCTTTGCTCGACCCTCGAAATCCGGGGTGTTACATAATTGTCTCGGCTTTAGGTAAGTCTTTATTTAGTTACGAATGTCTTGATTAGTCAATGATAGGTCGATTAGATTTGGAGCCCTACATGGATAAATCACGAGGCCAGACTCAAGGTTTAAGTGATTGGGAAGATTCGTTAACTTCTTATGGTTAATTAACTGTATTTGTGCGGTTCTTTATTGGAAACACTCGCGTATAGGTTAACATTGAGTGTTAAGGGTATCAGTAAGTGACAACATAAGCTAATTATACTGAATTTTTTTAAAAGGATTTTTGAAATCCAAATAACGAAAATTTGGGATGTTACAATTCACTTATGAATATATTAAATCTCAAATAAACATCATGATGAGCCCTAGGAAGGTTTCAACAGTGGTGGGATCCACTTGAGCTTTGGATCTATCTCATTTTTTGGATCATGAGCTAAAATGATCTCTCCAAATGGATGGATAGTGTGGATACAACACATACATCATGGCGGGCCCACAGAACTTGGTGACATCACTTCGGTAGTGTAGCTAATCCATGTTCATTTGTTGGAAGCTATGTTGAGCATGCAAGGATGTAAAGTTAGACATTGAGTCGAACTAAGTTAAGCTTGGCACAACTCTCAGTTCGGCCAGCAGACAAACCCAACTCAAACTCAGCTCAGCTCGGTCCTTAAGTCTGACTATCAAGCTCGTCTTAGTTCAGTTAATAGCTCAGGCTAGCTCGAGCCGAGTTCGAGTTTGATCTTTGAAGTCAAGTAGGGTATCGAGAGTTTGAGTAGACAAGGGTTTCAGGTGGGTGGGATTGCGAGTGGCAACAGGGGTTCGAGCAGTGGTCACGACAGGATTCGAATGATAGTTGTGGCAGGGTTTCAGCATGTGGCAACGAGCAGTGGTCGTGGTAGGGTTTCACCATGTGGCAGCGAGCGGTGGTCGCGAAAGGATTTCAAGATGATAGTTGGGGTTTTAGTGGTGTGGCAAGAGGTTCGTGGGTAGTGGGTTTTGGTGTTTGTCGTGGTCGAGGAGTTGGGGTGGTGGGTTCAAGTTTTACTACAGTTGGAGGTGGCAACAATGGAGTTCGTGGTGCATAATTGGGGTTGGGGTTAAGGCTGGTGTTGGTACGGTGGCGTTCGAGGATCCCAGCTATAGCAAAAGCGGTGGCGGTCGAGGATCAAAATGATTGGGAAGGAAGAAGAAGAGAGAGGAGTGGGTTGCGCAATGACAAAGGGGATGAAGAGGCACCGGAGAATATTTTATATTTCTAACATTATAGTTTGCAGGACTACCTAAAAATAAAATATTTTTTATTTCTTTAAGATTGAGCTAAGTCGACCCTAACCGAATTGAGTTGAGTCGTGCTTGGACCAGCTTAGACTCGGCTTGAAAAATTTTCAAGCTCCAAAAATCAGCTCGACTTGACCCGAATCCAGTTTCGAGCCGAGTCGGGTTGAGTTTTTTAGGTCGAATCAAACAAGTTAACCGAGCTAACTCGGTTTGTGTCTAGCTATACGGAGATGTTCCTCACAAATCCACTCCGTCCACTGGTTTTGAAAGACCACAATAGGACGGGATTAGAAATCATGCAAATTTAAAACTCATGTGGGCCACGTTAATGAGAGAGTGGGAATAGACATGTCCACCGTTCAAACCTTACCTTGTTGGAGCTAATCATGATGTTTATATACCATTTAAACCATTCACCGGGTCGATACCACTCAAATAGACCGTACCACGACATATCATCATGACACAAAACTTTCATGGACCAATAAAGTTTCCAATGGTGAACATTTAATCTTGGTGATTTTGTGTGGTATGGCCCACATGATTTTTTATTTTCCTAATTTTTAGAGACATGTCCTGCTGTGATCTTGTAAAGCTGATGGACAGAGTGGATTTAGCATGGGAATCCATGTAACCCCACACAACTTCAACAAGGGTAATGGAATATTTATGGGTCACAGGGCAATCTGCTTCCCTTTCCTCTTTTCTAGGGTTGTCAATGAATCAAGATAATCTGATGGGGTTTCGGGCCAACCCGTCTTCTACGAGGCTTGACACTTCATTGGGCCTAGCTTGACCCATCTTGGGCCTGAGGTTGAAGTGTCAAGCCCAAAGGCTTGGTTTAGGCTTAAGATTTGAGCTTGTTTTATGATTGAACTAGGCTTGGACTTAACTTTATAAAAGCTCATCAATCCAGTTCAGGTAGTTATTTTTAAATTTAAAATTTAAACTAAAATTTTCCCTCTCTAAAATTCAAACTAAAAAAACCTCCAATCTCCTTTGTTAAAAATGAGCTCTCTCTCTCTCTCTCTCTCTCTCTCTCTCTCTCTCTCTCTCTCTCTCTCTATCGTTGTTGAAATTGGTGTCTCTAATCTATGTTAGAACATGTAATTTCAATCAATCGATAGCCTGGTTTGATCAATCGATAATACCCCGAAAATATGAGTTTGCTCGATGGACAATTTTTTTGGTAGTTTCAATTGATCGACTATCTAGGTTTGATCGATCAGGATGATTTGAAAAAATTAAATTAACTCTTAGTCATTGATATTGGTGACCACATGTTTTTTTGACACATGATATATATATATATATATATATATATATATATATATATATATATATATATATATATATATATATATATCAATCTTTAAGATGTACAACCATTCTATATGAATATACTAACTTGGGCCATAATGGAAGGGATCCACTATCAGAAACCAACTTCGTGTCATGGTGTCTTTTGTCTTTACCCTACACTAGGTGTGATTGTACCGTGGATATGGGATCTCAGTGTGGACCCTTGGACACATATTTCGATGGATTAAAATTCAAGTGCGATGGTCTTGGATTTGATTGAGTGACTTTGGCTCACTTCACAAGGCTTCATAAAGGCCATTGAAAGTGAGTAATGTTGTGTACGCTCACCAGTTTTCATTGATTCTTGCATAAGCTAATAAGGGATCCATTAGATTACCCATGGGACTTGTTTAGGATAAGATTTGGATAGATTAGGGACTCATGTTTTTTTTTTTAAAAAAAAATTTATTATTTAAATTTAGGGCCAATCACTTAAAAGTTTTTAATTAGCTTTAAAAGGTTTTTCAATTGTTAAATTTTATTTTAACTATTAAAACTATTTTGATTGCACTTGTGATGATCTGATGGCCTAGTTATAATGGTTTGCTTCATTGTTAATACAAGATCTGAATCATAGGCAGATGGTTTTGATAGTAGAGGGATTAGTTTATAGACATATGCATGTGAAAAATGAATTAATGGACTTCATTTACAGTAGGGTACACTAAAGTTCATATGGTGGTAGATCACCATTTTGAATGCACTCCTCGAACCCCCAATTCTTCATTTATTCAAGGATTCTATTGCGGAGAGGTGCCACACTAAGAGAGAGATTGTATGCCTTCCTCAATGAGACATTTAATTATAGAGAAAAATCTTCTCCCCTTCCATATTTTCTTAGCAGGCTTTCTTCCTTCTCTATGTGGCCCACATATGTGAACAATTGTTGTTTTCCTTGACCCTATAAGAAGAAATACATTCTTTCTTGTGTGATCCTTTCATTTAAAATAGATCAGGAGAGACTTCTTTAGTTTGGAGATCGTCATTGACAAATTTACTTTGTAAAGATCATCTACATGATTGATTGCATCCAGTTATGATTTCAACGATGTATATGGTTGTATTATTATTATTATTATTATTATTATTATTATTATTATTATTAAATGATGCTATTGCATTTGGGGTGTTCCTGGGTGCGATCCTTTAAAAAACCTAAAAACTATATGTATCCAGTGTATTTGATTGGAAAGACCCAATAAAAATCACAACGACCAAATAATCATAACCATCTAATTAGTGACTATCAAATCGATAGTGAAAAGTAAAATATTTGAGATCTAAATTCAAGGAGAAACTATATGGTTAATTTTTCTTTTCTATGCAAATTTTTAATTATGCTCCATTCGTCATTCGCCTTAAGGTCAGTAATTCAAATAGTCTGAATGGTCGTATGCCTGGAAAGGAGTGCGAATGATACCTGGCACTTAGAAATTACTTAGAAATTGTATATGTGAGTGTAAAAGTAATTCAAATTAAGCTATAAAAATTATGGTTTATAGATGCACCATACACTTCAAATTATGCTTACATGATTATAAGATTTGCTCGAATACATAAAAAAGACAGGACGCTCCCTTTTTTAGTCAAGCGAGTGCCTTGGTGAGAAGATGTACTTTATAGTCTTCGCTGCGAAGGCTATCAGCCGGGGGCAGCGCCCGTGCCCGAAGGCACCGCTGCAAGTTCAACTGGGCGATCGACTCTGAAGATCTTTACATGGGAGAACTGTGAGAGGGTCTGAAACAAACAGTAGGATCCATCCGAAGCATTGCATATTTTGAGAATCTAGCCAGAAGCCCGTCACAAGCCTTGCTGGGTTCGAACTTAGGTTTTACTTTACGGGCAGGCCTTGGGCTCACCAAATATTGCCCTGTTTATACATAATGGCTCACTAGAGGAAATGACCCCTTTTCTTTTAACCAGAAGTTCTTAGAGTGACCCGTGACCCACTTGTCAGTTGACCGTAGGCACGTGTCAATGCATGTGGATGGTTAGGGCACCGCTCATCCATCCGCCTTAGCCAGCCTCACATGTAAGCATGGATTGCTGACTCCCTGAGTCAAATCAGACTCAGTGAGTCCAATCCGGTTCTGATTAAAGCTTTGTAGGCCCAATGTATGTATTTTATGGAGGTCGTCCATCCATTTTGTAAGCTCATTTTGGGAGATAACCCAAAAAATGGGGCAGATCCAATTCTCAAGCTTATGGAAACAGTGGATATTGAATTCCTATTGTTGAAAACTTCTTGCAAGCCACAGAAGTGTTGGATCAAGCTGATTTTATGTTTTTCCTTCATCCAACCCTATGACGGTTTCAATGGTCGGTGTTCAATCCCCATTACTTCCTGTGGTGTGGTTAACTTGAGATTTTGACTTACCTCATTTTTGAGCTCATACCATGAATGGACAGTGTAGATGAAACAAATACATCATGGTGGGGCCCCCCGCAGAGCTTTTCCAGCTCATTAGTGGAGGGATGACTATGGAATCGGAGTCTACCCAGGAGATTTTGCCAAGGAGATCTAACCATTAGGTGGGCTACTGTAAGTGCTATGGTCTCATGCTCCTTTGGTTGTCAAATTTTGTTGTGTCAAAACATCTATCTATCTGTGTCTTGTGTTTGTATGGTGATTTATATGTATTCAAGACACTGCATAAACACTTCATGACATTGGATATCTTTAAGAAATACAAAGTGTACTTCATCATCCTATCGATGTTTAAAGCTACAATGTTGAAGTTCAAGAAGCTACAATGTTGAAGTTCAAGTCTCAAGAAACAACTCAAGAAATGACTTCAAGACTAATAAGCAACGCATGAAGTAGTTTTCACACTGATGAAGATCTCAAGATTAAAGCTACAACAAGTTCAAGATCTCAAGCCTGATATGGTTCAAATATCTACATTCGTTGAATGGTTGAAGTTCAATGTCCATACGACATGTTTCAGGTTTGACTGACCTTAGGTTGACCTTATAAGTAGGTCACTTTGGATACATAAATCAAATGTTTATTTTACATAAGTTTGGTCTATTCTACGACCAGTCCTAGCTCCTGTTCGACCAGTCCTAGCATTGGTTCGACTAGTCCAAGAAATTCCTCGACCAGTCCTAAGTTGTTGAAGATTTTCGGAATTTTTGGTACACCCACGACCAGTCCTGGAGGTCCTTCGACCGGTCGTAGGAGTGGCTTCGACTCGTTCTCGACCAGTCGTAGAGCTACGACTCAAAGTCCAGCAAGCTAATCTATGGTCCTACGACCAGTCGTAGAGAGCTACGACCAGTCGTAGGTGACCCACGACAAGTCGTAGGATTCCCACGACCAGTTGTGGAACGACTTTCAAAGATCGCGCTCAATATTTCAAATATCCGTTAGAGCTACGACCAGTCGAAGGTTTCTAAGACCAGTCGTAGATGCGATTTTTGCTTCTATAAATTGAACACGAAATTCAGAGTTTTCACAATTCAACTCGATTCAATTCAAGAAATTTCAAGTGATCACTCTGAGATAAGTCTGTGTTTATTTTAAGCTAAGTTGTGCTTATTTAATATTCCTTTTTGCTAGCTTATTTAATTTGATTTTGTTTTCTGTATTCCAATCTTATTTGAAAAGAGGAATTATCTTATTCCTTCTTCTTGGAATCAAAATCAAATATAGCTACGCCCAACTAGTTAAAATCTAAAATCTATTAGAATTTAGAACCATATTAAAGTGAGTATTGAAAATTGAATTTTGACATTCAATCATCTACTCCGATTGGTTCTACCGGGCTACTACGAAAAGGAGAAATCCAGGTATTTTACAATTCTGTAAAATTTCATTACTTTTGGTTTTGTTTGAGGTTAAGCCAGAAAAATCTCATTGTATTGGTTTTGTTTGAGGTTAAGCCAGAAAAATCTCATTGTATTGGTTATCTGAGGAGAGCCAGAAAACTCAGAAAAGAGGGGTTTTTGAATTGTGTAAGCCCGAGTGAAAAAGACACAATTGTAAAGGTTTTGGGTGAACCTGTGAAAACCTATTTGATAGTGAACGCTAATATCCCCTGTGTGAGGATATTAGGAGTGGAGTAGCATTCTGTGTGGCTGTTGAAAGACAGTTGGTGTACACACAGGCGAACCACTATAACTCTTTGTCTTGTGGATTGAATGCTTGCTTAATTTTCATATCTTTTATCATTCAATTGTGTGGAATGTACAAGTGGATGTGAATGTTGTAATTATTTACATTTCAAGCAAGTGTGGGGATTGTTGTAATAATTTAGATCTATATTTCTGCATTTAATTTCAATTCCTTGCTATTCATTTATTTCTATTAAAATTGAGTCCTTGATCCAAAAGATGTTCTAGAAATAAGGTTGTCCTACCATAAGCCCTTGTTTATTATGGTGTAAGGTTGTCCTTAGAACTGAATTTGTATCAATCTCTCAATACTTATTTATCAAGGTGATTTGATTTCAGCATTGTGAATTGATTTATAATTGTAAGGCTATTGGTTTATTTTATTTCCGCTGATTTTATTTTAATTTGGCATAGTCCTATTCACCCCCCCCCCCCCCTCTAGGACATATAGCTTGGCCTTTTCAAGTGGTATCAAAGCCTAATAGCTCATTTTTGTTGCTTTTTATTTGGATTTATTTCCTGAGCTAACGATCTAAGCTATATAAAAAGATGTCAAATTTTGATAGCCTTTCAGTTACTAGGCCTCCACCCTTTGATGGCTCCAACTATGCCTATTGGAAAGCCAGAATGAGGATCTTCCTCAAATCAATGGATGAAAGTGTGTGGCAAGCCACAGTGACTGAATGGAATCCTCCTATCATGGAAGTAACTGGTGTTGATGGTTCAAAATCTATGAAAATTACACCGTATTTCCAATGGACCACACTTCAGAAAAATGAGAGTAGTGCAAATGCTAAAGCACTAAATGCAATCACTTGCGCACTATCACCGGATGAGTTCAAAAGAATCATATCCTGTGATACTGCAAAGCAAGCCTGGGATATATTAGAAATGACACACGAAGGTACATCAATTGTCAAGAAATCTAAAGTCCAACTCCTCACAACTAAATTTGAAGAAATTCATATGGAGGAAAATGAAATGTTTATGGACTTTTACACTAGATTGAATGACATTGTAAACTCAATGTGGGGTCTTGGCGATAAGATCCCAGAAAGTAAAGTGTGTGCAAAAATACTACGCTCTCTTCCTGAACGGTTCAATTCTAAGGTAACCGCAATCCAGGAACTTCGTGATACGGATAATATGAGGGTAGAAGAATTAGTTGGTTCTTTACAAACCTATGAATTAAGTTTTAAAGCTCCTAAAGGTAAATCTATTGCTTTGAAGTCATCTAAAGGTATTACTCAAGAAAATTCAGATTCAGAAAATTCTGAAGATGATATGGCCCTTTTGGCGAAAAAGTTTTATAAGATTTTCAAAAGTAAGAAAAGAGTCGACTTTCAAAAGGCAAATGAAAAGAAACGTTCTAAACCTAAGTCTAAAACTTGGAAGTCTTTGAAAGATAGTCAATGTTACAACTGTCAAGAATATGGGCATTTAGCAAACAAATGTCCTAAAAAGGACAGATCCAAAAGGAAGGGTATGTTGGCTACTTGGGATGAATCGTCTGATTCTGAAGCCTCTTCTGAATCAGAAAATTCAGAAACCGAGTCGGGCAGTGAACTTAAGGCCCTTATGACTCTAGCCAAGTTTACTTTTTCAGATCACGATGATTCAACAAGTGAAGAAAATTTGGATAGTGATCATGAAAATGATGAAGATCTTCAAGATGCTTACAATGCCTTATATAAGGAAAGTTGTAAAATTGCTGTCAAACTTAAACTTCAAAAAGAAAAGTTTTTTAAACTCAAAGAATGTTTTGAAACCCTTGTTTTAGAAAAATCCCAAATTTCAGATTGTTTTGAAAAATCAAAGTGTGATCTGGAATTCAAAACCTCCCTGATTGAAAATTTGAAATCTGAAAATGAGAAACTTAAAAATGAAGTATCTTCTCTTCTGAGTTTGAAGGACACATGGAGATATGCCCAAGGTGATCCAAAATTAGAAAAATTATTATCCGGATCAAGAAAATGTGGCGATCGATCCGGGTTGGGCTATGATAAAAACACGTCTCCTAAACAGAAGAATACTCCTTCCAATTTTGTGAAAGGAGAGACTTCTAACTCAAAAGGAAAAGGTACTAGTCAAGTTTTTTCTAAAAATACAAAAACTTTTCAAAAACCCAAAAGCAGCTATATAAATTTCAAAAATCAGATTCGAAACCCACTAGCTGAAAAAATTGTTGATTTACTTAAGGAGCTATTAAAATCTAACTCAGTAGGTCACTCTTACAACTGTAAACAAAAGAAGACCAACTATTCTCCTAAACCCAAAACAGTTCTGAAATGGGTTCCTAAGGTTGCCTGTTTGGTTGCTCACACTGCTTTCAAAGCTACAAGCCATTCGAAATGGTACCTAGATAGTGGATGCTCCAGACATATGACAGGCGACAAGGCGCTATTCACCGATCTTAAAGATATGACTGATGGGTCAGTCACATTTGGTGATGGTAGCAACTGCAAGATAATTGGCAAAGGTACGGTCCAACTCTATAACCTTCCCTTATTTAAAAATGTTTTATATGTTGAGGGTTTAAAACACAACCTGTTGAGCATATCTCAAATATGCGATAACAACCATAGTGTTAAATTTTCTAATCAAGGTTGTGAAATTATAAACGAAAAGGGTTCTGTAATATTAACTGGTCGCAGAACTTCTGAAAACTGCTATATAGTAAGCGATGGTAGCTCATCTAAACAAACGTGCTACATGGTCCATACCGATGAGACAGAATTATGGCATAAACGCCTCGGACATGTACACTACCGAAATTTATACAGATTGAGCAAAGGAGAACTAATTAGAGGTCTACCTAAGATGCAAAAAGTAGACAAGATTTGTGGTGAATGCCAGTATGGTAAACAAACTAGGAGCTCTCACAAAAAGGTGAACTCCAATACCACCACAAGACCACTCGAGCTTCTCCACATGGATCTTATAGGACCAACAAGAACGGAAAGTCGAGGTGGCAAAAAATACATCTTAGTTATCGTAGATGATTATACAAGATACACTGGGTTTCATTCTTGAGGGACAAATCAGAAACCCTTGATGAAGTGAAAAAGATTATAAAACGGATTCAAACTGAAAAATGTTCTCAAGTCAACAAGATCCGTAGTGATCATGGATCCGAATTTGAAAATAGCGGTTTTGAGAAATTCTGTAGCGATCAGGGAATATCGCATGAATTCTCTGCACCTAAGACTCCTCAACAAAATGGAATTGTCGAGAGGAAAAATAGAGTGCTTCAAGAAATGGGAAATGTTATGTTAAATAGCATGAAGCTCCCTAGGAATCTCTGGGCTGAAGCAGTGAATACTGCCTGCTACATTATTAACCGTGTTTATATTTGCAAATCTAATAATAAAACGGCTTATGAAATGTGGTTTGAGAAAAAGCCTTCTGTCAAATACTTTCGAGTTTTTGGCAGCAAGTGCTATATTTTGCGTGACCGTGAAAATTTGGGAAAGTTCGACACTAAAAGTGATGAAGGGATCTTTTTAGGATATTCTTTAAACAGTCGTGCATATCGTGTTCTGAACAACAGGACCGGTGTGATTCAAGAGTCAATAAATGTTGTGATTGACGATCATTTGAATACACCTGTCCCTAGTTCAGATAATGATGAAGTTCTTATACTTGAAAAACAAGAAACTTCATCAAGTGAAACTAATTCTGAATTAAGGACTGTTAAAGATCATCCAACTTCTCAAATACTTGGAAACCCTCTCACTGGTGTGCACACTCGTAGACAATTAGAGGACATATGTAACTACGTATGCTTTACATCCCAGATAGAACCGGTTAACGTGAAAGAAGCACTTTCGGATGAAAACTGGATAGTTGCGATGCAGGAAGAACTTAATCAGTTTGTCAGAAATGATGTCTGGTACCTTGTTCCTAGACCTAAAGATAAACATATTATTGGAACAAAATGGATTTTCAAAAACAAATCTGATGAACTTGGAAATATTATTCGAAATAAAGCAAGGCTAGTTGTACAGGGGTATACACAAATTGAAGGTATTGACTATAATGAAACATTTGCCCCTGTAGCTCGTCTTGAATCAATCAGACTTTTTATCTCCATTGCTTGTTTTAGGAAGATTAAAATTTACCAAATGGATGTAAAAAGTGCCTTTTTGAATGGTGATTTACATGAAGAGGTATATGTTGAACAACCTACAGGGTTTGAAGATCCTAAATTTACTGATCATGTGTATCGTCTTAAGAAGGCTCTCTATGGTCTGAAACAAGCTCCCAGAGCATGGTACGAAAAATGACTAAGTTTTTACTGAGTCATAATTTTCAGATGGGATGTGTTGATAAGACGCTCTTTGTTAAGAAACATAACGATGATATTCTAATGGTTCAAATATATGTTGACGATATTATTTATGGATCAACCTGTACTAACATGACTGTTGAGTTTGCAGATTTAATGAAGTCTAAATTCGAAATGAGCATGGTTGGAGAATTAAATTATTTCCTAGGGTTGCAAGTAAAACAACAACCTGATGGAATTTTTATCTCTCAAACCAAATATGCTCTGAACTTAATTAAGAAATTTGGATTTGAGAATGGTAAAAATTTTGATACTCCTATGAGTACAACTTTGAGACTCTCAAAAGACTCTACAGGTAATGATGTGGATCCTAAATTGTATCGTAGTTTGATTGGTAGTTTGCTTTATTTGACTGCAAGTAGACCAGATATCGCTTTGAGTGTTGGTATTTGTGCTCGTTATCAGTCAAATCCTAAAGAATCTCACTTAACTGCTGTTAAGCGGATTATGCGATATGTCGCAAGTTCTGCTAAACTGGGTCTCTGGTATCCACATGAGACTAGTGTTCAATTAGCCGGGTACTCAGATGCTGACTGGGCTGGAAACATTGATGATAGGAAATCAACCAGTGGTGGTTGTTTCTACATTGGAAATTGTCTTGTTTCTTGGTTTAGCAAGAAGCAAAGTTCTATATCGCTATCAACAGCTGAGTCTGAATACATTGCTGCTGGAAATGCATGTACTCAGCTTGTTTGGATGAAACGTATGTTAAGCGATTATGGAATTACATAGGATTCTATGATTTTATTTTGTGATAATTCCAGTGCAATAAATATCTCAAAAAATCCAGTTCAACATTCACGTACTAAGCATATTGACATTAGACTTCATTACATTCGTGAATTAGAGGAAGAAAAATTAATATATTTGGATTACATTCCAACCGAGACTCAACTTGCGGACATTTTCACTAAACCGCTCGACAAAAGCAGGTTTAATAAATTAAAGTTTGATCTCGGTATGTGCAATTTAAATTGAATTTGCATGCTTTGGTGTATCATAATGTACATATGTTTGATGTTTTATTTGCTTAAATTTGGTAATCATTTGAAAAATTGTAAATTTTAGTCGGTACTCGACCAGTCGTGAGTGTACACGACCGGTCGTGATACGACCGGTCGAACACATCCACGACCGGTCGTGAAACTCGTGAATTCACTTTATTTTGGGGATTTGGCTCTTCTTCTTCATTTCCTTTTGTTTCTCTAACGAGCCTAGCCTCGACCGGTCGAACCCACCTTCATGATACTTCAAGGTTAGTGGTTCTTTTACAGATTCTTGTTATTGGTGTTTCAAATTTCACTCTTGTAGAATCTATTTGCTCTTTCATTGCAAGTTTGGGGTTTTCTCTTGAAAAATCTGTTCTATCAAAACCCCACTTCTTCTTTCTTGCATCTTATAGTTTCCTTGAGTCCTTATTTGAAAATGGATGCTAGGGGTAAAAAGAAAACTACACGTGGTCCCTCTTCATCTAGATCAGCATCTATTGCACAACGTCATCTTCGCTCTCCTGAAAATGATCCTTCAAATGCACGGGATTTGCGTATGCGCAATATTATTGTTGAGCGTCCTGTTAATGTTAATCACATTGCTTCCTTTGGTATCCTTCCTCTGTTGGAATTTGTGGGATGGGATAACATCTTACATTGGGGTGGAGCTGCATACCAGTCCATTGCCCAATCTATGTTTGCATGTATTTGTGATTCTTCTCTTGAGAATTTAACCTTTAAAGTTGATACTCAAGAAGGCTTATTTTCAGTGGATCGACATTTGATTGCTCACCTTATGGAAATACCTGTCAATGATGAGGGCATTCCGATTCATATTTTACATGACAAACTCTCAGAATCTGAACGAAAAATGCTTACTAGAGATTTGTGTAATTTGGATGTTCACTGGACTCATAAAGGTCATGCACTTCCCTTAAGGTACTTGTTACCCAGACACAGAGTGCTTCACAGGATTTTCATCTCAAATCTATATCCACGTTCTGGTAATAAAACCGAACTCACTGCTTTCATGGTTCGTGTTTTGCATTCTGTCATCTCTGGTGCGAAGATCTGTCTACCTTCGTTAATTTGTCACTCCATTATTTTGTCTCGTCACCATCCAGGTCATAGTGATATTCCCTTTGGTTATTTGATGACCATGCTCGCAAATCATATGCTCGTGGCTATACCTGTTAGAGAAAAACCCATCCATCATCTCCCTTTTAATAATTCCAATCTTAACAAGATGAATTTAGAATTGATTCCTGGCCAAGTGGATGTTGGTAGCAATGGTGCTGAAGCAGGAAATGCAGATCAAGCTGGTGATCTTCCTGAAGACGTGAATATGGATGATTTATTTGAAGAACTTGAGTCAGACTCGGCTGATGATCCTGACTTTCAGCCTTCTGATTTTGATGAGAGGTTGAATTCTCTTCAAGAACAGGTGGCTCAAATTCGTGTTACCCAAGACACTCAATTTTCTTATTTACGCAAATATATGAGGCGAGTTGCTAGGGGTTTACACAAAATTAATCCATCTAATCTTGCTCCCTCTTCTGGTTCTGACTGAATTTTTATTTGGTCTGTAATAACTAATATTGTTCTTTGCTTTTGGTCTGAACTTTGCATGCTTACTGACTTTTTGTTGATTTATGCACTTTACTCTCTTGCATCTATATTTTCCTTATCCTTGCTGCCCTTCTTCCTTTGTCATTTTGTGTCAAAAAGGGGGAGCAGTTTTGGGTGGCTTTGGCTTTGGTTGGATTTAATGATTATGATTAGGTTCCTATTCGTTCTCATTCCTGTCTATTTAAATATGGATGTGCTGCTATTACTCAGGGGGAGTTAAACTTCTCAGGGGGAGTTATGCTAGATATTGCTTATGATGTCTATATATTTGGTGCATGATTCTCTATTTGAACCTGTTGTGCCTGTACTTCTCTTATTTCTATTGGAAGTATTATTATTTTGGTGTTTTGTCACAAATTTGACAAAGGGGGAGATTGTAAGTGCTATGGTCTCATGCTCCTTTGGTTGTCAAATTTTGTTGTGTCAAAACATCTATCTGTGTCTTGTGTTTGTATGGTGATTTATATGTATTCAAGACACTGCATAAACACTTCATGACATTGGATATCTTTAAGAAATACAAAGTGTACTTCATCATCCTATCGATGTTTAAAGCTACAATGTTGAAGTTCAAGAAGCTACAATGTTGAAGTTCAAGTCTCAAGAAACAACTCAAGAAATGACTTCAAGACTAATAAGCAATGCATGAAGTCGTGTTCACACTGATGAAGATCTCAAGATTAAAGCTACAACAAGTTCAAGATCTCAAGCCTGATATGGTTCAAATATCTACATTCGTTGAATGGTTGAAGTTCAATGTCCATACGACATGTTTTAGGTTTGACTGACCTTAGGTTGACCTTATAAGTAGGTCACTTTGGATACATAAATCAAATGTTTATTTTACATAAGTTTGGTCTATTCTACGACCAGTCCTAGCTCCTGTTCGACCAGTCCTAGCATTGGTTCGACTAGTCCAAGAAATTCCTCGACCAGTCCTAAGTTGTTGAAGATTTTCGAAATTTTTTGGTACACCCACGACCAGTCCTGGAGGTCCTTCGACCGGTCGTAGGAGTGGCTTCGACTCGTTCTCGACCAGTCGTAGAGCTACGACTCAAAGTCCAGCAAGCTAATCTATGGTCCTACGACCAGTCGTAGAGAGCTACGACCAGTCGTAGGTGACCCACGATCAGTCGTAGGATTCCCACGACCAGTCGTGGAACGACTTTCAAAGATCGCGCTCAATATTTCAAATATCCGTTAGAGCTACGACCAGTCAAAGGTTTCTAAGACCAGTCGTAGATGCGATTTTTGCTTCTATAAATTGAACACGAAATTCAGAGTTTTCACAATTCAACTCGATTCAATTCAAGAAATTTCAAGTGATCACTCTGAGATAAGTCTGTGTTTATTTTAAGCTAAGTTGTGCTTATTTAATATTCCTTTTTGCTAGCTTATTTAATTTGATTTTGTTTTCTTTATTCTAATCTTATTTGAAAAGAGGAATTATCTTATTCCTTCTTCTTGGAATCAAAATCAAATATAGCTACGCCCAACTAGTTAAAATCTAAAATCTATTAGAATTTAGAACCATATTAAAATGAGCATTGGAAATTGAACTTTGACATTCAATCATCTACTCCGATTGGTTCTACCGGGCTACTACGAAAAGGAGAAATCCAGGTATTTTACAATTCTGTAAAATTTCATTACTTTTGGTTTTGTTTGAGGTTAAGCCAGAAAAATCTCATTGTATTGGTTTTGTTTGAGGTTAAGCCAGAAAAATCTCATTGTATTGGTTATCTGAGGAGAGCCAGAAAACTCAGAAAAGAGGGGTTTTTGAATTGTGTAAGCCCGAGTGAAAAAGACACAATTGTAAAGGTTTTGGGTGAACCTGTGAAAACCTATTTGATAGTGAACGCTAATATCCCCTGTGTGAGGATATTAGGAGTGGAGTAGCATTCTGTGTGGCTGTTGAAAGACAGTTGGTGTACACACAGGCGAACCACTATAACTCTTTGTCTTGTGGATTGAATGCTTGCTTAATTTTCATATCTTTTATCATTCAATTGTGTGGAATGTACAAGTGGATGTGAATGTTGTAATTATTTACATTTCAAGCAAGTGTGGGGATTGTTGTAATAATTTAGATCTATATTTCTGCATTTAATTTCAATTCCTCGCTATTCATTTATTTCTATTAAAATTGAGTCCTTGATCCAAAAGATGTTCTAGAAATAAGGTTGTCCTACCATAAGCCCTTGTTTATTATGGTGTAAGGTTGTCCTTAGAACTGAATTTGTATCAATCTCTCAATACTTATTTATCAAGGTGATTTGATTTCAGCATTGTGAATTGATTTATAATTGTAAGGCTATTGGTTTATTTTATTTCCGCTGATTTTAATTTAATTTGGCATAGTCCTATTCACTCCCCCCTCTAGGACATATAGCTTGGCCTTTTCAGCTACCACTTGAATAAGTTGTCAATTATTTTCTATGATGTTAAATGAATATATCTATTTTTTAGAATATAGATAACATGGATAGATGAAAAGGCAGTGAATCACTTATTCTACCAAGGACCTGCAGAGGAGCCTCTTAACTAAGAGGATCTAAATCTGTTACAGAAGTTCAAGAAAAGGAAAGCCAATGCTGCAGCTTTGCAGATGGTGGGCCAGGGGATCCCATAACCTTCTTTCGCAGAGAGCCCTTTCACAAAGGGAAAGAAGCTGAGCACTACCCATGTACTACACACCATCTCTCCCAGCCCTGGTGGCCCACCAAAGACCGGTAGCCACACCCCCAACAGGCCCACCACAATTGTAGTCATATGCACTAACACAATGGCCGTTGCAGGCACGAAGATGGGTGAGGAGTCGAAGGTGAATCGTCCAGCATCCACATCAGTGCTACTATCTATAGTACTTTGATCTTTACGTGTAACTTCGAACATTGTCTCTGATAAGCCAAGAAGCTTCAGTATGACACCCAAGAATCCGAACAAACACGCAGTCGCCGATGTTATCTTTGACATTCTGTGATTGTTCCACCATGTGCGGACGGATAGCCCGCATTGAAGATATTCCATCAGACCATGGAGGTTGTGCAAGATGAAAAGTGTAGCGGGGATGATCATCCAGGGATCAGATACCTGTATGCATATGAACGTAAGGTCAAACACTCATATGGGCCATAGTATATAGGTAATAAGTTGATACCACCCATGATTTTCATAGGGGTCCATCTGAGATGGAAAAAAAAATGAAGGGTCTTAATTAACGGCCTGGATTGCATATAAATAACACTTTGGGTCCCCAAGGAAATCAAAGGTGGGTGCCTCCTCTTTTATCTTATTTGACAGTGAGTTTTTGTATTTTTTCCTTGGGGGAGCATCTAGATGGCTTGGATTGCTTACAAACATCATCTTGGTGCCACATCTGTGGGCCCACTATTCGTTTATTTGGCAGGATTGTTTTAGGACGTGAGCCTAAATATGAGGCAGATTCAAAGCTCAAGTGGACCACCCTACAGAAAGCAGTGGTGATTGAACTTCTACCATTGAAAACTTCTCGGGGATTATGGAAGTTTTGGATCAATCTGATATTTATTTTTTCCTTTCATCTAGGTATGTGTGACCTTATCTATAGGTTGGATGACAAATAAATATCATAGTGGGCCCTAAAAAGGTTTCAACGGTGGGAATCATAGTCTCCTCACACCGTCCCTTTTGGTGTGGCCCACCTGGGTTCTAAAATCTAAGCATAACATGGGGGGAGCATCTTATGGACGGGTTAGATGGAACTCATGACATGATCATCCCTCCCACTTGCTTACCTTAGGCAAGAAGGAGGTGTTGGTGAGGAGACAAAATGCAGGCAGCGCAGCGTAGCACAGCTCCGGAATGGAGCGCAAGGCCCACACGTTGGCCATAACGTACACCAGGGATTGTCGGAAGCTAAGATTTTTGGAGAAGGTGGCCAGCAAGGGGCTGTGTTCGCCAACGAGGATTTCAAAAAGGCCTGTGACCCACCGTTTCATCTGCGACAGGGTAGCGGGCCCACCCACGGGTGAGGACCCAAGGAACGCTGGCAGCTCGGGCGAACAATACACAGAACCCCAGCCCATAGAGTGGATCTTAAGCCCTGTGAGGACGTCCTCGGTCGCAGATCCGTACACCCAACCAACCTGCGGCCAAAGATTCACGGTGAGAAAAAAGGGTATTTGTTGCTGTCGACTCGTCCTGAGTCAACTCGGACGCAGTTGAGTTCAATCTCATTCCTCACCACATGTCATTGACAATATAATTATAGAGCTGTACACGAGCCCAAACCAATCGAGTTTGGCATGGTTCGGCTCCATTTGGCCAGCATGCTACCTCAGCTCGAGTTCAGCTCAGCTCAGTCCTCGAACCTTAGTGGCCAGCTCGGCTTAGTTTGCTATGCGGGTTGGGCCAACTCGAGCCGAGCTTAAGCTCGAGCTTTCAAGCTGAATTTGAATTCGAGCCTCCAGCTATTTTGTGAAACAAGTAGAAATAAGATAGATTTTATCTTTTTTATATATAATATAAATATAGTATATATAAAATTAGGTTATAAATCAAGTTGAGCTGGAGATAAGCTGATGTCAAGTTCTAAAAAGAAAGATTTTATCTTCTTCTTTTTTTTCATAAATATAATATAAATATAGTATATGTAAAATTAAGTCATAAATCAAGTCGAGATCAAGCTTAAGCGAGCTAGGCTCAAATTTTTATTTTTATTTTTTGAACTAAAATAACAGCTCAACTCAAATTGAACCCAACTTTAAAGTCGAGCCGAGTCGAGAGAACTAACCGAGCTAGTCCGATTTGTGTCCAGCTTTAGTTATTGTTGAAAATATGCCAGACTCAATTGACTCAAGTCCATTAGTTGGACCATGATTTATGGTCCACCTGATAAATAACTTCCAACTTTTCATGTGCATCTGACAGCCAACCCCTTCGAGTGGCTTCACTGAGGATTACCATGTGCAAAAAATCCACCCCATCCACTCCTCAAGTGAGTCACACCATATAAAACAAAATTTAGCCATTGATAAATGATAGAATACAAGTGTAATCCACTCGATGAGTAGATGTAGCTGATTTTTGTACAGGGTGATCCTCATAATGTAAACATCATGTTAGACTTAATTGGATGTACATGAAAGGTTGGAAGTCATTCGCTGGGTGAACCGTTGATCACGGTCCAACTGGCTGGACTTAGACCCTTTTTAAGAGAGAAGGTCCCACTAATTGGACTATAATCTATGGTTCCACTCTGTAAATGACTTCCAGCCTATTAACCATTATATATTGAATTGATTAAAGTAAAGACTCATTGGAGCCTTCCTTCAACCCAAGTTGGCTGAACATTGAGTTGAGTTTTAAAGTGTTTAACCATTCCTTGCATCCAACGTTGGATGGATGATCATTAATGCTAAGGCCCACTTAATTGGGTGAACCATCATGTCCGCCCATTTGGTGGGCCACACTGCGGTATATTTCAGTCCTAAAGCTTCACTCATTGGACAATTCTACCATTTCATTGATAGCGTCTGAAAATCTAGAGCAAAAAATGCAAATTATTAACAGTCACCGATGTGGTATGAATTCGCTCACCTCTTTACCCCATCGAGTGTTGAACTCATATTGACAATCTGCAACCTCCTTGGCTGCCTCAAGAGTGGTCGAAAAATCCGATGGTTTAGATGATTCTTCATATTTTCCGGACATTATTCGAGCCACGGATTCTGAGAATTTCGTTGTGTGGCCAAATCCTTTATCCAATGCATTTTCATGTAATTTACATAAATGAGAGAGATTAAAAATAAAATAAATAAATAAATAAATAACAATATTAGCACGATGCTACCCAATCAAAACTTTCAATCAAGTGAACCCAAGCATGTAGATGGCTGTTGCTCATCAAAGGAGCAAACATTCAAATTGGACGTGGACCAACGACCTTTTTTCCTTTATAGCCCTCTTTTTTTTTTTCTTTTTTTCTTTTTTTTTTTTTGTACATTTTGGCCCAATTGATGAGCGACCATATTGATATTTGGGTCAGATCAGTATCATTTTCGGGCAGACAGAAGACAGCTTGAATGCATGTGCTCCAAACTGGCATGTACGGCTGGATTTAAGATAAAATCCAATCTATTGTAAAAAATAAAAATAAAAATAAAAAATGTCAGTTCAATTATCTTACCATTTATTGAATTGAAAATTGAACTTTTGGTTGCTTTACAATCTGGCAGCTGCCCATATATAACTTTTCTTCTGTGGAAGCATCCTGTCCCTTCATACATGGGCCCTTGAATTCCTGCTATTCCTCGAAGTACACACTGTATAAAGATAAATAAATAAATAAATAAAGAAAAATATGCCAGATTGCAGGAATTCAAGGGCTGGAATATAAATAACATGAGTCCATTTTCAGGCTTTTAAACTATGGTAGAGACTATAAGCTTAAGTGCCAATTGCAAACTTACTTCTTGTGGGACGACCATCTGATTTCCAAAAGGGTCGTCTTTGATGCCGCCATAGAACACCTGGGGAAATTGCACGAACCCACTTTCTATTTCTTTATGATGGCCCAGAAAAAAGCACATTGCATGAAGGACAGCCTTTGGATTATTCACAAACATGTCGCAGTCGACATTCAACATGAAAGGCGCATTCGTCATCACTCCTGAGACCCTCGTCTATCCAACAATGAAGATAGAAAATTAGAAGATAAGCAACGAGAATTTTCCTATTGTGGACCAAGTTCATTACTTTAAGACTCATGGTTTAGTGATCAAGACCTTGGTTTAATGAGCTAGATTTGAAATAGTCTAATCTAATAAAATAGCTCCAAAAGTTTCTTAGATTGGACTATTTCAAATCTAGGTTTGGGTACTACCACGGCTTTTCCGAAGGTCGGGAGAGGCTGGGGCTCCGAGGGACCACCGTAATGTATGGGTTTTTTCTACACCGTCCATCCATTTTTTCATGTCATTTTAGATTATAATCCCAAAAATTAGGTATATCTAAGGTATATCTAAGGTTCAAATAGACCACACAAAGGGGATTAAATGCTTACCATTGAAAACTTCTTGAGGGTATAGAAGATTTTGGATCAAGCGGTAACTTGTATTTTACCTTCATCCAGGTATATATATAACCTTATAAACAGTTTGGATGGAAAATAAACATCACGGTGGGCCTTTGAAAGGTTTCAATGGTGGGTATCATTAGCACCGTTGCTTCCTGTGGTGTGGTCCATTTGAACCTCGGATCTGCCTCATTCTTTTGACTCATAACCTAAAATTACATGAAAAAATGATAAAATGAAGGGACAGTTTGTATAAAAGCGATACACCACGATTGCTCCTCAAAGCACGTGCATGGCTAAAAAATCATGTTGGTTGATTGGTGGTCCACTTTTCAACATGGCATTGGGAAGTAGATTAGCTACTGAACGCGACAGTAGAGTCGGCTACTGAAGTGACGTCACAATATTTTTGGGCCTCACCGTGATGTATATTTTGTATCCACACCATCCATCCCCATTTGGAGAGATCATTTAATTAGGGCATTATACAAAGAATGAGGCAATCGAAAGTTTAAGTGGATCCCCACCACACGAAACAGTGGGGACAGTGACGCCCACCATTGAAACTTTCCCAAGGCGCCCACCATGATATTTATTTGAGATCCAGCCTATTTATAAGTTAAAAAATACATGAAAGAAGGGAAAACACAGATAAAGCAAATGACAAAGACGTTATCTGGTTGAGTTTTCCAGTACTCTCGACCTGTACGCTAACCAAATTCCAGAGTGTTGCGTCCGCGTCTCGGCTGCCTCATGGTGGGGTAGGATGCAATCCACGTCTGAATAAAACAGATCTCTGGCTCTCTAAAGTGTATTTGAGACATTTTTCTAAATTGTGGCAACTCATCCAGGGCACAAGTGGTGTACTTGTTTTTAATCTAGACCGTTAAAATCATGAGTCTCGATCATGCTTGTTTTACTGTGAGTTTATTGTTCAACGGCCAATTCATGTTTGTTTTAATGTGAGTTTTACAATTTCCAACCAAACACATCTGTCTGTCTATTACCAGAACGTTCATAGCTCCAGCTTTGAAGTGATGAGGTTGCTTTGGCCTCTTCTCTCTGGCCACATACACAAGATGTGGAATCCCATTTGGTATCTTTTGCTTATTCTCCCATATCACCTGCAACCCACAAAAACATAGAGATAAGAACAAAACACATGAAAAACAGAAACCTTTTCATTCCACACATGTGCCAGCCCCACATGTGTACATGACCCAGCCGCTACACAAGCATCTATATGTGTCCATGTGTCCACGTGCGCAAGCTTCTATATGTGGACCCCACTATGATGTATGTGTTTTATTCAAGCCGTACATCTATTTTGAAAGATAATTTTAGGGCTTGATCCCAAAAATGATGTACATATGGAACACACCATGGGAAAACAATAGTGATTGAATGTCCACCGTTAAAAACCTCCTGGAGCCCACTGTAATGGGTATTTTACATCTAATCTTGATTTGGTCATGAAGACTTGGATGAAGGTAAAAAATATATATCAGCTTGATCCAAAACTTTTGTGGCCCCCAAGAAGTTTTTAATGGAGGGCATTCAATCAACACTGTGCGGTCCACTTGAGATTTGGATCAATCTCATTTTTGGGCTCATGCCATAAAATGATATGGAATAATGGGTGGACGGCATGGATGAAACAGATACATCATGGTGGGCCCACAGAGTACCGACCACTAGCCATTGGCTAGTGGCAGGGTCAGTAGCTAATCCGTTTCCCAAGGTGGCCTATGGAACGCATGAAACAAATAAACGGCTATAAAAACTTTGTTTGGCCATCTGTTTTGTTTCGTACACTATATCTCACCTGATGAGTAGTCTGGCCCTACCTGATGGACGGCTCGTATGTTCCATTCGTGTGCTATGTTGGTACAAGTGGAAAAGTATGCATGGATCGAAGTATGGGCTGTACATGCTTCGCAGACGTTTTTAGTGAAATGTGTTTGTAGTAATGAATTATTGTAGAAAATCACTAAATAAAAACAATCAAATACCTTAACTATGCTCTGATGGTTTTGACAGTTAATATTCGAGAAATCTTCAAAATGGTCCATTAAATGATCAGGAGCCGACGATTTTTGGACTGCCTCTGTAATTTTCCGGTCAAGTTCCTCGTATTGGTCCTGAAATAAACACGTGTTAAAGAAAATAAACAAAGGATATTTTATTATTTTTAGAAACGCAGTACCCACCACCTTTAAGTTGATCGTTCCTCAATTATAAATAACTGAAAAAATTATTACAGAAAACCAACTTAAATGTTTATAAGCATGGTGGGTCCCACTTCTCTCTTTCTTTCTTATTTATTTATTTATTTATAATCGTAATCTGATAATTTTTCATGGTGGGTCCCACTTTGTGTCTTGATCAATCACCTTCATCTCTTTCCATTGACGAACAAAATCATCCGAAGAATGCCCGGCTGGCATTTCAGGTTCGGTCGAGAAATACATGAAAGGAGCTCGAACTCGAACACAGTATTTCTTGCAGAAGGGAACCCACAGCTTGGCGAACTCGCAAGCTTCAATAAATGAATAGAAAGTGATCGGTGATGCCCCATCGTCCGACACATAGCAAGCCAGCTTGTGAGACGGGTAGTCGACTGCCAACAATGAGAGAACGGTGTTTACAGTCATGATGGGCGGTTCCAACAAAGAGTCCGCCGTAGTGACAAACATGTCTACCGGAGGAAGGTCTTGGAACCTATTAAAGAAGATAAGAACAAATCATGAAATAGTAAAATTGGAACATTACATACAATTCATCCATCACTTGGGTGTGTTTGGATGTTCAATCAAATTGGATTGCAATAATTCAATTCCACAAGAAGTGGATAATCAAAGTGTTTGAATTGCAATCACCATGGCTTCAGGTCCAACTTGTAACACACACAGATATATATATATATATATATATATATATATATATATATATATATATATATATATATATATAGCCACAGTTGAGACAAAGCTTAGAAAGAACTTAGGCTCTATCCGGTCATGACCAAGCCAAGATTTGGAAAGAACTGGTTATGACCCCAACTACAGTGAATTCCTCTACAATGAATCCAAACAAATTGTGATAAAATCAAATGGAGTGTCCAAAAGCACTCTTGTGATCATATTTACCTCTCTAAAAGTCGATCTGGATACGTTTTCTGATCAATGGGGTTCCATCTAGCGTTTGTGTTCAAGACCCAAATGAAGGTGAACCATGACTCACAAAGGAAGGCGAGGAGCCAAACGGTTCCATGGGTGTGAAGGTGCAGGACCCTGTAAAAGAGGAGAGAGAAGAGGAGGAAGAGGATGAGCAGAGTCAGTGCTCTTGGTAGAGTGTTCTTACGAGGAATCCTCTCATGGAGAGGGAAAGAGATAGGGTTGGTCATGAAAAAAGGCTAAGATAGATGCTGTGAGCAGCTCTATTGTATTTCTGTCCTTATATACATGTGCATGCCACAGGCACGCTCCCTGCATGTTGTATGCGTGTGGTTGGCACGTGTGCGAGGTCATTAGTAGAGCCGTGCTTTACCCGGGAGCTCTGTGGGGCCCACCGTGATGTACGTGTTATGTCCAGGGAAGTGGATCCACCGAACCTCGGTGGTGATGTGTTGTGGTCGCTAAGTTTTGTGGGTCCCACTATAGTGTATGTGCTATATCTAAACCGTCCATCCATTTCAAGAGATCATTCTAGGACATCGGAAAAAACAAGGCAAATCCAAAGCCCGTGTGGACCACGCCAAAGAAAGAAGTGGAGATTGAACGGCTACCATTGAAAACTTCCTGTGGGCGATCGAAAGTTTTGGATCAAGATGATATCTGTGTGTCTGTGTTTTCCCTTCATTCAGGTCAGTGTGAACTTATAAACACATTGGATGGAAAATAAAAATTATGATGAATATCATTGTGGGCCCAGGAATTTTTGAACAGTGGTCCCCACTATTTTTGTGGTGTGGTCCACTTGAGTTTCGGATTTGCCTATTTTTTGGACCATACCTTAAAATGTTCTCTCAAAATAGATTGACGGTGTGGATATAACACATACATCAAGGTGAGCCCACATAACCTGGTGACGTCAACACAAAAGTGGACTCCACTTCCTCTTGAGTCCACTCTGTCCATCCGTTGAACCAGCCTATTTTAGGGCCTAACTTCCAAATCAGGCAGGTCCAAACACAAAAGTGGCCGACACCTACGAGAAGGAAGCCGATTGGCTGGTGTACACCTCACACCAGCTATATAGCTGCTCTATTGGCGTGAGTGAGTTCTGTGTGCCTGTGGGTTTAATCATGAGGCATGTGTTATATCCAAACCATCTATCCATTTAGCGGGCTTGTCTTAAGGCTTGGGACAAAAAATAAAGCAAATCTAACTATCAAGTGGACCACACTGCAAAAAGTAGTGGGGGATTGAATGTTTACCATTGAAACCCTTTTTGGGGTCACAGAAGTTTTGTTTCAATATAAAATTTAATTTTCCTATTCATTCAAGTCTTTGTTACCTTGTGAACAGATTGGATGAAAAATAAACGTCGTGATAAGCCCTACGAATTGTTTAACGGTGAAAATCATCTTTGGATTATTATTATTATTATTATTATTATTTTTTTTATTTTTTTGTACAATGCTCTAAAATGATAGTTAAAAATAGATGAACCGTGTAGATATAATAAATACATTACTAAGGGGTCATGTAATTACTTTGATCTCCTTTGAACCGTTCGTACAACCCAGAGCTCGAGTAGCGTCGGTGCTCGTCTTCACACGACATGTACCTACAGCAGCTATATAGCTGGTGTCCAATCCACTTCCCTGCGAGAAACAGCGGATGTGGGGCCTCGGAATATTTCAACGGTGGATGTTTGATCCAACTTTTTCCTTTCGTATGAAAATCCACTTGTGCTTTGGATCTTACTCATTTCATTAAATTATGTACCGCAAAACGGATTGACTGAGTTGTTATGACCTGTATATCACGGTGGGCGCTTCCACGTGAAAAGACTTTAGTGGTCCACATTCAACTTATACGTGTGGCTCGCCAGGTGAGATGACCGGTGCTATCTTTGACGCATGTCACCAGCATTGTTGAATAATCCGGACCATCCAGATGGTGGGCCCAGCCATTGATGGGAGATTGCAATAATCACACCAATCTGGCGAACCAGGGTCTGATTTTTATCTGTTTAATATGAATCACTGACGCTTTTGGACCATCTGTTTGAAGGTTAATGCTAGGATTATTGACAGATCTGATACATACGTGGTCAGCCACGCACTGCTGGCCCCCTCAGAAGCTAATATCATCTATCCAGGAAGCTAGATGAAGCTACCGTGGATTGGCTGAGAAACGGACGGTCCAGATGTCGGTATCTCAACCTACTTTTACGTCCATTCATTACCGTGGGGCCCACCTTGATGTATGTATTCTGTATCCACACCGTCCATCTGTTTTCCCATATCATTTTATATTACAATCCCAAAAATTAAGAAGAACCAACTGTCAGGTGTACCATATAATAGGAAAAAGTGGTGATTGACTATTAATAGGATGCAAAAGTTTTGGATGAAGCTGATATTTGTTTTTTTTTTTTTTTTTCCCTCCATCCAGGCTCATGTTACCTTATTAACAGATTATATGGTAAATAAACACTAAGGAAACATTAAAGTATGCATTAAGAAGTTTATTTTAATGATAGTGTACAATCATCACCGTTTTCTAGAATATGGTCCACCTCATATTTGCATCTTCTTCGTTTTTGGGATCATGATATAAAAGGATCTAAGAAAACGGATGGACAGTTCTCATATAGAATACATACATCCAGGTGTGCCCACCTTATTTATGGTAAAGGCTACACCGTCTTGGGTGAGGCCGGGGTCTCGCCTAATCCAATCCCTCGTCCCCTCACATGCGCCACTACGTCCAAATATCCGGGCCATCTAAATTGTATCTAAAATTACTAATGAATTAACCGTAGCCATCCATTTATGGTTACCAAATGGATGGCTAAAAGTAAAATAGCGAGCGGCCTAAAAGGAGCGCGGCTTCGGTAATGATCTTAGTATTTTCCTATAGATTTTTTGGATCAGAACTTTTTCACCTAATCCTCCCATGGAGTTACAAATGATGTTCGGTTTTGTGAAAAAACTCCATTAAGGTCTCATGCTCTTTCATTCTAAGACTTTCAAATTATGATTTTAGGCGTTGCAGTTTGGATCTCTTCACAGTGCTTGTTCCTTTGTGGGTTGTTTCCAACAAGTCTCATGCTTCCTTGGTTGTCCCACACATACTGATTTGATTGAAAACTTCTTAGGACATAACACAGTAGATTGCATTCATTGCTTTTGCTTCAGCAGTTTGTTTTTCTTTATCGAATGTTGTCCATTTTTCTTTGTGTTTCGGTTTGGATATGGTTGTGTCGTTGTCAAGTACGATTTGTTCAGATAGCGACACATATCCAGTTTCAACAATATCCCAAACATCATGATTTAAAGATCTCATAAAGTAGTGCATCCTAGCCTTCCAGTATGCATAATTTGATCCATCAAATACAGGAGGTCTAGTGACCAATGAGCCCTCTCCTTTGGCCATATGACCAGCTTCAGTCAAGATCACTCTTTAGGCGGTGAAGCCCTTAAGAGAGACTTGCTCTGATATCAATTGAAATTGCGGTAATGACCGCTTTAGTTGAAGTGGGAATATGCCAATATGTCCTAAAGGGGGGTGAATAGGACTTTTTAATAATTTCTGGTTATTTAAAATCCTATCGGTCTTATCCTGAGTAAATATGTATGCATCAGGATTTCTTCAGAGTAACTCTAATGGCTTCCAAGCCAAATAGAAGATCTAATCATAAAACTAATTGAAAGATACACAAGATGTAAATCACAGTTTATGATGGATGTGACTGTGTGTGAGATGTGATCTCAGATAATCAAATATAAAGTCATTTAAAGAAATCACACAAGTAATGGAAGACAATAGCAATCTCAAACACAGTCATTTTTATAGTGGTTCGACTACTTGTCTACTCCACTTCTGACGGACGCACTCAACCCTTGAGTGTACTGGATCTCACTAAAGGAGGTTTCAAAACAGGTTCACCTCAAACTGGAGGTTTTAAATCAGGTTCACCTCTAACCAGTACAACCTACACTTAGGCTGACACAACGTGTCTACACGACACACTTTATGCTCCCATCAGCAAGGGTCAACACACAACACCTGAGTTTATGCTCCTATGAGCAAGGGTCAACACAAAATACCTAAGTTTTAGACCACACAGGTTAAAGAACTACACAAGGACCTAAGAGTTTATGCTCTCCACAGAGCAAGGGTTAACAGAAAGCACCCACCACGTACACTCCTGTCAGAGGCCTCCTGCGAGGGCTTGAAAGGGGTGAGAAACACCTTAGACTGAATCCTACAGAAGAAATGATCACAATGATCCTCTGGACTCTAATGACTTATAGATAAGTAGATGAGTCCCCATTCAGCAAGTTGTTGAAGATCTCCTCCTTTGATGACGAAGACTCTTCAGCTTCTTTGATCTGCAACTCAGAAAATGTACCAATACATTGCAACGGGTTGGGTCAAGGATATGATGGAATCCTATTCTATTAAATGTTTTCTTATAAGGGAGATAGAGCGATTCCAATCATCTAAGCATTCAAGGCATCCCAGCTTAATGTTTTGCCATTAAGGTAGTAGCTGTAGGATCCTTGAATACGAAAGTTCATTCCCCAATCCACTCTATTGAATGTCAATGATGAGGGTGGATTAGAGGATGAACTCTCATGAGAGAAAAGGCTTTCAGTATATGATCTAAGGTTAAACACTCAAAAGCACTCTCTATTTTCTTTCCCAACAACTAAAGGCAAGCTTTAATTAAATAGGTAAAAGGTTCCAATAGATATAAAACGATCACATTTATGACAGAGTTCAATGTTAACGAGCAGGGTCGATATCATCGAGCGATGCTCTCGATCGCATCAACTGGTTGCTCGATGACACAAACATAACTGTCAAACGCTTTTGAAAACTTTTGCCAACTAGTTGAGGTGATCGAACGTGCGTCGATATCATCAGATTTCAAACTCCGATTTCATTGACATGAGGTTCGATTCCTCGACATTTAAAAATGTGAGAGCGCCCCTTCGAAATATTTCAGGTATGGGATATGATCGAGCATCACTCGATATCATCGGAATTTGAATGTCAATGATATCGAGGGTATTGTCGATTCATCAATAATTCCAAGGAATTTTCCTATAAGCTTGCGGGACAGTTTTTGTCCACTTTCGATGATATCGACCATGCCTCGATATGTTCGATATTTAAATATCGAATTTATCGAGTGACTCTCGATCCACGAGAAAATAACCTGAAAACTTGCTGGATAGATTTGTGTCCTAATCCGATATCATCGAAGGTCTTCCGATATCATCGATATTTGAATTTCGATGCTATCGAGGAGTTCTTTGATATATTGAGGATTACATGAATTGCCTTAGTAGCATATTGGACACAACAGACCTGATGTTGATTTTATCGAGTCGACTCAATGGACTCGATATTCAAACTTCGATGATATCGATGAGTCCATCGATTCATCGATAATCCAGTCCAGATATCTTTGTGCTTATTGGACATCTTAGGTCTTCATTTCGATAAGATCGATTGACCATTGGCCCACCATGATGTGTCTGACTACATCAGCCAACCATTCATATTGAAAGCTCATTTTAGGGTATGAAAAAAAATATAAAAAAAAATAAAAGTGATAATTCATAATTAAAAAATTCTTATGGGCCACAAAAGCTTCGATTAAGATGATATTTGTGGTCTTTTCATTTATGTGTTTGTGACATTATTATCAGGTTGGATGAGAAATAAACATTCATGTGAAATCTAAAAAGTTTTAACGGTGAGATTAAATCACGACTATTTCTTGTGGTGTGGTCTATCTAATATTTGGATCATCTTCATTTTTATGATCATACCTTAAAATGAGCTGTCAAAATGGTTGGACGGTGTGGATTTAAGGCATAAACATCACCATGAGCTCCACAGTCAGGCATACCACCCACCTCCCTAGATCGAGGATCCACTGAAGCCGCTTCGGCCCCAACATAATGTGTGTTTCATCCATGCCGTCCACCCATTCTCACAAACCTTTTTATGGTATGATACCAAAAATGAGGTTGATCCAAATATCAAGTGGACCGCAAAGTGTTGGTTGAACGCCCACCATTAAAAACTTCTTGGGGCCATATAAGTTTTGGATCAAGCTTATATATATATTTTCCATTCATCCAAGTCTGTATGAGTTAGATGTCAAATAACCATTACAGTGAGCCCTAGGAGGTTTTTAATGGTGGACATTCAATTACAACTGTTTTCCCATGGTGTGGTCCACCTGAGATATAGATCTACCTCATTTTTAATTCAAGTCCTAAAATTATATTTCAAAATGGATGGACTGCGTTGATAGAACACATACATCATCGTGGGGTCCACATAGCATGGACCACTAGCCAGCTGGCTGATGGCAGGTCACTGGCCAAACCGCGTCCAATACCCAGCCAAATTACGCTAGTAGTTTTCATCCAAATGGAAAGGTCTTGGATCCTTAACTGTGGGGCCCACTGCAATGTATGTTCCCTAAGCTGTCCATTTGTCTTGACAGCTCGTTTTAAAGGTATAATACTAACAATAAAACAAATCCAAATCTTAGGTGGAATACACCACAAGAAATAAAAAACAAATCTTAGGTGGAATACACTGCAGTAAAGAAAAACAAATCCAAATCTAAGGTGGAATACACTACAGGAAATAGTAGTGATTGAATACCCACCGTTAAAAACTTCATAGGGGCCACCGAAATGTTCATTTTCCATCTAATCCATTCATAACGTCAAAAGATCTGAATGAAGAGACTACAGAAATATTAGTTTGATTAAATGCTTTTTTGACTTATAAGAAGTTTTTTTTTTTGTTTTTAATGATTAATCACTACTATTTCCTGTGATGTGGTCTACTTTAAGATTTGGATCTTCCTCATTTTTTGAATCATGCCCTAAAATGAGCTGCCAAAATGGATGGACAGCCTCAATAGAAGGCACATACATCACGATGCCTAATGCAGAAGCATGGAGACTAATACAAATACATATAATGGTCTCTCAACTTAGATTCAATGGATATTTCCCGGCGTCATGGGATTTAAAAGGGTTAGGTGTTATAGGATAGGACACTAGCGTGTTACCCTGATCACGAGGCCACCTTAATGTATGTGTTGTATATCCATGCCATCTCGTGGCTTTTTCACCTCACAGTTCATAGAATGAACCATATTCAAATCTCAGGTGGACCACAAAGTAGGGATTAAATCAAATCCTTAAAAACTTCTTAAAGACTATAAAAGCTTTTGATCAAGCTAATATCTGTGATTTCCTTTCATGTAGTTCTGTGTGACCTAATCACAAGTCAGATGGCAAATAAACACTACAACGGACCTTATGATGTTTTTAATGACGGGCGTTCAATTAACATTGTTATGTGGGGGGGTCTACTTGAGATTTGCCTCATCCATGAAGAACATCTTTAATGACGAAGTGGCCTACTATGATGTATTTGTTTATCCACGCCGTCCATCCTTTTTCTAAGATCATGCTAGGTTATGGGCAAAAAAAGAAGCGGATCCAATGCTCTAGTGGACCACACCAAATGGTAAGTTTTTATTGCATTAAATGTAAGAGTCATCTCTGGTGTGGTTCACTAAACCATTGGTTCTACCTCATTTTTGGGTCATATCCTAGCATGATCTTAGAAATGGATGGACGGTGTAGGTAAACAAATATGTTATGGGGAAAATAGACCGACCTATGAGCAAAGGTCAAGTCGCAACCTTACATGCTAAACCAAGTAAATAATAAGTATTTCCGTCCCCCTCTCTCCAACATCAGAAACTGCCTTTGACTTCGATATAGTCAGCTCCGATGAAGAGATAGAGAGGGAAGGAGAGGAAGAAGAAGCTCAATCGCCATGCGAGTCCGCTTTCTACTCAGAGTCCATGGCCGAGGGACATGCCCGCAAGAGTGCCACCTCCGTCGATTCCAAGATCTTCAGAGTTTGTCAGGAACATTCCATTCCTTTGCCCGACGATGATGGCGACGACGATGAGAAAGACGACAATGACTGTGGTGCATCTCAACCGAACAAGCAACTCCAAAGCCGAGAAGGAGATGAGGTTGAGCTCGATGTCCCGCCAGCAAGTCGGTATGACCCAGGTCGGCATGACCCAGGCCGGCATGTTCCTGGTCGGCACGCTACAGGTCGGCGTAGCCCGCCTCCGTTCATTGCCGACCTAGGCTATGCTAAGGGATGAAGCTTATAGTTCAATTACAGTATTTAGTTTATATTTAATTAAATAACAATGAGTTGAATGATGATAAGTATATTAAAATATATTTGGATTTTACTTTAAAGTCTTTGTGTTGTTTCATCTTTAATCCAATATCATTGACTCTGGGTACATTAGATGCTTATAAGTGTAATGACAATGCTTAATTAGAGAATAAATCAATCAATAAAATTCTTTGATCTATTATAGACTTCGGGCACAATAGATACTTTAAATTCTCTGCGATTGATGTCTGAGTACTTCATGAAATAATTGTTCAATTGAATTCATATTCTTATTGGTGTTCATAATCGGTTTAACAGAATTAATCTTCCGATTGGATATGATGAGACTTCGATTCTAATTAAGTAATACATTGAATCAATGAATGAGATATTATGATTGCTATGAGTGAATTTTTGAACCCTCAATCTTTTATTTATTTGTTTTAAAACCATTTCCTTAATCGCTGGATTAAAACCCAGATCAACCTTTACTGTTAGACTAGTTTTAGGCCATGTTCCCCATTCCCTAAGAATTCGACCTCAGTCTCACTGAGTTATTACTACATCACAACCCTACACTTGGAGTTGTTAACCCTCAGGTTCAAACAATAATTTTAAAAACAAAAATAAAGTATGTAGGTTAATAAAGTCCTTGTATGATTTAAAACAAGGTCTTAAGTAATAGAATGAAAAATTTAATAATGTGTTAAAGTCAAATGGATATCTAGTTAATGATGTAGATATATGTATATATAGAAAATACTCTGGTACTGATGGTGTCATAATTTGCTTATATGTAGATGATATGCTTATCTTTGGAGCTAATGTTAAGTTAGTCAATTTAACTACTAACTTTAATATGAAAGACTTATGAGAAGCAAGTATGATATTAGGTATTTAGGTAATTAGAAAAGATGATAGCATTATTCTGTCTCAATCTCATTATGTCAAGAAAATATTAAAAAGATTTGATTACTTTGACTTCTTACTTGTTAGTACACTTTATGATCATATTGTGTATCTCAAGAAGAATACATGAAGTAGTATATCTGTGCTTGAATATTCTCAAGTAATTTGTGCCTAATGTATCTGATGAACTATACTAGACCTGATTTTGCATTTGTAGTAGGTAGGCTAAGTAGATATACATTTAATCCTAGATATAATCATTGGAATGCATTGAATAAAATATTGAAATACTTGAAAAGTATTGTTGCATATGGTATTCGTTATATAGGTTATCCTCCTGTGTTAGTAGGATATAGTGATGCCAATTGGAGCAATGATTCAAATGAAATAAAATTCTTAAGTAGATATGTTTTCAATTTTAGTGGGGGTGCGGTATTTTAGAAGTCTATTAAACAGACTTACATTGCTTGGTCGACTATGAAATCTGAGTTTTTCGCCTTAAAAAAGACAGGATCAAAAGATGAATGACTTAAATATCTATTAACAGATATACCCATGTAGTTAAAACTTGTGTCTGTTATCTCTATTCAATATGATTGTTAAGCAGCTATTGTAAGAGTCAAGAGTAAAATATATACAGGTAAAAGTAGACATATTAGACTCCAACATAATATTGTGAGGCATCTGTTGAATGATGAAGTTATATCTGTTGATTTCATAGGATTAGAAATGAATCTTGTAGATCCTCTAACCAAAGGAGTATTTAAAGGATTAGTCATGAAAACATCAAAAGAAATAAGGTTGAGCTTAATCGAATGAGCTACCAATGTTGGCAACCCAACGTATATAAGTGGAGATCCAATGCGACATGTGAAAATTCACACGTAGTGTAATGGGATTACCACGACTGTGCTGCAGAACCTATGCGAGGCTAATGACTATATCCTAGATCAATTATCTGGCTTTTAAAAATTATGCCTTTTAAAAACATAATTATTTACTTAAGATAATACGCAAATTAAGCTAAGTAAGACAATTAACTCTAAGGCTTTCAAGCCAATAGAGAGTTCAACCACATAGATTACAAATGATATGCCAATTAAGCAACTACTCTATAAACATGATAGTGTGCATGTGTGTATGGGATATGCTAACTATTAACACCTTGCATTCATCTAATCAGGCATACATATAATTAAACATTCGCCACATAAGCATAATTAAAAAAAGTGCTCAAATAACAATTATAAACACAAGCATTTATAGTGGTTCAGTTTCCCTACTCCACTCCCAGCGGATGCACTCTAACCCATGAGTGTACCGGATTTCACTATCGGAAGTTTTAAATTAGATTTATCTTTAACCTTTACAATCATACATAATAACTAACTCCCACAAGAGACTTTACACGATTTGTTATAGGCTCATCATGAACCTCGGTCTTACACAAGAACCTACTAATATACACTCCCATCAGAGGCTCCTGTAAGAGACTTTAGTTAGTTTTCCTTAGGCTAATTAACAACCTTAATCCTAATCGAATGATCTACTTTTACTCCTGATAGATGCTCCCACAAAAACTAACACGTACACACCTACATAAGGACTTTGATTTAGGCCCTACACAAGAGCCAATGTCTTATATAGGAACCTGATTAAGTTTAGCAATTCAAACTCTTACACTCAATTCCAAACAAGGAATGAGTATATATAAACTCTTACACATGACAACTTAGTTGTCAGATTAAACTCCTTTTATAGCGCCTTCTCAGATTGTTTAATTGATGCTCTTCCATTCTTCAATCAGCTCCTCATTACTCCACCAATCATGATGTCGATGCTTTGCCAAAGCTTTAAATTAAAGATCAAACACCTTATATGTGATGCTCCGATGCGGTGACCAAGGTGATGGGAGGTTGGGTGGAATCTCGTACAACTAATGGGAAGTTGTAAAGCCTGAGAAATTCTACTTTGATAGACACTCTAAAAGTTCCTTGGGTTTGCTAAAAGAAATTGTGTTTAAACTCTAGAGAGGGCTTAAGATCATAGTTTTCTTGTAAATGAGCTTGTAATGCTGATCGGAGTGAAGAATCACTAAGAAGAGAGTATAGATCTCAATGGAATTGGGCTAGAATATTTGGTAGAGCTTGGGATACACTAGGGGCTCTAAAATGCCAAAATTCCTCATCTCCACAAAGATCCAGTTGCTAGATTTATAAGAAAAAAGATCCAATAGATATATAACGACTAGTCTTTGGTCCCACTGAATGGAGGTTCGGTCACAATAATTTGAAGTTCGCTCGAACCGAATTAGACAAGAAAGCTGTTGGACAGATTTAGGCCCTTTTGGTTGCACTAAAGTGGTCTTCGATTGCATTGAACTTAGTTTTCGGTGGGACCAAATGTGACATTCGGTTGCAACCGAATTATCTAGAATTCTTCCTTAGCTTTCTGTCTTATATTCACCATTTTCGGTTGATCCAAAGGTAGGTTCAGTGGGGCCAAAGGTTGTTGAATTCGTGCAATTTTTCTAGCAACCTTGGACCTCTAAAGCCAATCTAAGCATGGTCAATTTAGGATCCTAGGCTTAAGGGATGATCCATAAAGGTTTTACCCATTGAGTTCATGATCATCAAGAGGTTTAGTTTATTTTGGGTCAAGAGTTAAGGTCACCAAGGCACCGTATTTACCTGTTCTTTGCTCCTTAATGCCTCCACCTTCACTTTGTCTTCGGTCTTTAGCTTTTAAGGGCTTAACCGACTACAAGACACAATGACTCATGTGATTGACAAATAAGGTGTAGAAATCATTGCACTAACAATAAGTTCAATAGGTAAACAACAAGACACTAGGAGATCGTGAAGCACTACAGAGAACTTGCTCTTCCTATGGTATAGGCAATGCAAGCAATAACGTGTGAGAGGATGAGTTTTTGAACTCTTAATGAATTCATAATCAAATATAGTATTTTATTCAGTTGTTGTGTACACTTGATGGAATTTACCTATATGAGTATGGAAGTGGGTCCACTTCTTATTAGAATATATATGCCATTTCTCTAGAGCACTTATGAAAATTTCATAAAGGTGCATTACCAAGGTACGAAACTGCAGAATCAGTTGTAGCGGAAAAGTTGTGTGAGTAGCATCTATAGTTGTTTATGATTAAAAGGTCAGGTTAAAGATCAATAGTCACCTGATTCCTGTAAAGCTATCTTACTTACTCTAAATGTTGATTAAAGCCGAATAAACATCTACACTTTTACACAACTCTCCTATTTTACACAAAAGTGCTTTAAATTTAAAACATATACGAAATTATTATGTTTTAAAACTATTTTTAAAAATAATTTTGTTTCAAAATTTAAAGTTTTTCCTCCATATTTCTTTTTTGAAAGTGTTTTTTTATTTTTAGTGTGGCTCTTTTGTTCCACATCGGAAAGAACCAAAGAAATCTCAACAGAAAGAGCCATGAAGGAGGAATCGCCATTTAGGTTGGACAATCTCTTTACAATGCATACTTGTACATATTGAGTTGAGGTGAGGAGAGCTAACCCATGGCTGTGGCTGCATGACTTGTGCGTGTGTGCGCCGCACCGATCCGGATCTAGATCTGGGTCTATGTGTGGACAAAGTACACTCATCCTAACGGTTTTTTTTTCGCACTCCGTGAGTATATTCACACCTATTGGTGTTGTGCGAATTTTAAACCGGGGACGCATTTGTTCGGGTGGTCACACTAGTTAGGTTCAAACCCAATGGACCTAATCTATTTGAAATGATGCTTTAAGCAACTAATCGTGGTATATATATACCTACTCCTTTTTTAAACATCATTCAAACCAACAATTTCTTTATCTGTTTCTTCAAAAATTCTTCTCTGGTTGAGTACTATATTGTTTTGCCAACTGAGTTTGTTGTCGAGTCAACTCACTTCGGTAAAGTTTTGCATTCCAGTTTGTGCCCGTGTACTGTGAATGCACCATTGAGACTGAGTCATAGTCGTTGTATCTTAGATGCCATTGGTTCAAAATTCACATTGCACTTGGGATGCGATTCAAGAATGATAGATTTGATTTCAAACCGAGTGACCCAGCCACGCTTCAACTCGAGACTATCAAATTTATGACATACTGATCAAGCAATTCTAACCATCCAATTAATGACTATCAAATTAATGGTTAAACTAAACAATGAGTGATCCAATTCGAAAGGAAAATTAGATGGTTATTATTAACTTCTCAACGCAATATTTCCCTTACGATCCATCTAAATTTAATTCCGCAATTTGAGCAATCTGGATTGCCTCACATCTATTATCATATGTAAGTTTAGGGAGACACCGTTATTTTTGGAAAAGATGCAAAACTAATAGGGCGTATACCACATTTTAAATGTAAGAAAAAGGAAACATGGTCTTCACATGTGCTTAGAATCACGCACCATCAGTCAAAAAATGGTCAATCAAAGGACAGAATCACGCACCATCAGTCAAAGGGGTTTTAGAAAAAGCCAAGCCTAAAATCTTCCAAGGATGTGCATAGTCCATGAATTGTCCAGATGGGGCCACCAAATCAGATATTTGAGTCCAACAAGTTGCTTGGGAGAGGGATCAGTCACTGTGGCAATGGGGCCTACTTTCTCGTGGAGAAATGGAAATGGTCGTTGCGGTATTTGGACGAATGTTTGCAGTGATGCGTGGAGTGACATTGGCATTTTGTCAAGATAGGAAGGTTACCATGTGCATCCGCCACAAACTATTAAATAATGTCAGAACGTCCATAAATGAACAGCACCTGATTCCAGAATTCCAGGTGGCTAGTCGTTGGTGCTCTGTGGGCCCCCACCATGATGTATGCGTTTTTATCAACGCGCCATCCATTCATTTTTAATAGGGGTTGAAATAAAAAATGAGGCACATTTAAAACTCAGGTGGACCACACCACCGGAAAATAGTAGTGAATGAATATCCACTGTTAAAAACCTCTTAGACCCACTGTAACATTTATTTGACATCCGACCCACTGTAATTAGAAACCTCCTAGGTCGTACAGACCTGGATGAAGGGAAAAAAGAAACATTAGCTTGATCAAAACTTTTGTGGCCCGCAAGAAGTTTTTAATGGTGGGCATTCAATCAACACTATGTGGTCCACTTAAGATTTGAATCTACCTCGTTTTTAGGCCTATATCATGAAATTATCTGGGAAAATGGATTGATGGCATGGATGAAACACATACATCATGGTGGGGCCCAAATAGCACCGACCACTAGCCAATCCTTTTCCAAATAAGTAGAGACGTATGGAAGACTGCACGAAATGCACATTGATTACACGGTTCAATTTATACTATTGCTGGCCAAAAAATGGATGGTTAGAAAATGGTCAGTGGTCCATTTTCAACAGGAAAAGTTTAGACGGTTAAGATCCTCTGGTCAGTGTGTTTTTCATCCATGCTGCTTCCATGCTAGATTGAACTGGAGATTTGTGTCACATGTGCTAATACAGTGCACTCGCAAATTTTTGGTCATTTCTCAAGCTGGACATACCTGGATTCAATGAACCAGATGTCCAAATGGATTGCCAATGTGAAAGCGTAAGCACCGTTTTAAAATATCCATAAACAAGGATGGAGACAAGAAATACCCATCAAAGATGTTGATCAATCATGCATGGAGGGAAGAGTAGACTCTATAAAGAAAAGTGTCTCCGGTCAAAATACTACACTTATATTTATAAATCTCAATTTTAAAGAAACTCTTATTAGATGACTTTAATATATATCTCCTATGTTATAATGATAATGAGGTTGTGAGCGCCCTTATGCGAATTGTGCTCCTCACTTTTTTGACAGTTCCTTCAATTTTTGCACTTGATTAGTAAGAGTATGGTATTGACTCAGATGTAAAAATGTGCTTAGAATGGAGTTGCCACTAGCTAAATAAAATTCTAAAGTCTACAACTAGCTAGAATCATGTAATCCCTTGAAGGTCGGTGTGAACAATACCCACGGTGTGTGAAATGCAAGCAGGCACACTCGATGATCGTTAGAATGGTTTGGGCGCCTTTGTGTTTTTAGTTGAATTGGCTATAGTTGTTTTTTTCTCCTAGATTATGCAATGTTATATGAGTGATTTTTTTAAATATATGGAGTCCCCACTAGCCAATTAAACAAGCTTAAAGAATCTATAGCTGACTAGATGTCATATAACAACTCTGGATTCGAAAGATCCTAAGATTAATGATTCCAGATGACTCTTGCGGTGGTATATTCCTAGGTAAGGGCCTCGGTTACGGAAAAGGAAGGGGATAGGCACATTTTTCATATGCACATTGTATGGTTTCTACTTTATAAGGTTTATCGTATTTTTGGGGATTTTAGTTAAACTTTAGTGATATTATATCTAGCCTTTCTACACATAGGTTCGACTTTCTAGGTAGGTGAAAATATAAAAATAAAAGTGGATAGCGGATGAGTATAAATAGAAGAGAATATGCAAAATCAACTTTGATCTTGAGAATTTATGAAGATGGATGTGGTTTGACTTCGAGACGCGGGAAAAATAGAGAAATCAAATACTCATCTTGTATAAAAAAAGATAATCAAACCTCTTCAATTATTTCCCTACTCCTGTTTTGCATTGATTTGATACTCATATGTTTCTTGACTTAGTTTAGTGGATTAACATAGTCGAGGATTAGGCAAGACATTGAATTCACACTTTAGAATGCACCATGTTCAGAATTTTGAACTCTCATATCCTCCCCTTACTCTTTCAGACCTTAGTTGTTACCTTGGAATGCTTGTTGTGATGTAGTTTATATAGATGATACATGCAGTCATTGATAAAGTGTCGGAGACCTGTTGTCAGGATAGAATGTCAGGGAGTGGGCCTAGAAGGGTGCAACTACAGAGATCGCCTGTCAATTTTTATCATTTTATGGGCCCTAGTTGTTGTGTAAATAATTCTGGAGTTATTGGAGTTGAAGTATGTGGCCGACATCTGTCCTTTCTAGCTTGTTTTAGGGTCAATCAAATTTGGTAGTTGTGTTGGTAGGTATTGAGGGTTTGTTAGCTGATCGAATCAGGGGTGGGCCATGCTACCTTTGGCGTCGGGAATGTGCCATTATTTAGCATGTTTGTGGTCAATCCCTATGAATCATTAGTTATTTCGATATCATGCCCATCAATCTAAACCGTTGATCATCTTTGAGTCAAGTTAAGGATTCTTCGTTGCTAAGCTAGCTAGGTTACCCTCCTGACTTGGTTGGAAGTGGTGTATATTCTGGCTTGCTTGGGCACGTAGTTGAAAGTTGTTGGATCGACTAGGTCCTTTTCGATCGGTTGATATGGTCCATCCATTAATTCCATGATTGACACAACCAGGCATTGTCCTACTCTTGCGATGGTACAATGGTTTGCCTTTATCGAAGCTAGTCAAGATGATGAGTAATTTACTCTCAAGTTGGTTGAGGTATCTATGGGCGAGGAATCATCAAATTCCTTGATTCAAGTAATTTCGACTATTGGTCGATGACCGTAGACTCTGAGTAAGTGCCTTAGTTATGGGAAAGGAAGCAATTAAGCATCCTTTATCACCTGTGCAATGTGTGGTCTCCACTTTACGAGATTTTGTAGGTTTTTAAGGGATTCAACATTACTACATTAGACTATACTACGTTGGGCCTACTATGAATGTATGTGGGTTATCTATGCCGTCCATCCGGTTTTTCAGATTATTTTAGTGGTTGAGTCCAAAATACAAATATATGCAAAGCTCAAGTGGACCACACCAAATGAAATAGTGGGAATAATGACTTCCACCGTTGAAACCTTGCAAGGGCCCATAGTGATGTTTATTTGTCATCAAACCTGTTGATAAGATCACACAGACATGGATGAAGGGAAAACACAAATATCAGCTTGATCTAAAAATTCTGTGGGCCCTTGAGTTCCTGCTACCATATAGAACTTTCTTCTGTGGAAGCATCCTGTCCCTCCATACAAGGGCCCTTGAGTTCCTGCTACCCCGCATTACTCTCTGTATAAAGATAAACAAATAAATAAATATAAGTACCCCTGCGACTTAAATTTGAATTTATATGGTCATCATCTTAAAACATTTATTCCTACTATGATTCCAAAGTAGTACTTTTGACTTTTATGATTCTAACCATTCCATTTATGTCTCATAAAAGATGGATGCTTGTAACAACTTGGCCCCATTCAAAGGGTCAGGATCATTCAATTGGCCTGATGAACGATACTCTTGAATGATCAGTATGGATTAATGATTGGGTGCCTTATGTGTCATGCAAAAGCCCCGGAGACATTACTAACCTCCCCACGAAGGTGCAGACAACCATACATGCACACATGAAGTGACTAATGATCAATGAGACAGAAATTGCTTGGTTTGGATCCTTCCAGTGAAAAAATGGAGGGGGATTCTTGATTATTCAAGGCATGATCGAATCATATCTAATGGTCATTGGAATTTCTTATATCCTGCCATTCTCTATGATAATTCTAATTTATTGGTGTCTGAATCAACTCAATTTGATAAGATTTCAAACTGAATCAATTGGGAAACTCAGCCATAAATATGACTTGCTTGTTGACTCAACTCGGCATGGTGAGTTAACTCAACCCGGCTCGTGTCCACTTGAATCAAGTAGCTTGCCTGAGAACATTTCTTTTCATAGAAAGAATGTTGAATTTCAAGTAAAGAATCATCTGAGTAAGTTGGACTGAACCACTTGGACATGAGTTAGTCGATTTATAGGATTTTGAACTGTGGTAGAGAGTGTAAGGTTTTTGCCAGTTGCGAATTTACTTCTTGTGAAACGATCATTTGATTTCCAAACAGGTCATCTTTGAGGCCGCCGTAGAATACCTGTGGAAATTGCACGAACCCACTTTCTATTTCTTTGTGATGGCCCAGAAAGAAGCACATTGCATGAAGAAGAGCCTTTGGATTGTTCACAAACATGTCGCAGTCGACATTCAACATGAAAGGTGCATTCGTCATCACACCCAAGACCCTCGTCTATTCAACATTAATGAAGAAAATTAGAAGATCAGCTAAGGAAATTTTCCTATTGTTGACCAAGTTTGTTGCTTTGAGGACCATGATCCTAACAATGGGACTAGATTTCCAGCATAGACCTCAGAACCAGGCCAAGTTTAAGAGCTCAAGCTCCAGCACTATAAGGCTGGGCCACCAGCCCCATTGTTGCCCCTGGCTGGTTGCCACCATCTGATTTTTCCAGTCAAATTTGGAGCACTCACTAGTTTACCTTTGACCATCCATTTGATAGCTATTAAATGGATGGTTATGATTGCTTGATCATTGTGATCTTATCTATAATGAGACCTACAATTTGGATGGTCTTGATTGATAAAAACCAACGTGGCATGTGAGGGAATTATTATTGCCATTTTTCACTAGTACAAAACTAATATCTGTAGATGCTATCTATGAGTTGAGTTTTTATTACTAGACATTATAGAGCTTAGATGGATTTTAAATAAATCTTTAAATTATGAAAAAGAGTTTAAGTTTCAAATTTTACTATTTTAAGAAAGTTTACAATATCAAAAAGTTAAATATAGAATTTATGATTTATATATGTCATCTTAAGAAATTTGTATAAAGACTTTATTCAATCTTCTAATCAATAATATCAATTTCCGATATTTATCTCCTTTTGATTTGATGGTTATTTTTGAAAAGAAGATGGTGATCCCTTTTTATGCACATACTTAAGAAGTTCTACATTAATTAAGTACTTAATAATTAAAATGTTACTTGTCATCACTAGAAAATGACAAAATATATACAGGAAATGCTCATATTTAATTTTGTCTCGATTGTTATAAACATGGTAAAATTTCTTGTAAAATAACAATAAAAGCTGAACATTTGGGGAATAAAATGTTTGGGTTTAATATAGTTTGAACTAAAAAAATATTTTTAAAAAAAAACAGCCATATATATGCATTAATGTGTGAACTTATCTTATATAAATAAATTTATAATAGAAAACTTCAACTAAAATAATTATAATATTATAACTGTATGAACAATAATGTATATGGATAGTTGAATAGTATTCTTTCTTCTCTCAAGTCCCTTTTTGAGTGGTCATCATATAAATTAATTCATCTGCTACTAACACTCAATTTTATCAATAGGCTACAATCTCTGATCTCTAGTTTTTAGATTGCCCCTTATATATATATATATATATATATATATATATATATATATATATATATATATATATATATATACTGCGCTCAAGCTTACTATAAGCTCCCGTGAGGTCGAGTTGTGTGGGCCCCACCGTGATGCGTGTCGACCATCAACACCATGCATTGATGGGTCCCCTTTAAATTATGGGATAACTCAAAAATCACGCCGTATACGGAACTCAGATGGGCCATACCATCTAAATCATGTGGAGACATGCCAAAAACATATAAAGCACTTGGTGGGGCCCCACCTGAGTTTTGAAGCTGCTGAAACTTAGTCTGAACCCTCGTCCAAGTGGGACACACATAATGATGGTCTGGATTTGCAAACCCATCTCGTGGGCCCAAAAAATGATTATGAATGTTTTAATGGTGCACGGCCCCTCTCCACTTCTGTATGTGGTGT